>VDFB02000007.1:44583707-44612877 GCA_007258455.2 Sequoia sempervirens | reverse complement strand
TATATATCTTTTTGGAATTGAATAGAATGATTCAGTCAATGTTATAATGCTTGTCACTGATCGTGTGGGCCAGATTTGCTTTATTGTTGATAAACATGGATATAATTTTGATCTTCCAATGGCTCACACAACATGGGGAATCTACTTGCATATACATTACAGATTATAACCTTGCCTTGTTTTCCTGCTAGGAAATGTTTTTCTAAAGAAGACACAAAATAATTGATGAAAGAGGCACAATTTCTTTTGATTTTTTTCTCCTTTGGTTTTACATAATTGATAATTGCCTATTTTCTACAGGAACATGCAGTTCGCCTGGTAGTAAATCTTCTTTCACCTCCTATTCCTGTAGATCATAATGGATCTGGAAGTCATTTACTGGAACATGCACCATTGCTTAATGCTGTCCTTAGAGCAGTAACTACTAATGATAATGTTCATGTTCTCTCATTATATGGAGTTGTGAGTTCAATTAACCTAAGATACACATGCTACTGTATTATGATTTTTGTTGTTCCAGATTGCCAAGTTGTTTGAAATTAGCATTTGCATTGCTTGTTCTGTACATGACTCTCTTGGATATTATTATCATCTTACATTTAAATTCTCTCTTGGCAGGTTCCACAGGTTGCAGCTGCACTGATGCCAATTTGTGAGACATTTGGGTCCATTTTGCCAACTGCACCACAGATGTCAAGCACAGGGGAAGAAGTTTCAGTTTACACTATCTTCTCAAATGCTTTTCTTTTGCTGCTTAGGTTGTGGAAGTTCTATGGATGTGCTCATGCACATGGTTTATCTGGAAAGGGAGCTCCAGTTGGTACAGAACTTGCACTTGAATACCTTTTGCTCTTGCATAATAGTAGACTGACCAAAGATAACAAACATTATCAAGTAAAAAAGTCATTCTACTTGGGCTCTACTTTGCCACAAGTACCAATTCCTCCAGAGGATCAAACCCTTGGATCAACTTCATCTTTTTCCAAGCCATTGTTTATTGACTCGTTTCCAAAATTGAAAATTTGGTACTGTCAGCATCAAGCTTGTATTGCATCAACACTATCAGGGCTTGTTCCTGGGAATCCTGTGCATCAAATTGCTGATAGACTTCTGAATATGATGTATTGGAAACTGGGTAAAGGAGCACCTCCACCTACTACTTCTGTGGCATCTGGGAGTAGCAGTCTGAGCAGCTCTTCAGGAAGTGCAGGAGGAGAGACATCTCGGAAGCCTCTATTAACGGCATGGGACATTCTTGGGGCTGTGCCTTTTGTAGTAGATGCTGTGCTGACTGCTTGTGCACACGGAAAGATTTCTCCTCGAGACCTTACAACAGGTTGGTAATAAATAATTCATATGAGAAATGGTGATTTTAGCTTTAAATATTTTGTTTTGCTTTCTAAACTCTGTTTTGAAGAGTCTTCTTTTTAAGTTTTTCTATGTTCCACGGCGTTTCGGGGGCAGGGGCGAGGGGACGCGTTTCTGGGACGTTTCCTAGGGGGCCATTTTTAGGGGACGGTAGGGGACGGCGACATACAAAATATATATATATATATATATATATATATATATATATATGAATATGAATATTATAGAGAGAGAGAGAGGGAAAGAGAGAGATATGTCAATAAATTAATAATTGATAACAACAATATCAATATGTAAATAAATCGTGTGAGCAGTAGTATAACAGCATAATAAATCTCATTAAACTTATTATTGTAGCCTATGATCCGGGTATGTTTGTATTTCATTGGGAATCAATATAAATTAGATTTTGAAGGAAATGTTTGCTGCTGTAATCAAATCAGACTTATATCGGACCTGTAATGCAATGTATTCAGACTTGATATAGTGCAAATAAAATCAGATTTGAGGTTGAATGTTTCATGTTTGTTGATGTTATGATAGTAGTTATCATTTCTATGTTTTATGCAAATGATTTGGCATTAAAATTCAATCAAACACAAGCATAAACATTCAGAAATCAGAACTCAGAACTCAGTCACTTTGCATGCCAAAAACAGCCCAAACACAAAAATCACCTTAGAAAGGAGGACAAAATATTTAAAAAATCAATTTTTAAAATGTTTTTTTAACCCAGGAAGCTCCCTGTCCGTAGGGGACGGCTAGCTGTCTCTGGTACGACGAGGGATGTTTCCAACGTCCCCCATCCTTACTGGGGACGGGGAAACGTCCCCAAAGGGCAGGGGATGTTTCCTTCTGTTTCCTGCTAGTTGGGCTGTTTCGGGGACGGCTGGGGGACGTCCCCTTTGCGTTACCCCGTTCTGGGGACGGATGGGGACGAGGACAGTGGGTTTTGGGGCAGGGGACGCGTCCCCGTGTAACACAAAAGTTTTTGTTTGCCATCACCATTCTGTTTATAAGATTGTAAAAAGTGTTCTAGTTTTCAGTGGATATCCTCTTAGCTTTATAAATAGTTTTTCCTGCTTGTTTCAACATCCTGGTGAGAAATACACAATTAAAAACTCTTTCAATGGCAATAGAGGTGAATTTTATACCATAAGACCTCATGCTTAGAGTACATGGATACCTCGCCCAACCTTAAGCTAAATTTTAGCCATGGACTTCTGTCTGTGAAGATAGAAGCCATCTCAAGACAAAGAGGCTGGAAACAAATTCAAATTGGAGATTGGACTGAGGAATCTGTCCATTTACAGCTATTATACACAGAAGCATTGTGGTCTATACTCTTCTAATGTCTTCCCAGTCAAAAAATTAAAAACCCTGAATTGGGTGCTCAAACCTTACATTCATAAAGAATGGCGTGTTTAATGATTGTGCTGAAAAACCACATTTTTGAAGGAATATAATGGAAATGTACATAAAAGCACATGTACTCCAAGGCAAGAAGGAAGCAAGTTGCTGTTACACCCTAGTTTTTATAATATTTTCTTATCATAAGTCATGTATTGTTATGTAGTAGTTGACATGTCAAACACATCCTTTCGCTAGTCATTGGTAGTTAGAATTTCTATTTTCTACTTAATCATAGTAGCCGGATATGCCCCTGCCCCTCCCCGGGCACGCGTATCCCCATATCCAATACGGATACTTGTGCGATACACCATGGATACATGTTGGATACCGTACCCACACATGCCCAAAAAACCTTGATTTTCCATCCGTGCCGGATACTATGTGATTTGATTTTCAAAAAATCTGACGTGAATCTTCCAAAATATTATCTTAAAGAACTTCAATCATGCAATTATTTGTTTTGTTTCGTATAAATAAAACCTACACCAAATGAGGAAGACAAATGAAATGTTTTTCTATTTCAGCAACCCATTTTTCCAAGTCTTCTTCCAATACAACTCTACTACTTTTTTGGTGTTTTAATTTTTACAAATTTAAAAAAGTTAATTGTTTATAATTTTATATTTATATTTAATATTTATATTATATTGTTTAAATGTTAGAGATTTTTAAAACAATAACACTTATTCTTTAAATATAAATAAAATTTATTAATATATATTTAACTATTTATTCTTTACTAAATTATTAATGTTTAAATTTTAATAATATTTTAATTTATATTTTCTTATTTGCTTTTAAAGTAATGAAAATCTCCTCTAATAACTTAGAAAATATATGTGTATGTTTTTTTTATGAATGTTGTATCCAGCCGTATCCATATTGGGGGTCTTAAAAAATGGCCGTATCCGTATCCGTATCTGTGTCTGTATCCGTGTCCATGCAACTTTGCTTAATTGGCTTCATTGGACTTTGGGATGACCCAACCTAATAATAGCTACAAATAAGGCCTAGGTAGGTCATTGTATGGGGCATCAAGCATGGAATTATCATTTCTTTAAATATTGGTCTACAAATTTCTGGAGGTTGCTCCGTTGAAATGACTTGTTTTCATTTTCAGTTATTTTTAGTCCTGTATCAACACTATAATTCAGATATGCTCTTCTTCACAATCTGTTTGCATCTTGGATTGGAGTATTGCTGTTCTTGTGGATGAATTCATGCTATTGGATGATACTGCTACTGTTATTTTAATCTTTGTGTGCTTCTACTTAGGATTATTGCCACTTTTTGGGGAATCTATTTTTTTAATATAATGGCATCATAACAGTTCCTTACATGGCTGCTACTAAGAATCATGCTTAAAGTGAGAGATGGGTCTAATAGGTAGGCCAGACATTCAACCAATGGCCACTAATAACTATAGGTAGTGCCTAGCGGTAGTGGTAAACGTTTACTCTTCTATTTGATAGATCTAGTACTTAAACATGAATAGAAATAACAGTACATACCAGATAGAATAGTAAATTATGCCCTTATTCACATGAAGTTCTTATAGAAGTAGACCAAAGATGGTCAACCAAGGATTAGACTACTTTGCCTGACTATGCAAAGTTTATTTAAAGAACTTGATGGTTGCTAAGCAGAATGCAACCATCAACTGACTCCTATAACTGCTTGAAAGCTGTCAAACAATTAAGACATAATTGGATACAGCCATATTACGATAACATGATAAAGACATTGTATGCTAACTACATACCCCTATCCCCCCAAAAGAAAAGTTGTCTTTTAGACGACAGAAAAAAAGTAATCAAGTAACATTAGGTAATTCCAAACCTGTGATGGCATTGCAGAGGAAGGATGACCATTGGGTTGATGCTTCCTGTTGGCAGCCATAACAGCCTGATCATAACTTGATTGTTCCACAATTAGTGAGTGTTGCACAAAGAAAGAGGAAACAAAGCTCTAGAGTGGTTGTTTCAATTGGGAGTAGATAGGAAAACTGACATAGGAAACTTTGATCATCAGTAGTCAAATCATTAGTAGAACTGGCATATCTAGAACACAGCCAATCTAAGGAGAATGCATTCACTAGTGGCCATACACTCAAATGAACGGTGGCTGAGGTCCAAACAATCAAGGAACCTAGTTTGAATGCACACTGGACTCCAAAAACATTGCAACAAGCTAATCAATAGAATGAAACCCATTATGAAAATAGTGTTCAATTTCCCTAGAGGCCTAGAATGTGCCTTCATCCAGTGGACTATCTATAAAATGCCAAACAAGGTGTCATGTCCCCGATAGTTAACACTAAGATAGTAAAGGCAAACGTAAAAATATTATCGATTTGATACCATTATAATTATAATTGTTACCAGACAATATTATAATTATAATACACTGAATATCGCAATGCCTAGATATGCATTGTAGTATTGTGGAATACAATTTCCAAGATAAGATAATAAAAATAATCTAGAATATCATTACATATAAATTTAATAAATATATTAAATTATGATTATTATAAATACAAATATTAATAATTACCATCATACAATATTATTATCCAATATTAAATTATAAGTATTAACTATGATCATTACAATGAATAAACATGACACAATATTTTACAAGGGATAATACACAAGTATACAAGTGGATTATATTATCAAACAATCGGATTAGTGATGTTGGGAGTTCCTTGCATAATAGCTCCACGTAAGGAGGACTTATTAAACCATTTATAGTTATCAATGGAATTCAAAATCCACTTGGGCATTGGTCAACAAATAGAAAGGTGACATAAGCTTTGGGGAGAATTGCGGACGGCTTCATCAATATTGTTGAACCTTTGACGAGGGACGTTAGACGGTGAAAGAGTGATTACCTCCGGTAAAGGGGCGTAGCATTGGAAGAAGTTGTTTAAATGTTTTGGTGGCAATATAAATTTCCAAATAAGCACCTTGATAATAATAGATATTGTCATGTAAAAATACAAAGGTAGCATCTAATCTTTATGCAATAGATCCTCCGATGGCTTAAAGATATAATGGTATGTGTATTCGGGAGTTGTCACTTGTGGTCGATGATTACTGAAGCACTATCCATTTCCTACGTTATCAACTGAGGAAATGTGTTAAGTCATTGATTAATTAGAAAGAGACATGTTGGTTGCCATGAGAAGATGCGACCTTTAGCCAGACCATGGATACTAAAAGGAGGAGTTTGGAATCATTCAGGGGGATATGGAATAAAGGAGTGAATAATATTAGAAACCACTCAAAGTGCAGTTCGTAGATTCCAAAAAGACTCTTTCTGATTTCTATTGTGTAAGAGTAGAGGGAAGCCATTGGACAAGTTGCTCCCCTGCCTTGTCCTATACGTTGATGCATGAGGGAATATATATATTGTTTGCCTCCAATGTTAAACGATGTTCTTCCATATGAATGACATCCACCCATGACGGCTAGTGAAGAACATAAAGGGAATGGCCTAAGCCTACAGGTCGATAAATGGGGATGTGAGAGAACGTCGATCACATGGAGAGAGAAGGCAGGTCGGGCTACACAAAATTACGTCTTGAGAAAATCTAGTTAGTTGCATTGATCAGAGGTAAGTATCCTCAACTGACCGGTTAATCATTGAGGGATTATGGAATCAATACGAATTACTATGTCAGTGGGTTATAGTATAATAACTAACCCCATATCTTATTAAATGCAAATATCAGTGAATGTTTATAACACTCTAATCTGTGATGAATTGTGAATTCGATTATATATAACATGATAGGCGAATGCATAGAGAGATTAAATGACACTTTCCAATGGATATTTACATGTCAATATATTGAGTTAATCTATATAGCATAAGTGATTGACAAACACCATGTATAGATATAAAGGAATATTATTTACAAGAGTCCAATAATGATGCTTGCAACAATTATTGTATCTCATAAGCTATTATGACTTTTACTATAAGAATAGATTTCGGGTCACATCCCTTTCACTAATACCCACTGAGGATAGGAAGTTTGTGGAGGGAAAGGCAGGTAATTCGACAATTGATGGACAGTCCCAAGATGGGTAGGAAACCTTGAGGGAGTCCACTTGGAGACCATTCACGTGCCCTTGGCACAATAATTCTTCTGTCCACCGATGAGGTTAGGATAGAGGAGAGGATGAAGATCTATTCAACTCGAAAGTAATTAGTTACATCAAAATTTGATGTGTTCTATGCACTAGATCATAATGCATCTACCCTATTCCTAAAATGTTCAATCTGAAATTTGTCTAATTGATTCTTGATTCAAGGAATTATGTGTATTTGTCTAATGCATGATGTGTGCAGGTCTTCAAGACAAATTACATGTGAAAAATTAAGTGTGGTAAATACAAATTTTGGATCCTAACTTGGGAAAATTCTGTTTTTAGAACTGTTTAGCCTGAGTTTAATAAGGGGACATTACAATTGGTATCAGAGCATGTTTCTACCATCCTGTGTATACTATGTGTGCCTTACATGTATTCAAGTGCATACTTTGAGATAATGTATGTGTATTCAAGTGTATTCATAGGTTTACTTTGAGGCTTATATGTATGCTTTGTAACATATGTTCATAAGAATACTTTGTGTATTATGTGTATTCGCGTGTATGCTTCATACTCATGTGTATACTTGGTGACCTTGGGATGGTGGATGGATCCACGGTGTAGTATGGGATGCACCGGATCCCCTTTCCAATTGTCCAATGGTATACTCATATGTATTAATGCAACTTATGTGTGTTCATATTTTGTTCATGAGTGCACTTCATGACTTACATATTACGTGTATTTCACATGCTTCCTGTATATACTTGTATTCAACATAATACTTTCATTCAAGGTATACTTTGTGACTTATGTATTCAAGTGAATACTCTATGATTTGTATTTGTATTCGAGTTATTTGAGTGTATACCCCGTGATTTGTATTTGTATTCGAGTGTATACTTTATGACTTGTATTTGTATATACTCTAGGACTTGTATTTGTGTATACTCTATGATTTGCCCTTGTATTCAAGTGTATGATCCATGCCTTGAGTGTTGCTTCATGTCCTATGTGTACATTATCAAGTATATTATATTATGATTCATACCCAAGTGT
The DNA here is from genome assembly GCA_007258455.2 of Sequoia sempervirens. NCBI lineage: Eukaryota > Viridiplantae > Streptophyta > Pinopsida > Cupressales > Cupressaceae > Sequoia > Sequoia sempervirens. The sequence goes on along the minus strand of VDFB02000007.1, from coordinate 44,604,934 downwards.
ATTCAAGTGTGACTTATGTATTCCAATGTATTTACGTGTATCCAAGTGCACGCTATGACTTATGTGTATTCAAGTGCCTTCAAGCAAATACTTTTTGGCTTATGTTATGATGTGTATGTGGTCGTGTGTATACTCTGTGATTGGAATTCATGTGCATACCTTGTGTTCATGTGTATATCTTGCGACTTGCGTGCATTCACACTATGCGACTGATGTATATGCCTGGTAATCCACATATTTCAAAATATACGTATGTTGCAGTGAGTATTTCCTTGTGTTAGCTTCACTCCAACAAGATCACTCCATAGTGTCTTATGCTTAAAAGATTAGCTAAATTTTGTTTGTCAAACTAATCATGGGTTGAGGAGTTGTAACTATGTTTGGAATTAAGATTGCTTGAGGACGAGCAATCTTGGGCGGGGAGGATTGTCATGTCCCCGATAGTTAACACTAAAATAGTAAAGGCATACTTAAAAATATTATCGATTTGATACCATTATAATTATAATTGTTACTAGACAATATTATAATTATGATACACTGAATGTCGCAATGCCTAGATATGCATTGCAGTATTGTGGAATACAATTTCCAAGATAAGATAATAAAAATAATCCAGAATATCATTAGATATAAATTTAATAAATATATTAAATTATGATTATTATAAATACAAATATTAATAATTACCATCAGACAATATTATTATCCAATATTAAATTATAAATATTAACTATGATCATTACATTGAATAAACAAGACACATAATATTTTACAAGGGATAATATACAAGCATACAAGCGGATTATAATATCAAACAATCGGATTAGTGATGTTGGGAGTTCCTTGCATAATAGCTCCACGTAAGGAGGACTTATTAAACCATTTATAGTTATTAATGGAATTCAAAATCCACCTAGGCATTGGTCAACGAATAGAAAGGCGGCATAAGCTTTGGGGAGAATTGCGGACGGCTTCATCAATATTGTGGAACCTTTGAGGAGGGACGTCGGATGTGTTGTGACCTTTTCACACATCACCCCATTTAAAATGGGGACCCCCTAATTTTTGCCCCATTCTGGTCTTTTGGCTTTGGTTTTGTGTGTGTGTGTGTGTCTCTCTCTCTTTCTGCTGTCTGCTTTCTGAGGATGTGCCCGCCTTTGAGCTTGAACGTGAAATTTTGGCTAAGTCTGAGAATTAGGGTTTTGAGTCTTCCGACTAGTTTGAAGCCAAATGGAGTGAATAAGTTGAAATTTGAGCTCGGTAATACAGTCAGCATGCTTCCAGCAAGTCCCTAACAAAGTTTCATCAAATTCCGACAAATTACTATTTTTAGTAAGTGTTCAATTCAGGGTGTTCTCTTAGCACTTTTGAAGTTCCGATCGTTACACTGCATCCAGAGCTCGTTAGGCTACTTGTCTGCAAAATTTGAGCCAAAACTGACAACTTTCTATATTTAGCAAGTTCACATTCAGGAGCTGTTTTTAGGGTTTACATGCGAAGTTTTTCAGTGCATGTCTGGAGATTCTTTCTGGGTTTTTTGAAACCTATGCAGTGATATAACATGCAAAATGAGACGATGACTTTCAGTACTCAGCCTTCGGAGGCTATTTTTAGGGTTTGCATGTAGGCCTTTTTAGTGCATGTCAGGTTATTCTTTATGGGTTTTTGAAGAGCTACGCAACGATGTGACATGCAAGGCAAGATGATCACTTTTTAGAGACTTACTATTTTTAGCAGGATCATTCAGGCAGCTGCCCAACGCCGTAGTATCACAAACAGAGCAAAGTGCAACAAAAACGAGGTCAAACAGAGATCGTTTGATCAACATGCAAGTCAGATTAGGGTTTTCAGCTTCGGGCCCCAAAATGAGGGGTCAAATCCCAGAATTTTCGAAAATCGGTGTATCCCACTGTGATCAGTATCTTTCGAGCTATCCACTGTTAAAATTTGAAGGCAATTAGAGCACTTACTATTTATAGTAAGGCACTTCTGAAATAGGCTATAAATAGTAAGTTGGGAGCAGGCGCTAGTGTGAACAGGCAAGTCTACTAATGAGTGCCCAGTCATTCAAATTGCAAGTTAAACGGAGTTGTGGAAGTCTCAGAATCAAGCAGTTACTATAAATAGTAAAACACCTCCAAAAATATGCTATAAATAGCAAGTCAACACAAGATGGCAGTGTGAACAGATCAAAGAAGTCATGAAGGTCTTGTGGCGCAAATTCTAGATCAATCCAAGCTTTAGAGGTATGAAAATCATAGGGCTTACTAAATATAGTAAATAGGGGCGAGCAAGCTAAGAAATGCCTAAGTCTGAAGTTAAATCCAGCTCATACCCCTAAATGCGCCCATGGAGAAGTTGGCAGGAGGATGAAAATTTTTCTAAGTCTGAAGTTAAATCATGCCCCTACCCCAAAATGCGCCCTCAAGGAGGAGAAGCCATGAAATTTTTTCCAAGTTTGGAGTTAAATCCTCCTCAGCATGCCAAATGCACCCTATTATGGTGTGAGGCCAGGACAAAATTCTAAGGCATTGAAGTTAAATCCTCCTCCTACCCCTAAATGCGCCAACTTGCTTAGTGGTGATGAAAAAGTTTCTAAGTCATTGATAAATCCTCCTTTACCCCTCAAATGCGCCCTCATCTCCAACATGTGAAGGAAAAATATTCTAAGTGTTAAATCCTTCTTCACCATCAAAATGCGCCCATGGTAAAGTGGAGTAAAAGTGGCAAAGTGTTAAATCCTCCTCATACCCCAAAATGCGCCCAACTACCAAGAGACATCAAGAAGAAAAAAAAACTAAGTGTTAGAAACTTCCTGTAGGGGTATCAAAATGCGCCCATGTTAGAAGTGGGGTCAAGGCAAGCCCAAAGGCGTTGAAGTCAAAGTTCCTTCACCACATGCTAAATGTGCCCAAGATGAAAGTGAGATGGAGTAAAAATTGCTAAGTGAAGTTAATTCCACCTGTACCCCCTAAATGCGCCCATCTCTAGAAGTGTGAAGAAAAGTTACCAAGGCGTTGGAAGTTAAATCCTTCACCACATGCCAAATGCGCCCATATGACCTTGGAAAAGGACAAAAGGTGTTGACTTTCTCCTTGACCCTTTGAATGTGCCCATGTTGGAAAGTGAAGTTAGGAGACATAAGCTAAGGCATTAATTCCTCCTTGGGGTCCCATATGCACCCAACTTGCTGGACTATTGGAGATGGATAAAAAAAAATAAAATGCTAAGGCGTTTTAAATTTCCCCCTTGACATGCTATATGCACCATGAATGGAGAAAAATTTTCTAAGGCAAAATTCAAATTTTCCTTCTAGACCCCTCAAATGCACCCAAGCTGGTGATGATATGTCAAATTTTTTCTAAGTATTAAAATTTCACCTCTAGAGAAAATACGCCCAGGCTTGAGAGGGTGATGAAATTTTTCTGAGGCAGGGATGAATTGGCAGTGGATGGGTCAGAATACTCCAGCTTCATGAGATTGCAAAAGATTTTCGAGGCCAAGCAGGAAAACACACCTAGAGATGAAGAATAAAGATAAATTTGATGGCAAAATATTTTTCTAAGGTTAAAATTCAAAAATTAAATGTACCCCTTCGTTTGTAGACACATGAATTCGATGCTTTCTGAAGGGAATTTTCTTTTGGGTACTGGACATCTTCGAAGAAGAATTGATTTTAAAGTCTTCCACACTTCGCCAAGGCTTTCAAGATGCGGATTTTGATGGGCACTTGAATAATGAAATTTCCTTAGTAAACATTTGAAATTTTTTCTAAGGCCAGAAGGGAAAAAGATGTTGAAATAAAATGCCTTGGCTGATGAATTTGAAGTTGATTGCCTAGGTGAATTTGATCGAATTCTTCGTGAAAATAATTTTCTTGAGCCAGAGATGAATAAAATCAAAGTTGTCAACGCCTTAGCTTGTGAAGTGAATTTCTTAAGCAGGGTGCAATTGAAGTTAATATTTTTCAAAACAATGAGTTAAAAATGCTAAGTACGCCTTGACCAGTGAAGATGAATCTTCTTGAAATTCTAGAAGGTCAAATATTCTCGATGCCAAATGCCAAGTGTTGCAGCTCCCTGAGGAGGGAAATTTGAATTCCCGCAGTGGAGTAGTGGAAATTTAATAAACTGACTAAAATTGGCTTCTTCTAGAATTCGACTTAGCTATATGAACTGTGAAATTGTTTCATCTTTCTCCATCAGTTGAAGAAGTATGACTTGAGCTCTGAAGTGAAGATTGCAGTGCAAGCTAAAACTTGGTGAAGAGGTTCGAATTTGGGCTCTAGTTGTGAGAGTGTTGAAGCTGAAGTCGAACTTTGAGAGTGAATAAATTGAAGCTGAGGAGTGGTTGAAGTGAAGTTGGCCGATTTTCTCTAAGTGCTGAAGCTAGCTTGAAAAAATTTCTAGGCATTGAAAGTTTGAAGTTGCTACAGGAAGTGTTGGGGTTTGAAGATAAAATTTAGTGTTGAAGCTTCTCATTTTTGAAAGTCTGCTAGCAGCCCTGATGAGATTTTATTTTTCTAAGTTAATTGCTAATTACTGTCTTTTGTTTTTGCAGAATGGTTGAAGTAAGAGCGATTGGCAGAGAAAACAATGCTGAATCCAGCAAGGCAAATGCATCCAGGCAGGCTGTCATCAAGAAGCTGAGCAAGCCTTTCCTGCCGGAGTCAAAATTCTCTTCAAAGTTGGGCAAGTTGGCTGACACGAATTTGGGTTCTTTTAATATGGAGGCTTTCAAAAGTTGAATGATGGGAGTTGGAAGCCATCGTCCTTCAATCACTTCTCATAATATTGTCAGGAGTGGATTATATGCAGTTGCAGGTTTTCCACCAGCCATTCAGTGTCCGGAGCTAATTATGGAGTGTGCTAACTATTACAATCCAAACCGAAGGACTATCACGTTACCGGATGGCAAGTTGTTCGCCAACCTCACGCTTGCAGCTATCGACAAAGCTTTTGGAATTCCTTCACATGAGAAGATGATCTACAAGACGAGAGAACGTTTTGAGCGGATGTATGTTTCAACATTTGAAAGATGTGCTGACATGATCAACTCTCATTGGATGAACAAGCCCAAGCCCTCTCGCACAAAGTTGCCGAAGCAAATAATTTCAGATGATCTGAAGTAGGAATATTGTGATTTGATCATGATGTTCAACAGAGTTGGAGGCTATCCCCATGCATTTATCTTTGAGCCTTGGATGTTCTATTATATCAACCTTGTGCTGGAAGGAAAAGAACATATCAACTGGGTAGTGATGATTAGTGATAATTTGCACGAGCAGCTCCGGAGCTTGAGGAGGACAAAAACATTTTACATGGGCTCATACATCGTCTGCATGTTGGCTCGTATGATGAAGTACAGGGGAATATCATACAAGGAGCCAATTGGATGTGGCTCTCATTAGTTCAAAATTCATGAGGCTTGTCCGCAGCTGCATTTGACAAGCACATCTCATTACAAGAGAGTCAATGATGCCTTTACCATGCACATAACGAGATCACTTCAACAAAGGACTTGTTGTGACCTTTTCACACATCGCCCCATTCAAAATGGGGACCCCCTAATTTTTGCTCCATTCTGCTCTTTTGGCTTGGGTTTTTCTCTCTCCCTCTCACTCTGTCTCTTTTCTGATGTCCGCCTTTCGAGGGGTTGCACCCGTTAGCAAGTTTAAATGTGAAAACTGACCAGGTCTGAAAATTAGGGTTTCATCGTTTCTGGTGAGTCCAAGGTTGGGTAAAGTTGATAAATTGAAAAATTGAGACTAACATTGTTGTCAGCATGTTTCCAGCACACTCCCAACAAATTTTCATCCAATTCTGAGGTACTTACTATTTTTAGTAAGTGTGAAATTCAGAGCAGTTCGTCAGCATTTTTGGGATATCGACAATCACAACACATTTAGAGTGCATCAGGCTATTCGCGTGCAAAATTTGAGCGAAAACAGACAACTTACTATTTTTAGCAGTCCAGCTTCTAGGACAAATTTCAGGGTTCAGATGCAGAGTTTTTCTTTGCATGTCTGCATATTCCTTCTGGGTTTTTCGAAACCTTCGCGGTGATATAACATGCAAAACGAGACGACCACTTTCAGAATTCAGCCTTCCGAGGCTATTTTTAGGGTTTGCATGTCAGGGTTTCTTTTGCATGTCGGGTGATTCCTGATGGGTTTTTCGAGAGCTTCGCGATGGTGTGACATGCAAACGAAGATACTCACTCAGTAAGGAACTTGCTATTTTTAGCAGGTGTGTCCCGGCAGCCGCTTCCCAGCAGTTCAGAATCACGAGCTGATCGCAGTGCCACAGAAACGAAGAGAAACAGAATTCATTTAATGCGCATGCAGAGCGAATTAGGGTTTCTAGCTTCGGGACCCAAAAATAGGCGCAAAAAGTCAGAATTTTCGAAAACCGGTGTAAACCACCGCGATCAGCATTCTTCAGGCTATCTGCTGGTGAAATTTCAAGTCAAACAGAGCACTTACTATTTATAGTAAGTCAGATTGGAAACAGGCTAAAAATAGTAAATCAGGTGCATACGTCAGTGTCAGCAGCCAGGTCACGTGGTGAGGAGCACCTCATCAAAATTTCAAGTCGATCGGAGCAATGGAGCTATCAGAAACAAGAGGTTACTATTTATAGTAAACCACCTTCAGAAACAGGCTAAAAATAGCAGGGTGACTAAAAATGGCAGTGTTGACAGGACAACAAGGTTATGAGGATGCTATGTTTAAAATTTCAAGTCGTTTCGAGCTTCAGAGGTGCAAAATTGAGAGGGCTTACTATAAATAGCAGGGCATGAAATACTGGCGAAAAACAAAGGAAAAAAAATTCTAAGTCTGGAGCTTCGTCCAGTAGACATGGCAAAATGCGCCTAGGTAAGTAAGGAGGCAAGAAAATTTTTAAGTTTAAAACTCGTCCTCCATATAGGCCAAAATGAGCCTAGGTAAGTAAGGAGGCAGGAAAATTTTTAAGTTTAAAGCTCGTCCTCCATACTGGCCAAAATGCGCCCAAGCTAGAGGAGGTCAAAGGAAGTCAACATCATTCATCCTTTTGCCTAGCTCAAATGTGCCCAGTTGATGAGGAAGCTCAGGAAAAATTCTAAGTATGAAGTTTATCCTTCTTAGGGGGCAAAATGCGCCTAAGGAGAAGATGCATTTTGGCCCATCCTCCAAATGCGCCCATCCTCATCAGGGGGTTGAAGATGCTTCCCTAGGCGTGATTTTAAAATTCCTCTTCAAATGCTATAGGCGCCAAGGGTGATGGGAGTTATAAGGTGTTAGAAAAGTTCTAAGGCGTGTGAAGTGTGAAAATAAAATGCTAGGCGCCTAAAGTGTAAAGTGTTGGAGAATTTCCTAAGGCGTGATGAAGTGATATTCCAAGGTGGTGGAAATGAAATGTCAAGTGTTATGCGCCTAGAGTCTGAGGAGAAATATGAAGTGAAGTAACTTGTTAAGTGATAAAAAAAAATTTCAAAGGCAAGGATGAATATAAAATGCGCCTAAGATGTTGAGTGATGAAAAATAAAAAGATATAAAACATTGCGTAGGCGTTAGAATTTTAAATAAAATTGCCTTGCAAGTGTGGAGTTGAATACAAAATGGTGAGTGACAAATCAAGTGTGCCAGGCGTGAACGAAATTTTTCTAAGGGAAGTTGATGTTTTCCCCACCGGAAAATATAGAATTTTCTAAGGTAAATTCTCAGGGTGCAAGATGATTTAAAATTTTTTCTAAGGCAAATATTTTCTCCTTAGAAAATACGCCTAGAACTTAGGATAAATTTTTCTCCGTGGAGCTCGAGTAAATTTTCTCAGTGATGAAGTCAGAGAACGATGATAATGCAAGATGAATTCAAGTTTCTCCAAGTTGGAGCAACACAGGATGATCACAGGCAAAGAATAAATTTAAATGGTGAAAATAATATTTTTCTAAGGTTCAAAATTCAAAAATTAAATGAATCCGTTCGTTGGGTACCCATGGATTCGAGGCGTTCTGAAGAAAATTTTCTTCTGGGTACTGAACATTCGCGATGATAGATGGATTTCAAAGTCTTCCAAACTTCGCCGACACTTTTTCAGTGAAGAATTTAATCAGTGCTCAAATTGTGAATTTTCCTAAGGGAGAATTTAAAATTTTCTAAGGCAAAGATGAATAAAATGTGTTTTCAAGATGAATTTTCTTCGAATAATGAGTTTGAAGTCAGTCGCCAAGATAATTTTGATTGAATTCTTCGAGGATGAATTTTCCAGAGATGATGAAGAGTTAAAATCGAATTCAAGTGACAGAGCTCCGGCTGGTGAGTTAAAAGGATGAATTTAAATTAAATTTTTAAAAACGAATTCAAAGATGCCAGTCAAAGTCAAGTTTCTAGAAGAGCAAGATTCCTGACGTCGAGAGACAAGTGTCAGAAATACCAGAGAGGGAAAATTTGAATTCTCGAAGTGGAGCAGTGGAAGTTAAATGCACTGGCTAAAATTGGCTTCTTCTAGAATTCGATTTTGGCTATAAAATGAACAAGTTCCTCACTTGTTTTCACAGCTGAAGAAGTCGAATTTGCTCTAAGTGAAGTGTTGCAGTGAGTTGTTGCTTGAGGAGTTCGAAATTTGAAGTTGCTGGAGCTGCTAGAAGGGACGCCTTGAGTGCCATTGCTGAAGTTGAAGAGAGGCGCACTTGCTGATTGCCAAAGTCTGATTTGTTGCTGAAGTTGCTAGAGCTAGGAGGTAGGACTTTGCTGGTGTAGGTGGCTGAAGTTTGATTCGTTGCTGAAGTTAAGGTTGCCAGTTGAAGAGGACGCCTTGAAGTGAATTGCTGAGAGTTTTCAAAGTGCAAATTGATTGATTGCTGATTGCTGATATAAAGTACGAAGTTATAAAAGTTCAAATTGCTGATTGAGAATAGTGAAGTGAAGTCACTAGAGTCCACTTAGAAATCTGTTCTAAGTGTTGAAGTTCGAATTTATTGAAGAAGAAGAAGCTGAGATGGCTGAGGCAAGGACGACTGGAAAGGACAATGGTGCATCCAGGCAAGGTGTGATCAAGAAGCTGAGTAAGACGTTCATGCCGGAGTCAAAGTTTATTTCAAAGCTGGGCAAGTTGACAGATACCAATTTGGGCTCTGTCAACCTCGAGACCTTCAAGAACAGAATGTTGGGGATTGGCAGTCATCGGCCTTCAGTCACTTCGCATAACATTGTTCGAAGTGGGTTATATGCAGCTGCTGGTTTTCCGCCAGCCATTCAGTGCTCGGAGCTGATGATGGAGTGTGCTAATTGCTACGAGAAGGAACACCGGTCGATCATGTCACCAGATGGCCAAGTGCTTGCCAATCTTACCCCGACAACCATTGGTGAAGCTTTCGGGATCCCGGTGCACAGGAGCATGATTTACAAATCCAGAGAGCGAGCGGAGCGGATGTATGCTTCTGCTTTTGAGCGATGCATGGATACAATCAACACCCACTGGATGAGCACTCCCAAGCCTTCTCGAACAAAGTTGCCGAAACAGATCATAGCGGATGACTTGAAGCAAGAGTATTGTGACCTCATCATGATGCTGAGTCGGGTTGTAGGTTGTCCGCAATCATTCATTTTTGAACCTTGGATGTTTTATTACATCAACCTGGTGCTAGAAGGAAAAGACTATGTCAATTGGGCCGAGATGATCAGTGATAATCTACATGAGCAGCTCCTGAGCTTGAGGAGAACGAAGACATTTTACATGAGTTCCTATATCATTTATATGTTGGCACAGATGACGAAGTACAGGGGGATATCTTACAAAGAGCCTATCGGTTGTGGCTCTCACCAGTTCAAGATCCATGAGGCATGTCCACAGTTGCACCTGTCGAGCACAACCCACTACAAGCGTGTCAACGATTCTTTCACCATGTATATCACGAGATTGCTTCAGGAGCGGCTGCATCACAGAATCTCGAGGGAAGCCCAAGAGCTAATTGAAAGGTATGGGTGCTGGTTCATACAGTTTCCAAGATTTTCTTACATTAGGCTGCAAGGTTTCTCATCGTACCCATATAGGCTGCCTAAGTACCCAACAGATAAGATTTTAATGTTAGAGATATCTAGGCAATTGCTTGCCTTTGATAAAATTCAAAAGAAGAAGAAGAAGGGAGGGGTAGAGTTTCCAGTTGTCATGGGCAACTCGGATGAGGTGTGTCCCTCAATACAGGCAGCTAGGGAAGCTGAAAGTGAACTTCAGTTTTATCATTTTTCATATCATACTAGCCGACAGCACTACGACCCGCATCATAACATCAAATGGGTGTTGTCAGAAGAGTTTAAACATAAGGCCACCATAGAGGATTATTGGGCTGATGCAGCGGATGAGATTGAAGTAAGGAAGAGAATGTTTTCTCGGTTGCCGATTACTCTGATCAGGGAGTGTGAGGTTGTTCCGGTTCCAGACCAAGTGAACGAGGATATGGATGTTGTACATCCGGATTATGCAACAGTTAGAGACACTCCACTTCCACCTCCTGATTGGTCAGAGCCCGAGGTTGCATATTTAGATACTCTCTCTATCCCAGTCATGACATTTACCAGAGCATGGGTTGATAGACGGGTAAACAGGTTGAAGAGTAGGTCAATTGCCTTGACCTACAACTTGATGGGAGATCACAGGACGCCCACCACTGGCAGAAAGAAACAGATCACACGGGGTCCAGAGTCCAGAAAGAAGGAAATAGTTCGACAGGAGCCTACTCAGGCCAGAGCCTCCATGAGTTACAGTTGCAACACCATTGGAGACACGTTCTCCAAGTATACAGGAGGTATCTTTGTTTGCTGATTAGAGGAATGCACTGAATCAGGTGCAAGTGGTACAGAATGATATTCAGCCTCCACGGAGAGTCATTGGCCAGAGCACCAACGTACCTGTTAGGATTGATCAGCAGGATGATGAGGGGACTATTACTGACCCTCAGTTTCAGCAGGAGTTAGAGGTGGCCATGAACGATGATGATGATATAGTGTCAGGGGACACTCAGCCACTTGAGGACGATGAGCCTCGCCAGAATAATGAAGAAGTTGAGCAAGTCGAGAAGTAGAGGCACAAGAACAACAGCCCTTTGACATACAGTATGATGTGCGATTGGCTTAAGGATAGAATGAGAAGAAGCCCCAGTGAGGAGCTTGATCCAGCAGTTGAGATGGAAGAGTTCTTGAACAGGATCAGTGCACCTCCACAGAAGAAGAAAGCAAAATTTTTTTCGAAGATGTCCACTGAAGAGGATGGCTCTCGCACCCTTCATGTAGCTGTGCCACGAGTTGAGTGTGACCGGAATGAAGCAGTTCCTGAGAATTATGTGGTCACGACTCTGGACTTGGGACGCCCTACTGGTGCGCAAATTGTAGAGGAGTGTGACAACTCCTACCTTGCCCTCAAAGATAGATTATTCAAGAAAGAAGGAAAGTATAAGAAGTTGAAAAGAGAACACAGGGCTTTAATTGGATATGTACAGCAACTGTCTCGTTCTCGAGGGCAGGATGTACCGGTGATAGAGCCTCCAGTAGAGATACCTAGAGAGTCGATCAGCGGCTTGATGGAATTAGGAAAAATGGCACAGGAGGCAGATAAATGGGTCACAGGAGTTCGTGTTGAGACAGAGAAATTTATGGAGGACCTTGCTTCTGCCTTTTAGCAGGCCTCTAGTATTTTGACACAGATGGATGCAGTGGATCATGCTTGGGGAGATGCCTCTATCTATCAGAGTAAGGTGATCCAGCGTCTTGAAGCATTGAGGCACATTCCGTTGCGATTGTTGATTGATGGAGGTGTCATTCAGGAGAATGACATATATGATTTCTCTCGTTGGTATTCTTCGGCAATCACGGGGCGTGGTTTCTTCGATGCGGCACAGACAGATTTAGCCAGAGTTCATAAGGCTATGGCCAATATTATAGATGGAGTTCAGAATACCTTTGAGGCCATATTTGCTAGGCGGCTGAATCCGGATGAGATAAGTGTTGATAATTTGAGGGGTTTGCTGGTGCCTTTCTTTGCAGATATTAAGACCTTTGTACAAGATGATTTCGAGAATACTTCTACTTTCTCCACCTTGATCCAGAACACGCAGGACTCCTTGGTTGCTTGGAGAAAATCTTGTACAAGGCATGAGCATTCAGTCACAGTGTTAGAGTTTCAGTTAGATTGCATTCCACCCATTTCGGTTCAGGAAGTTGAGGCTGTGCTTGGCAAATTTGTTGAGTTCGCAACCCGAGAGAAGGCAAATGGGAACGCACTACTGGACGAGGATCTTCTAGAAGACTGAATATGGACATTTATTGCATTTACTATTTTGGGAGTGAGTGGGAATCTTTGATTCATTTAATGTACCACTCCCTTATTCTGGCAGTTTTTAGGGTTAGGGCTGAGGTGGCACGATTCTGGCCACTCTATTAATTGTAACCCTAGCCGTCTTTTGGGACTTGGCTAGCTATAAAAGGGGGAGTCCCCCTCATTTGTAATTCATTAGAATTAAATCAGAGTCAGAATTGAGTTAGAGCTATAGCTAGAGAGTAGAGCATAGTATAGCATTGTAGCCATTTTGCATAGTGTGGAGAAGAAAGAAAGTTTTCCCTTTGAAAACTTTGTGGAGATTGTTGTGTAACACTTTTCATGATAATAGATCTTTTCATTGATGGTGGAATTCGTCTTGTCATGAATAGCTAGCAAGGTCTCTTCTTCCTTTCGTATCCAAGTAGCTTAATTTCATGCAATTAGTTTACTTTGATGTGTGGTATTTTCGTTGAGGTAGCTTCTTTCATTCCATACCACTAGCGACTTGTTGATGATAAGTTCGCCTTGCGTGGTCGACTGGAGAGTATCTTGAGTCTAACTTCGATTGTGATTTGTATGCTTATATGCGTCGTTGTGATGGTGTATGTATGCTAAATCATAATTTGAATACCTTTTGCTATCCCCTTTGAAGATTGCACCGATTTTACTGAGGCTGTCCGACGTGAGGCTAGGTGAAATTTGGTTGAAGTCTGCTGAAACGGAGTCCCACATATCCTGCATTTAGACTAGAGTATAAATTTCTTAGGCCCTACACTCTTTTACTTTCCGTATATTTCTGATTAGTCTTTAGGAAAACGAGCTACATTGCCAAATCATACACGCAAGAATCCCTTTCAAATCACATACCCGCTGCTAACTGCAAGAAGTCTGAACAATTGCGTAAGTCCCCTCGTAAGAACATAGCAATACACATCAACCAAACTGGGTCTATTCGCACTAAAGGAACCTTGGAGTTGAACGTGTGATCTTTCTCACAATCTTAGCACACGAAATACTTTGATCAAGAGAGAGCGGAATAGTCTTCCAACTATTTTGTTCTGCTGTTTGGTGCGGTCACAAAAACCACGTCAACAGGACTCATCATAGGATCTCTAGGGAAGCTCAAGAATTGATAGAAAGGTACGGTTGTTGGTTTATCCAATTTCCAAAATTTACTTACATTAGGTTGCAAGAATTTTCTTCATACCTGTATAGACTACCCAAATACCCTACAAATAGGATTTTGATGTTAGAAATATTTAGGCAACTCATTGCCTATGATAAGATTTAGAAGAAGAATATGAAGGGAGGACTGGACTTCCCAATCATCATGGGGAATTCAAACGAAGTGTGTCCTTCACTACAGGTAGCCAAGGAAGCTGAGAATAAGCTTCAGTTTTTCCACTTTTCTTATCACACTAGCAGGTAGCATTATGACCCCCACAACAATATCAGATGGATACTGTCAAAAGAGTTCAAGCACAAGGCAAATATTGAAGATTACTGGGCTGGTGAGTTGGATGAGGCTGAAGTTAGAAAGAGAATGTTTTCAAGACTACCTTTGAGCATGATCAGGGAGTGTGAGATTATTCCAGTACCAGACCAGGTGGACGAGGACATGAACATTCTTCATCTAGATTATGAGGCAGTGAGGGATACACCACTCCCACTTCCAGATTGGTTGGAGCCGGAGATTGCCGATTTGGACACACTTTGCATACTAGTCTTGACATTCACTAGAGGATGGGTTGAGAGGCATGTGAATAGGCTTAAGAGTAGGTCAATTCCTTTGACTTACAATTTGATGGGCGATCATAGGATGCCATTTGCTACCAAGAAGAAACAGGTTGCCGGAGCTCCAGAGTCTCGAAGGAAAGAGCCAGTTTAGTTAGAGCCTCCGAGAATCATGGTAGAGTCACCTACGCCACTGGAGACATGTTCTCCAAGCATATAGGAAGTTTCATTGTTTGTTGATCAGAGAAATATGTTGAATAAGGAACAGGAGTTACAAGAAGCAAATCGGCCACCACGAAGAGAGTCCGTTGGCCAGAGTGTCAACGCGCCTACTAGATATAATTAGCAGGAAGAAGATGAGGAAACTGCTACAGATACACACTTCCAGCGTGAGCTTGAGGTTGCTCTAGAGGATGATACAGTTATAGGACAGGAGGCCCAAGTTTCAGGAGATACTCAGCCCTTAGAAGCCAGTGAGCCTCGCCAGGATGAAGTTAGAGAGGAAGTTCGTGAAGAAGAAGCAAGGGATGAGCAACCATTTGTTATACAGTAGGTGGTACCAAATTGGCTTAGAGATAGGATGAGGAGGAGCCCCAGTGAAGAGGCTGATCCAGCAGTAGAGATGGAAGAATTCTTGAGTAGGATAAGTGCACCTCCGACAAAGAAGAGAGCTAGGAAGTTTTCGAAGATCTCAACAGATGAGGATGGCTCTCGCACCCTTCACATGGCTGTGCCAAGGGTTGATTGTGATCAAGATGAGGCTGTACCAGAAAATTATATGATCACCACCTTGGAGTTAGGTTGCCCCACGGGAGCACAGATAATTGAGTGTGATAACTCCTATCAGGCGCTCAAGGATAGATTGCTCAAGACTGAAGGCAAGTACAAGAAATTGAAGGAGCATAATACTTTGATAGGCTATGTGCAACATTTGTCTCGTCCTTGTGGGCAGGAGAATCCAGCGATTGAGCTTCCAACCGAGTTGTCTAGAGAATCAGTTAGTGGCTTGGAGGATTTGAGAAAGATGGCACAGGAGGCAAATAAGTGGGTGGCCAGTGTTCGTGTTGAGATGGAAAAGTTTATGGAAGATCTTGCTCATGCTTATCAGCAAGCTTCCAGCATTATGGCACAGATGGATGCAGTTGATCATGCTTAGGGTGATGCTCATATCTATCAGAGCAAGGTTATTCAGTGTTTGGAGGCTTTGATGCATACTCCCTTGTAGATGTTGATTGATGGAGGAGTGATTTAGGAAGGTGATAGGTATGATTTTGCCAGCTGGTACTCTTTAGTAGTCACAGGCCGTGGATTCTTTGATGTAGCATAGGCTGACTCAGTCAGAGTTAGGAAGGCTATGACGAACATTATTGATGGAGTCCTGAACACCTTAGAGGCTATCTTTGCTAGGAGGCTGAATTTTGATGAAGTGACCGTTGATGGCTTGAGGAGTAGGCTACCACCTTTCTTTTCAGAAGCGAAAACTTTTATCCAGAATGACTTTGAGAACATCTCAACTTTCTCAAGCATTATTTAGAACACTCAGGATGCCCTAGTTGCTTGGAGAAAGTCTTGTACGCGGCATGGGCAGGCAGTCACAGTGCTAGAATTCCAGCTTGATCACATTTTGCCAATTTCAATTCAGGAGGTTGAGGCCGTGCTAGCCAGATTCGTTGATTTCGCAGCCAAAGAGAAGAACAGAAATGCCTTTCTGGATGATGACCTTCTAGATGACTGATAGTGGGCATTAATTGCATTTGCTATTTTGGGAATTAGTAGGAATCTTGTGATTCATTTATTGTACCACTCCCTATTCTGGCAATTTTAGGGTTAGGGCTGATGTGGCTTAATCTGAGCCCTTCATTTGATTGTAATCTGAGCCGTCCATTGGACTTGGCCAGCTATATAAAGGGGCATCCCCCCTCATTTGTATATCATTAGACATTAGACAGTAGAGAGTAGACATTCTGTTAGAGCAGAGAGATAGCTTAGCGTAGCTTGTTAGCATAGCATAGTTTGGAGGAGAAGGAAAATTTTCCCTTGAGAACTTTGTAAGAGATTGTTGTGAAAACTACCATAATAAAAAGAGCTTTCATTGATGGTGAATTCGTCTTTTGTTATGAGCAGCTAGCAAAATTTCTTCATCCTTTCTACTTCAAGTAGCTTAGATTAGAGTAATTTTCATTTTCATGCAAGTAGATGTTAGTTATGGATTGTGGTGTTTAATCAAGGCGGCTTTGTTTTAATCCATACCACTAGTAACTTGCTGATGACAAGTTTGCCTTGTGTGGTCAACTGGAATACTTATCAAACTTAACTTTGATTGTGATTCACATGTTTGTATGTCTCGTCTTGATGGTATTTACATGTTGAGTTGTAATCTGAATACCTTTCACTACTCCCTTGAAGATTGCACCGACTTTGTTGAAGCTGTCCCACTTGAGGCAAAGCAAAGTCTTGTTGAAGTCCACTGAAGTCAAGCCCTGCATATCTTGTCCTTTAGTATAGAATCTAGATCTCCTGAACCCTGCACTCATTTAAATTCAGTACATTTTTGGTTAGTTTTAGGAAGTTCGTACCTTATTGCCAAATCATGCTCATCACTCACGAAAATCCTCTTTCATCATTAACTTGCTGTTAGCTGCAAACATTTTGAACAATTATGTAAGTCCCCTCGTGAAAACAACAAATCATAACGAACCGACTAAGGGTATTCTATTGCATTATCGAAACCTTGGAGTTGAATGTACGATCTTTCTTGCAATCTTAGCGTACAAAATACTTTGATCAAGAGAGAATGGAGTAGCCCTTGGATACTTTGTTTTGCTGATTGGTGCAGTCACAAAAATCACATCAACAGGACAGTAGGAGCGATTACCTCCAATAAAGGGGCGTAGCATTGGAAGAAGTTGTTTAATGTTTTGGTGGCAATATGAATTTCCAAATAAGCACCTCGATAATAATAGATATTGTCATGTAAAAATACGAAGGTAGCATCTAATCTTTAGGCAACAAATCCTTCGATGGCTTAAACATATAATAGTATGTGTACTCGGGAGTTGTCACTTGTGGTCGATGATTACTAAAGCATAATCCATTTCCTACGTTATCGACTGAGGAAATGTGTTAAGTCATTGATTAATTAGAAAGGGACATGCCGGTTGCCATGAGAAGATGCGACCTTTAGCTAGACCATGGATATCAAAAGGAGGTTGGAATCATTAAGGGGGATATGGAATAAAGGAGTGAATAATATTAGAAACCACTCAAAGTGCAGTTCGTAGATTCCAAAAAGACTCTTTCTAATTTCTGCAGTGTAAGATAGAGTAGAGGGAAGCCCTTGGACAGGTCGCTCCCGTGGCTTGTCCTATACGTTGACGCAGGAGGGAATATATATATTGTTTGCCTCCAATGTTAAATGATGTTCCTCCAGATGGACGACATCCACCCATGACGGCTGGTGAAGAACATAAAGGGAACGGCCTAAGCCTACAGGTTGATAAATGGGGATATGAGAGAACGTTGATCGCGTGGAGAGAGAAGACAAGTCGGGCTATAGGAAATTACGTCTTGAGAAAATCCAGTTAATTGCATCGATTAGAGGTAAGTATCCTCAACCAACTGGTTAATCATTGAGGGATTATGGAATCAATATGAATTAGTATGTCAGTGGGTTACAGTATAATAACTAACCCCATATCTTATTAAATTCAAATATTAGTGAACGTTTATAACACTCTAATTTGTGATGAATTGTGAATTTGATTAAATATAATATGATAGGCGAATGCATAGAGAGATTAAATGACACTTTCCAATGGATATTTACATGTCAATATATTGAGTTCATCTATACAGCATAAGTAATTGACAAACACCATGTATAGATATAAAGTGATATTATTTTCAAGAGTCCAATAATGATGCCTGCAGCAATTATTGTATCTCATAAGCTATTATGACTTTTACTATAAGAATAGATTTTGGGCCACATCCCTTTCGCTAATACCCACTGAGGATAGGAAGTTTGTGGAGGGAAAGGCGGGTAATTCGGCAATTGATGGACGGTCCCAAGATGGGTAGGAAACCTTGAGGGAGTCCACTTGGAGACTGTTCACGCGCCCTTGGCACAACAATTCTTCCGTCCACCGATGAGGTTAGGAAAGAGGAGAGGACGAAGATCTATTCAACTCAAGAGTAATAAGTTACATCAGAATTTGATGTGTTCTATGCACTAGATCATAGTGCATCTACCCTATTCCTAAAATGTTCAATCTGAAATTTGTCTAATTGATTCTTGATTCAAGGAATTATGTGTATTTGTCTAATGCATGATGTGTGCAGGTCTTCAAGACAAATTACATGTGCAGAATTAAGTGTTGGTAAATACAAATTTTTGATCTTAACTTGGGAAAATTCTGTTTTTAGGACAGGTTAGCCTGAGTTTAATAAGGGGACATTACACAAGGATTCCCCCCAGCAACAATAATTAATGACACTCAGATCTGATTAGGTATGAATCACAGTCTGACAAGTACAAGCACAGTTATACCTAGTCACAATGAATGTTACCAATGTAAGATACCACAAGATAATACCCAAGCAGAAATATAATAGAGATTGATAATCAACTGATACTACCAACAACTAAAGATAACTCAGAATGACATGTGCTCAGATCTGAAAACGATCCTAGGCAGACTATCTGCACAATATGATTATGATTTCCCTTGGGGTTTCAAATCTGATTTTTTTGTTTTTTGTTTGTATTCTGATTTTTTGGTTTAGTGCCGAAAATGGTGCTGGAAATTTATGGAAATTGCAAAAATACAATAACGGAAAGGAAATTGCATAAATGAAAAAGAACCTAGTAATCTTTATTGATTTGAAACACAATCAAAACATACCCATTTGTTGATTGGAAACGTTACATATCTGATCACAAATAATCAGCAGATTAATGGTTCAAACCCTAGGCACCTCCTTTGGATTTTGTCTCCTTCACCTTCGTTTTGTTGCTGACTCAATGATATGATCTGAACGCCTCTAATTCAATGCCAACTGCTGAATAAACCCTCAGGAAAACTGCTAACTAAAAACACCCACTTGTTTGCTGAACTTGTACTGCCTGAATAGAAGCCACATGTGTTGGAAAGAGGAGGATATTTTGGCAGATTTGGATCCCCACACACCAATAAACCTGTACGGCCTGAAGCAACCTGCAAACTCAGATCTGTATGGCCTGAGTAAGAGCTGTCTCCACGTGCTCAGCAATTTATTCGACTATCTATGACTCCCACGTGCTAACTGCAGGTGATGTAATCTGCAATTTATTACTAATTAACCTTATTCTGATCTGCAAATCAATATTGAAATTTCTGATTTATTCTTCTTCCTGAATCCTGTGAAATGCTTTGATAATGACCTCTGACTGAAATCATTCAATCTAGAATCCTTGGACGATCTCTCATGCCTGTAGATCCTGTCTTAATCAAGGGTTTTCATCCTCAAATCAGCTTGAAACTCCATACCTGCAAACCCTTGTTGCTCAGCTCTCATGATTGTAAATAATAAACATGGATGCTCAAATGATGTTCTTTTTCACCTTTTAACCTTCTCCAAATCCCAACGCCCAACTTAGGGTTTTGCTCTTTTAAAATAAAAATATTAATAATCCTCTCACAAAACCCAACGCCAACTTTGTCTCTTGCACAATTAATTAATATTTTTGCTTTTGAAAGTTGTGCCATTTATTGAAATAATAATAAAGTAACTCAAAACATATCATTTTAATTAAAGTTACTTTATTCACCTTATAATGCCATTATAAAGTACTTTATTAAAAGTTGATGTTAGCAGCTTCGGGTTTAATTCTTCTAGCCCCAATTGAAGATATAAATTATTTATATGTGTAAATGGCAACATTATTTTTGGACGACTTCCTTGCATCATTCTTCCTTGGCCGACCTTCATTGTAATTCATTATTATTAATTGTATTTATTTCTTGGTGGCCGACCTAGTTTATTGAAAGGGTGCGACCTATCTAGCAATGTATTTATATGAGGTCATTTCCTCTCATTTGCACATCAAGCAAGTTCGATCTCCTTCTTCTCAAGTGCGAATTATATCAAGTGCAGATTATTCTATCTAGTGCGAATTATTCTAAGGAAAATTGTGAGTCTATTCAAGTGTAGATTGAAGGGCAGACTATTAGTTTGTGTTACATCATTGCTGGTGCTGATTATTGGCCTTGTGTGTGGCCTCATTGTAAAGAGATTTGTTGCCATTGCTCATACATATAAGAGATATATTTGTTGCTGGGTTTTTCTCCCTCAAGAGGGTGGTTTTCCCAGGGTATCTGCTGTGTTATTGTGTCTGATTTTAAATTATTTTTCTGTGCATTAAATCTGATCACAAAACTAACATGGTATCAGAGCGGGTTTGAAGAAGATCTTGATCAGATTGTTATTACAACGATACTCTTTACTCTCTTTCTCATCGTTGTTTACTTCTATCTCTTCGTCAAGATGGTGATCGGTCTTAAGCTTGAGGATAGACTTGAGGGAGCATCTAATTTCACATCTTGGAGATTCAAAATTATGCTCTCCTTGGAAGAAAGTGAATTGGCTGAGTTTGTGGAGAGAAAAGTTTCTGAGCCTGCTGATGAGGAAGAAAAGATTCAATGGAAGAAGAAAGATACTAAGGCAAAGAAGATGTTAGTTGATTCCATGAAGGATCATATTGTTCCCATCATTTCTAAGATGGAGACGGCAAGGGAGATGTTTAAGTCTTTGGAGGAGATGTATGAGATCAACAACACGAGCCGTGCACCTGCATTGAAGCAACGACTTCATCATGTGAAGATGGCGGAAGGAGAATTTGTCATCGCTTACTTCATGAAGATTTCCAAATTGAGAGATCAACTCTCTTCTATTGGTCATTTTGTTGATTTGGGATTTGACCATGTTTGCCCTTAATGGTCTTCCTTCATCTTGGGAGTCTTACATTCAAGGAATTATTGCAAGATCGAAACTTCCCAAGTTTGATTGTTTGAGGACAAATTGTATTCAAGAAGAGTCTAGGTTGGCTGCGAGAGGTATTGGTCGAAGCTCTACAAATGAAGACATTCATGTTCTTTCCACTCAATCCTCAAAAAAGAAAGAGAAAGGTGGAAAGAAAGAATATTTCAAGAGGAATAG
>VDFB02000007.1:44375260-44583607 GCA_007258455.2 Sequoia sempervirens | reverse complement strand
CCACAATACTTACGAAACCTTCCAACTACACCTACTAGGGGTCACAAGTCGAGCTGTAAGGAAAAATGCCTCACAACACTCACACCAACAACGCTCCTAGAACATGAGGAGAGGACCCTTCAACAAGCCCATATACATATTTGGATTCACCATTCCGATATCTACAAAAGGGTATTTCTCTTTTTAAAGAAATCATTCTGAGTTCTAGAGAAATTTTTAGTTGAAGTTGAAAGTTTCAAAAAAAATTGTAAAAGGCTGAGTTGGCTACCACATAGACAATTTATGTAGAAAGGGTTTCGATTGAAATCATTTCTATCAAAACCTTGCACATAAAATGAGTCACATTTCAAAGTGACAAAGTGGAAAATTCAAATTTTTGAGTTTCGGGCGAAAGGGTTTCACTCGAAACTCTGTGCCATGTATAGGCCACGTGATTTCAGGCAAAACTATTTCAACTGAAACTTTTTAGGTCAAAACCGTTTTGCTCAAAACTATTTAGTTGACCGAAAGTGTGACAAGTTTATGCTTTTACCCAGGAGATAAGGAAGATAGAAGAATTATTTGCAGCCAAAGAAAAGTGTAGCAATTGTTGTAGATGAAGATGTTGTTGCAACGATAGAGCTTTAGAAGGTTGCAACAAATAAAGAGGGTAAAGAAGATTTATTGTCAATAAAAGAAGAGTGGCTTGCAAAACTTTTTGATGGAGGTGAGAAGATAAATATTGTAGTGAAGGATGAAGAAGATGATGTTGGAGAAACAAAGAAGGATGAGGTAAATTCTGATTTTGAATTTTAAAATGATGATTAGTTACCTTCTATAGAAGAGATTGCAGTTGTAGAAGATGTTGTAGTTGTAGATTGGTATGTGGATGTTGCATGTTTGTGTATAGAGGTTGTAGATGATAGTGTAAGAGGAACTTAGTGGAGGTGTTTGGTTTGTGGTGGGTTGGATCCCACGAAGAAGGAAAGAAAGGAAGAAGAGATGTGGTGAAGAAGGATGATCTATGGTGGATGTAATTCCACGAGAGGGAGTAGGAATAGAGTGCACACTTGGTGCAGGAGGACGGAAAGTTTCCCAACTAAGTGCTGGAAGAAATTCTTCTTTCTAATTCAATGATGGAGTTTGTTGAGGATTGTTTGAAATCTAAAATGGTGGTACTACCACTCAAATCCATTTTGTGAATCCATATTCACAATTTTTTCCTACCTTAGGTGTCTGATGTAGGAGCATCCATGGTCATCAGCAATCTTGTGTTAATCAAAAATATTTCCTTGCTTTGTTTTGTATTTTCAATAAGGGATAATGTATGGGGAATTAATTATTTTAATTTCTAAATATTGTAATTTTTCCCATGGTAATTTGTAATTGAAATTTTGGAGGTGGATTTACTTTGGTAAATGTTTCAAGGGCATCTTGAAGGAATATTATAGCCTAGGCATCCATTTCAAGGTGGGGACCACTCATCATTACATGTCCTTACATGGTGATTTGTATGATTTGCATGTTCTTGCATGTTGAGCTTCCAAAGTTTACATGTTGGTGCATGTTCTTTCTTAGATCCGTCAGAGCCATCGGAGAATAATGAAGCACACTAGATTGACCAAATTTGATTGGCCATTAGTTAGGCGCCCATGTGAGGGCTATGTGAGCAATAAATAATTTTCACTGTTTTTATGAATTATTCACAAAAGGGGTGTTGGTTTTCCAAGGAGGTATATTCATGTTGTTTTGGAATACCATAGTAGTATTCTCATCCTCAAAATTTTATATATTGATGCCTTGTCACTATGAGAAGTGGGCCTTTTGGAGTTGAAGTTTTGCATAACAAAATGCTGCCATATTTTTTAGAGGATTGTGACTCCAAGTTTTTACATATTATGTAATTAGCAGGCCCATATACTGAGGAATGTGATGTTGTAATTTCATTTTATTTCAGAGATAATAGAAATCCTATGCTTCTTTCTTGCATTTGTTTTGTGCAATTTGTGGTGTGGTTTGTTAAAGATTTGAAAGGAGGTGTCTTTTTTGGAGAGAGGAAGAAGACATTTTGTTGCAGGTTTGAAGAGGTTTTCCAACAGCAAGAGGATTGGTAATACCCATGTTTAATGCAGCAAAGGTTTCCTATGAAAGTTTGCAGGTTGGAAGAGCTAGAATCTTGTAAAAGAAGTTGGATTGAAGGAAATCAATTTTTTATTGATATTTGATGTTTTGTATCAGTCATATTTCAGATTTGTAATGCTTTTCATCAGCCAATATGGTTGTACAACCATTTAATTTAGTTATGCCATGTAATTCTTGAATTTCAAGGAGATTTTGAATGAACAGAGAATTCTTGCATATTTTTGTTGTTGTTGCAAACAATTTCTGAATGCATCATATGTTATTGGGAATTTGTGTATGAGAGTTGTTTTTCCCTTCAATCTATTGTATGATTGAGATTTCCCTGTTAATAACATTATTTTGAATAGATTTTTCATTAGTATTATTGGACCTAAATTGTAGAATCTCTAAGTTGTTATCAAGTTAAGCTTGGTTCAAATTTATATTCATTAAATGGATTGAATAGAATATATGAGTTGTATTATGGATTGTGATAACCTAACAGCCAAGGAACATAAAATATAATAATGCAAGAGCATCCCAAAGAATCATAGTGCACCTTATCGCAACAACCAGTTTTCCAGGTTGCAGATTCGAATGAAGGCAAAATGAGAAGTCTACGATAACATATCCAGGTGATGACTCTTGCAGAACTACGATCCAAGAGATCCCTTCACTAGAAGATCACCTTGATGAGCAATCTAGACCTAGACCTAGACCTATTGGACGAAACATGTGGAATCCCCCTATATCTTGTGGAGTCTTCATGGCTCAGCACAAGATGAATATAAGATAGGACCAATCTCAATTAGGTCTACACCTATGTTTGATGCTTCTTTAATCCCTTGGGGCTGACCTACACATGATCTAAATGAGGCCAATGTGAACTACTCTTAATACTTGGAGCTAGTACATAATCACTCTCTGAATTCAATAGAAAGCTAGTGAAGGGATGATGGAGTTAGGGGTTAAGGAATTAGATTTAGGAATCAATTCTAGATTTAATAAAGAATCAACTTGTGGTGGCTTGTGATTTAACAGGTGTGGCCTATAGCACCTATTGTAATCCACATTTGATAATTCCTATGGGCATATATTTTTCTTATTCAATCAGTAAAGTCGCATGTTATTATCAATTGTATTTGTTGTGTTGAATCTTATTGCAACGCTGGACAGTCCAATTCAAACCCTCCACCCTTGGTTGCATCAAGTGGTATTAGAGCGAGGTTTGAATCATTGGGGAGGATGCATTTTAGAAGACTCTTGTGTGGAAAATCACTGACTTGAGGAAAACTATGAGTGTTGTTAATAGAGAGTTGAATTGTGAAACAGTTGCAAACTTGTAGACAGATCACCGACCTGAAGTAGTTGCACCTGATCCAAAGGAAAGATGACACCAAGAAGACACCTATGATGTCCAATGTTTCCATAAATATGGAGGAAATGTGAGGTGATATGAGGACAATGAAGAACCGATTGGCTTTTATTGAGGAAGAGAGACAAAGGGGCCTAAACCTTAGACTAGAAGAAGAGAGTGACAATGAGGAGACAAGGGATCTGGAACAAAGTGGGAAAGCAAAGAAGAGGAGTTGGACCAAATCAAAATGATGAAAGCAATTGCCAAGATCGGGAAGCAACCAAGAATAGAGATCCTTAGTTATGCCAGTAGCTTGAATCTAGAGGAGTTGATTGATTGGATGAATAAGATGGAAGAATATTTTGAATATGAAGAGGTTGAAGATCCAGAGAGAATAAGGTTTGTGAAAACCAAACCGAAGGGTCATGTTGCCATTAGGTGGAAAGACGTCCAACTAGAGAGTGTGAGGCATAGCTAGTAATATTTTAGAGATTTTAAATTTGATTTAATATTTGTTTAGTTGGTGTTTTGGACATGGTTGATATTGAGATATTATTAATATGCTTAGATATTTATTTGCATATAAATGAAATAATAGGTGCATTTAATAAAATAACTTGATGGTTATATGTTTAATCTCCACAAAAGTGATTATTATATGATAGATTTTATTATTGTTTGATGCTAGAAATTTTAAAAGTATATAAATTTAGTGTTTTCATTAAATGTTTGATTTTTTGCAAAAAAAAAAATATCTTTAATTTTTATGTTATATCTTATAATCATGTGATGTTGGGTGATACCACAATAGTGGTTTACAATTTTTGGCCAAACTGGACACTGAAATTATTATTTTTAACTAAATCTTCACATTCGGGCACCTATAGCGGCTAAACCGTGAAGAATTTGAAGATGATGCAAACTAGAGTCTCATCACATTTTGTCTATAGATTCTAAAAATATTTTTTTCAAAATTTTTGGAATCAGATTGCACTTCTTTTTCCATCTCCCATGAAACTGATTTTTTTCAAAAACAACATTTTTAAAAAGTGACACACACCGATAACGTATAACTTTTTTCCATGAAGGATAAAATTATAATTATTTTGAATTTAGATTTGTAACTCTAATATCTAGTGCTTCCACTTGGTTAGACAATTTTCATTGAATATTTTTCTTTAATCAAGTTTCAAGTCAAACCACAAATTCGACATAGCGACCAGATAACGCATAACTTTTTTTATATATATCAAAATTCATTTTATTTTTTTTGTTGGATCAAGGACTTCAATATCTGGTGCACTCATATTTTTCAAATTTTTTTTTTTGATAATCTGCTATTTTTCCACATGTGCATAACAGAGACCTTCATTTTCGATGAAAACCTATGTTTGATAAAACTAAAAAATCAAATACATAATAAAACCAAAACATATTAAAATTATATTCATTGGATAGCTTGTTCCGAGGACTACCTGATTCCAGTTGGGTTTTTGAAGATTCATCCATTTTCATCCTCAACCCGAGCTCCGAAGTGCCAAAATTTAGGATTTTTTGGTGTCTCAAGGGGGGATGAGGAATAAGGGGGGTTCGCTCGAACCAGGGTTCATCCGAACCCCGCTTTTATAAGGGGTTTTGTTTCCTTTTTTGGCGGGAAAGCATTAAACGGGTTTGGCCGAACCCAAGTTCTAACGAACCCCTAATGGGTTCGGTTGAACCAATAGGTTCGTACGAACCCCTAAAATCAAGTTTTTTGCCATGCATTCATTTTTTGTGATTTTTCCTTCCTCACTTAGATTGTAAACCACTATTGTGGCTTCACCCTGTTAGAAAGTTTTCATGTTAATATTTAATGTTTTTATTATAATTTTTGAATTCTACTAATGCTTCCACTAAGATGATGTAGGTGGCAAGTCTAGATTCCTTGAATTGGAGACAAAGTCCAAATGCCAAATGTATAATTATTGATTTTTAATTTTTAAGGGGGGTTTAATGTTTAGAGTGATTTGATTTTTTATGTGCATTTATTTGTGAAGGGGAAATATGTTTTCATTTAGATTATCCTTTTATTTGGATAATGTATTGAGGAAATTGAAGAGTTGTGAGTTATTTTATTTTCAAATAGAAATTTGAATTGTTGGGGGGAAGAGGAAATGAAAGATTGTTCTCCTTTATTTATTGTTTGCTTTTGGGAGGAATAGGGGGAAGGATGGAATGAATTGGTTGTAGAATGGTAAACTTGGATAGGTTGTTTGGGTTGATCCTAACTTGGACAACCAAGGTATGCTTGGATTGTATTGGTAATTTTTGTGTTATTTTTTGATTTCTTGATAGTTGTATTGGTGGTTTTTGTATTGTTAATGGATTCTTGATAGATATTTGTTATTTCTTGTGTAATAGAGGGTTTGGATGTGTATAAATATTTGATCTCACCTGAGGGCTAAGAGCCCCCTTCGTTTGGGGTTGAGGATGGTGCGAAGCCTCTCTTGAAGATGGTTGATCAAATATAAAAGTATGGATTTGTGAATGATATTGGAAAGCCATGAATGGCAGTTGGTTTATTCTAATTAAGGGAGGTGGGTTGGATTATGGTGGTAGTGTGTGGAGATAGTTGGATGGATCGTAGTGGTTTTGTGTGGAGATTGTTGGATGGATGGTGGTGGTTGTCTGTGGAGATTGTTGGATGGAAGGTGTTGGGAAAATGTGTCTCAACCTTGCAATTATATAAAGGTTATTGTTGATAGGATATATATATATATTGTAGTTACACTAATAGGTGTAATATACAATGGCAGCAAGGGGGAGGAGTGGGATGTGTGTAGAGAATTTTTTAAATTTTTCAAGAAACTCTTAAAATGGCCGACATACATTATATAAATGATACATTATAAATCTAAACTGTTAATTATTAGGTTTTAGATCTAATAGTGGATATTTTGTTGGTCTATTTTTCCATAGAAAGTAACCCTATTTTATGACGGCGTTGTACTACAATGGTAAACGGTGATGTATTATGAGAGACTAATAGTAGTCGTGTTGTCTCTGGATCTCTGAGTGGTGATACTCCTGTGAGAAGCTTGCTCTACAAGTATATTGTAATCTTTTTTATTTATGAATAATATATTGGGCGGCTTTTGGAGTGGGGTTTTTTCTCCTGAAAGAGTTTTCCCCATGTAAATCACTGTGTTGTGGTATGCATGATATTTATGTTTAATTTTATTCAAGTTTTAGTAACTGTTAAAATCTGTAAAATTTTTGTATTATTCTCCTCTCAAGATTAGTGTAGGAAGTTGTTATGCTACCTTAGCTTCCTTACAAGTGGTATTAGAGCCTGATCACCTTTGGTTTTAGTTGTGGGTTGCTGGGTTTTTCCAACTAATCCAGATTTGAGTGGGAGCTTGTGAAAAAAACACTTTGTGATCTTGTTGCAGGAATTTTCAGATGGCAAGTTCATCAAGGAGAATAGAGGTGGAGAAATTTTCTAGAAATAATTTTGAAATGTGGAAGTTGAAGATGGAGGATCTATTGATAGATCGAGATCTATGGGATGTTGAGAATGTTTCAAGGCCTACATATCCTAATCAAGCTACTTAATATGATTTTATGGATCGTAAATCCAAGGGTCTAATCAAATTGTGCTTGGAAAACTTTGTTTTAATCAATTTCCATGAGGAGACCTCTGCACAAAAACTATGGAAGAAGCTTGGTGACATGTACTAGGCCAAATCTTTAGTGAACAAGATTTTCTTGAGGAAGAATTTGTATTCCTTGAGAATGGAAGAAGGGGTCTGATGAATCACAAACCACCTAAAAGCATTCAATATGTTGGTGGCTCAATTGGCATCAGTTGGTGTCAAAATGGATGAGGAGAAATGTCAGATCTTTCTTTGCTCTTTGCCTGATTTGTGGGATTCTCTTATTATAGCTATTGGGAGTACTTAAATTATTATATTGAAGACTGAAGATGTGGTGATTTCTTTGCTTTCTGAAGAGATGAGGAAGGTATCTGTCACTACCAAGGAGGCCCTAAATGTTCATGGAAGACCTAAGGGAAAAGGCAAGAAGAATGAGAAGTGTGAAAAATCCAAGTCTAGGGGAGATCTAAATCTCCTAGAAAGTCTAAAGTTATTTGTTGGAACTGCTGTAAGCCTAGACATGTTCGTAAAGAATGTAAAGAAGAAAAGAAGAAAAAGAAGAAATTTGATCCTAATTTTGAGTCCGAGAAGGAAGATGGTGGTGAATTCATTGCAGCTTTGGCAACTCGTGCAGGTAATTATGCATGGTTAATTGACTAAGGTGTATCTTTCTATATGACCTTTAATAGAGATTTTTTTTTTGAATATGAAGAATTTAATGGAGGTAAGGTGTACTTGGGTGATGATTCTCATTTAGACATTGTTGGTCATGGTAAAGTTAAAATCAAATTTCCTGGTGATAGAATAAAAATAATTAATGGTGTGTTATGTATACCCTAGATTAGCATGAAATTTGTTATATGTAAGTAAACTAATAGATGCAGGTGTGCAGGTAGTATTTTCTAATGTAGGATGCAAGATGGTTAGAAGTGTTATGGTGATTGCTAGAGGTGTCAGATATGGCACATTGTATAAGTTGGATGCATACACTATTGAGTGTAATAGTACTTTTGTGAAAAGAAAGTATGTGGAAGAAGTGATGGTTTCACCTTCAACAGATGGCCATGGATTTTGGGTACCCAAAGGTGCTCTTTCTTCTGAGACAAAGTTACCTATAGAGAAAACTATGTTATAGCACCAAAGACTTGGCAACATTGAAGAAAAGGGTCTAAGGACCTTGAAAAATAAAAACCTTGTTGAAGGTTTTTCTTATTGTAATCTTGAATTTGATCTCTTTGAGAATTGTATTTATGGAAAACAAAACCACGTTCAGTTTTACTCGAGGTCTCATAAATTTTGTGGTGTATTTGATCTTATTCATTCTGATGTGTTTGGTCCTATATATGTTCCTTCGATTGGTAAATCCACATATTATGTTTCATTTATTGATGATTATAGTAGAAAGACTTGGGTATATTTTCTAAAGAGTAAATCTAAAGTTTTCAGTCGATTTAAAGAATTTAAAGCAATGGTTGAGTTGCTGATTAGAAAGAAGAAAAAATGTTTGAGGATTGATAATGGTGGTGAATTTTTCTCTAATGATTTTGATAGATTCTATAAATATTGTGGGGTGATCCCACGATAGTGGTTTACAATTTTTTGGCCAAATTGGACACTGAAATAATTTTTTTAACTAAATCTTCACTTTCAGGCACCTATAGCGGCTAAACGATGAGGAATTTGAAGATGATGCAAACTAGAGTTTCATGAAATTTTGTCTGTAGATTCTAAATATATTTTTTTCAAAAATTTTGGAATCAAATTGCACTTCCTTTTCAATCTCCCTCAAAAACTAATTTTTTTCAAAAAATAACATTTTTAAAAAGTGACGATCACCGTATAATGCATAACTTTTTTTCCATGAAGGATAAAATTATAATTCTTTCGAATTTAGATTTGTAACTCTGATATCTAGTGTTTCCACTTGGTTAGATAGGTTTTTATTGAATATTTTTTCTTTAATCAAGTTTCAAAGTCAAACCAATTACAATTTAGACATAGCGCGACCGTATAACATGTAACTTTTTTGTATGTATCAAAATTCAATTATTATTTTTTTGTTGGATCAAGGACTTCAATATCTAGTGCACTCATATTTTTCAAAAAAAAATTGATAATCTGCTATTTTTCCACATGTGCAGAACAAAGAGCTTGATTTTCAGAGAAAAACCTATGTTTAATAAAACTTACAAAAAAAATACATAATAAAACCAAAACATATTAAAATTATATTTGTTGGATAGCTCGTTCCGAGGACTACCTGATTCTAGTTGGATCTGTGAAGTCTCTGCCATTTTCATGTTCAAACCAAGCTCCGAAGTGCAAAAATTTACGTTTTTTTTGTGAAGAAGGTCAAAAGTCAGGGAAATGGGGGGTTCACTCGAACCAGGGGGAGTTCGGGCAAACCCATCCCATAAAGTGTTTTTCATTTGAATTTTTTCCATGCATGCATTTAATGGGTTCGTTCGAACCCTGGTTAGAGCGAATCCTTTTTTGTTTCATTCAAACCATCTAGTTCGTACAAACCCCTAGAATGTAAAATTTTGTCATGGGGTCATTTTTTACAAGTTTTCCTTCCTCATTTGAATTGTAAACCACTTTTGTGGGTTTACCCTGTGGTATTCACAAACAGAAGAAAACTTTGTATTCTCCACAATAGAA
This sequence comes from Sequoia sempervirens, assembly GCA_007258455.2. Classification (NCBI taxonomy): domain Eukaryota; kingdom Viridiplantae; phylum Streptophyta; class Pinopsida; order Cupressales; family Cupressaceae; genus Sequoia; species Sequoia sempervirens. Next base: position 44,573,854 of record VDFB02000007.1, on the reverse strand, counting down.
TAGAGTTGCAGAAAGAATGAACATGACACTGATGGAGAAGGCTAGTAGTATGTTGAGTGGTGTTGGCCTAGAACAAAGGTTTTGGGTTGAAGTTGTTGCCACTGTTTGTTACCTGATTAACATGTCTCTTTCATTAGCTCTTGTTGATAAGATACCTATAAAGGCATGGTCGAGTCGCAAGCCTTCATTAAGACATCTTAGAGTTTTTGTTTGTGAGGCATATGCATATGTGGCAAAGGAGAAGTGAACAAAGTTGCAGAACAAGGCTGTGAAATGTATCTTCACCAAATATAGTTATGGTGTGAAAGGATACAAACTTTGGAATCTTGTTGCACAAAAGGTAATATATAGTAGAAGTGTTATTTTTTAGAGAATCTAAGCCTTCTTCTGCTACATTGTAGCTAGAACACAATAAATAGGAAGATGTGATTCAATTTCCTTCTACACTTGAGAAATTTGAATTGAGGCCCAAGGATAGACAAGAAGTTGAGGAGATCTCATCTAGCTATGAATCTTCAAAAGAGGAGGAAGAACCTCCAACTCAACTTGTCTGTAGGTCTACAAGGCATAGAAAACCACCTAAAAGGTATAGACCTAATGACTGGAGATGTATTTTTTCCTTGAATACTAACATGGATGAATCCAAGTCTATAGAAGAGGCATTAAGTATGAATGATGTAGAATTTTGAAAGATTGCTATGGATGAAGAAATGGCGACTTTGAAAAGGAATGATACATGGGATCTTGTACCATTTCCTGAAGGACGGAAACCTGTTGGTTGCAAATGGGTGTTCAAGAAAAGATTGGTTCAGATGGAGGTATTGAGAAGTACAAAGCAAGGTTGGTTGCAAAAGGTTACTCTCAAGTTGCAAGGGTGTTGATTATGGTGAGATATTCTCTCCTGTTGCAAAAATGACATCCATTAGATTTTTGCTTGCTATTGTTGTTGTTGATGATTTAGAGGTTGAGCAAATGGATGTGAAAATTGCTTTCCTTCATGGTGACTTAGAGGAGGATATTTATATGACACAACCAAAGCACTACATCGTGAAAGGTAAAAGTAAGTTGGTTTGCAAATTGAAGAAATATTTTTATGGCTTAAAACAGAGTCCTGGGATGTGGTACCAAAAATTTGATACATACGTTGAGTTTGGGATTTGAACTTTCTAAATCAGATCGTTGTGTTTATTATAAAATTGATGGTGATCATTTCCTATTTATTACATTAAATGTTGATGATATGTTATTTATTGACAAAGGGAAAGGTATGGTTTCAGAACTGAAATCTCAACTTGCTGCTAAATTTGAAATGAAATATCTTGGTGTAGCTAGACACATTCTTGGGATGAAAATTAAAAGAGATGGAGTAAACATAAAGCTATGGCTTGGCCAAAGTAAGTATGTCAATTCAATTTTACAGAGATTTAACATGCAGGATTGTAGACCACTGTGTGTTCCCCTTTTTGTTGGAACAAATTTATCTATTTCAAATTGTCCAACATCTCCATTAGAGATGGAAGACAAAAGCAGAATGTCCTACCAGAGTGTAGTTGGAAGTTTGATGTATGTTATGGTTTGTACTAGACCAAACATTGCCCAAGCAGTGGGAGTTCTTTCCAAATATATGTTTAATCCTAGTAGAGTTCATTGGGATGCAGTTAAAAGAGTCTTCAGATATTTGTGCGGTACCTCAGATTATTCCTTGTGTTATCATAGTAATGTGACTGAAGACAATATTTCCCTTGATATTCATGGTTATGTGGATTCAGACTGGGCAGGTGATATTGATAGCAAACGATCCACCAGTGCTTATGTGTTTACTTTATTTAGTGGTGCAATTAGTTGGATTAGTAAGCGACAGGTTGTGGTTGTTTTTTCCACTACTGAAGCAAAGTATATGGCAGTTACTCATACTTGTAAAGAAGCCATTTGGCTAAAGAGACTGTGTTCAAATATTGGAATAAAACAAGGTGCAGTGACAATTTATTGCGACAGTTAGAGTGTGATATGTCTAGCCAAGAACTCGACATTTCATGCCAGAACCAAGCACATTGATGTTCAGTATCATTTTGTTTGAAATATGGTTGAAGATGGCAGGGTAAAGCTAGTTAAAGTAGACACTTTGATGAATGTTGTTGATCATTTAACTACGTCTGTGAGTACAGAGAAGTTCAGATGGTGTTCAAAGGCTATGGGCCTTTTGGCCCCTAGCAATTAAAAGACAATGTTTACTCCCTCTTGTTGCTCTTGCAAGGTGTTCAACAAGTGGGAGATTTGTTGGGAAAATGTGTCTCAACCTTGCAATTATATAAAGGTTACTGTTGATAGGATATATATATATTATATATATATTTATTTATTTCCTATTTACACTGATAGGTGTAATATACAATAGCAGCAAGGGGGAGGAGTGGGATGAGTGTAAAGAATTTTTTGTTCTTTTTCAGGAAACTCTTAAAATGGCCAACATACATTATATAAATGATACATTGTAAATCTAGATCATTAATTATTAGGTTTTAGATCTAATGGTGGATATTTTGTTGGTTTTTTTTTCCCTAGAAGGTAACCCTATTTTATGAGGGCGTTGTATTACGATGGTAGACGATGATATATTCTGAGAGTCTGATAGCAGTTGTGTTGTCTCTAGATCTTTGAGTGGTGATACTCCAGTGAGAAGCTTGCTCTGCAAGTATATTGTAATCTTTGAGATTTCTAAATAATATATTAGACGAATTTTGGAGTGTGAGGTTTTTCTCCCGGAAGAATTTTCCCCATGTAAATCACTGTGTTGTGCTATGCATCATATTTATGTTTATTTCTATTTAATTTTTTGTAAGTGTTAAAGATTTGTAAAAATTTTGCATTATTCTCCTCTTAAGATTAGTGTAGGAAGTTGTTTTGCTACCTTATCTTCCTTACAAAAAATTGGTGGTTGTGTGTTGAGAATGAAGTTGTATGATTGTATGTTGTTCCCCAAGAGAGAAGGGAATCCCCCTTCTCCCCCTTTACAAGAATTTCGAGAACGAATTCTTTGTGTGTGAATCAATGTTAATGTTAATTTTTATTTTAAATCTGTTATTTAGCATTTGGATTTTGTCTCCTACTCAGGGGTGGACTTTTCAGTCCTATGGCTAGGAGGAGAGCAAGACTGGGCTGCTCTATTCTAGGTTTGCATGTTTAAAAAGAAAATTGAAGTTGTTAAAGAATAATGGTTAAATGAAAAAGCTTTTGTATTGCTGATCCAATCTGATTATTGAATTGTTCTAAGTTACAATTTGGGAAAAAAACAGGCTATAAGCAGAAGAGTTTCAGTGTTCAAATATCTAAGAATAAGTAAACTATTGTTTCCATATAATGAATTTGTTTGTACCATTGTTGTGTTGTAATTTTTATCAAGAAAGAATTGGGAATTGATGAATGTAGCTATTAAGTTAAATAACACTCGGATAAATTATTATTATGAATTATCAGATAGTTGGCAAATAATTGTCGAAATTTTTTGAGATATTTGGGATTTAGATTTTCCATTGCTTGATTTCATCCACAGCAACAGTATATATATATATATTCCCAGATTCTATGTTTCCCAGCCTAATGTTCATGGCAGATTAGGAATTTTTTTAAAAACGCGATCATAAAGCTGCCGACCTTAAATAATGAACACTTCAGTTATGAAATTGGTTTCTTGCAAATTCACCCCTGAGATTGGTTACTCATATAAAATCCTTAATTTCATCCTAAAGCAATAGTATATTTAAGCCTTGTGCTGGAAACTTTATATTCAAATATAAATGCGAACAATGTTAATAACCATACATCTTTGCATGCATATTGTGTATAATTATCGCATTGATAAATCTGTTGAGCTCAACCTGTTAATAGCGGATTAGTTCAAACGTTTAATACTCTTTTCATTCACCGAACCCCGGCCTTTCATAGCTTCCATACAATAAAGCTCGTAGTTGATCGGCCCTTGCATTGCATTCCACCTCGTTTCCTCAGCCATAGCATTTAATCCTCCGTCTTAGTGGAGCTCCCTGGACCTTCATATTGGATCCACGGCGTTTACGCAGCAGTTTAAGCTGGAAGATAATGGTTACGACCTTTATAAATGCTCATTTGGTTCATACATCATTTTCCTTTATTAGCATATGTCGTAGATAAGTGTTTTTGTGTATACACGTTACTGATAATACATTATATTCTTTATTTGCTTTATTCCTGAATTGATGATAACTTAAACTCATGATCTTCCATATGTAACTGTGCCTTTATGCGCCCTTTATGCGCCCTTTGTAACAGGACATTGCGATCTCTTTAAAATGAAGTTTCATTGTGTGCAGTAGAATAAATAATTTGTATAACAATAAAGAGTTCAGGAAATCGATGTTTATTTTTAGAACAACTTGTAGCTTACGGCAATAATTCAATTCTCATTTCTTTGTTCCAAATTAAGTAACACTGAAGACTACTTGTTTTGTTTCTACTTTGAAATCATTCCTTATTAGTATCTTTTATGTCTCTGTATTCATTCGATTGAACAGATTTAACTATAAGTTCTTCAGTTTCAAGTTTAAGGGATGTGCTATCGCATAACCTTAATGGTAACGAACATAATACTTGTCTCTTTAAAAGTTATCTATTTTTGGGTGTGCAGCTGTGGTTGGTTAAGCAACCACAGACGTAGCTATTCTTTACATTTGTTTCTGTAGATATGAGTTCTGCCTTTAGAGTAAAATAAGGCCCATCACCGTGGTAAACATACCGTTTGCTTATTTCCTAACGGCTGTGGAAGTCATGATTGCAACGGCTCACCATAGATACTAGGCTGGATGCAATTTCGCAGCCGTTTTTATGTCATCCCTCTGATAATAGTTGCCAGGGCTATCTTGTTTCAAGCGGAACTGTCAGTGGCCTCTTATAATGGAATTAATCTCTTGCCATGTACAAGCAATTATGAATAGAAATATATATATATATATATATAAAAGTATTTATATGTATGTAAATATATATTTGTATATATACATATATACTCATACTAGTGCTCATAATTATGAAGAGAAAATAAATAATGTTGTGAGTTGGTGTTCAGATAAAATAATAATGTACCAACTAAATATTACGTTTATTTTTATGTTGTGATTGTATAATAACTATACCATTATAGGTTAATGTTAATGGAATCCCTTTGTGATAGTAGTAATTTGTTGAAAACTCATTCTTGGTTTTAATCTAGCAAGTTCAAATATCGGAATAGTAATGCAGATATCAAACTTGTAAATTGTTCCTTTGATTAGTTGTTGAGGCAAGAATACCTTATTTATTCTAATATTAAGAAATTTAGATTAAAGCATAAGTAGTCAAATTGAATAAATCAATTTATTTTATTAATTTCTTCTTAAATATAGATATTTGTTTGAATTTTAGCTTGTTCTAGATATCAAACTTGTAAATTGTTCCTTTGATTAGTTGTTGAGGCAAGAATACCTTATTTATTCTAATATTAAGAAATTTAGATTTAAGCATAAGTAGTCAAATTGAATAAATCAATTTATTTTATTAATTTCTTCTTAAATATAGATATTTGTTTGAATTTTAGCTTGTTCTTGAAGCAGGCATTACAAAGAGAAACTAGAGAGGAAAAGAGAAAATCAAAAAATGGGAAAGGATGGTGGTGAAATTGAAGAACCAATTCAACACACGAATTATGAGCTAGAACTGCTAAAGAAACTTCAAAATCCGAGGCAAAGGGAGGAGACAATCGAGGAGTACACAAAAGAGTTCTATAAGATGATCATACGAACTGGTCATAGTGAAGTCGAAAGGAAGAAGGTGGTGTGGCCTTAGAACAAACATCCAAGATAAATTTAGCAAGGTCTAGATAACAACCATGGAGGAAGCCTACCAGTTTGTGCTTAAGGTGGAAGAGAAGTTGGCTAGGAGGTCTAAGCGAGGATCGGGGAGTAGGAGCCGAAGGTTTCCAAGAGAATGGAAGTGATGCAATGAAAGGAGAACATATGCAAAGCAGGATAGACGAAGGAGCACTTACCGCAAGGAGGAACGGAGGCCTAGAGAGGATTTATGTCACAACTAGAGGGAAGATGGTGATCTCTACCACAATAATGAATACCAAAAGACTTAGGGAGGATTCAATAGAGGACTCTTTTGGGGAACTTGTTTCAAGTGCGGAGTAGGGCACCGTGCGTTTGAGTGTTTCCAAGGAAGTGTGAGGAAGCGAGGGGAGCACAGAGCTAGGGTATCCTACATGGAGGAGGAATCAGACAGATCATCAGAACCATGGGGCATCCAGAAAGGGGAGAGTCATTGGTCTTAAGAAGGGCCCTACTACAGACCGAAACCAAGGAGAAACTGGCATAGAGGAAGAGCTTGTTCTAGACAAGGTGCAAGTCAAGAGACAAATGTTGCAATGCCATCATTGATAGCGGTAGTATGGACAACCTGGTTTTAGAAGAGATGGACTGGAATGTGAACTTGAAGAGGATGGAACACCCAAAACCATATTGGATAGCTTGGATTCAAGATAATCATAAAATCTTGGTAAGTCAACAATGTCTCGTTGAATTTCACATTGGATCATATAACCTGGACGAAGTGTTGTGCAACATCATGCCAATGGATGTTTTCCATTTTTTGTTGGGGATACCTTGGCAATATGATAGGAGGGCTATACATGATGGTAGGAAGAACACCTACATGGTGACCATGAATGGAAAGAAGCATATTTTGATTCCTCTTGAGGAAGAGTAGAAGGATGTGGTATGTGGCAACACCAGGTTTTTCTTGGTAATTGGGAGGAAGTTTATGGATGGATTGAGACATGAGAACGTGTGTTTTTCCTTGATTCTGAAGAAGTGTGACAGTGAAGACACCGGGAGCGGCACAACAAAAGGGGGAGTCTAAGTACCATAGAATGAGGTCTCAGTATTACTGAAGGAGTATCAGGACATTGTGTTAGAGAATGTTCCAAAAGGACTCCCACAATCTGGAGTATCAACCACCACATAGACCTCATACCCGGAGCAAGATTTCCAAACAAAGCAGCACATTGAATGACACTAGTGGAGAACACGGAGTTGAGCAAGAAGATGCAGGAGTTGTTGAAGAAGGGATTGATCCGGGAAAGTTTAAGCCCTTGTGCGATACCTATTGTCTTGGCACCAAAGAAGGATGGAGAGTGGAGGATGTGTACATATTCCAAAGTCGTCAACAAGATCACTATCAAGTGTTGGTTTCCTTTACCAAGGATGGATGACATCATGGATTGTCTGGATAGAGCTAGATACTTCACCAAGATTGACCTCAAGAGTGGATACCACCATATCAAAATTCGAGAAGATGATGAGTGGGAGACTACATTCAAGACCAATGAAGTATTCTACGAGTGGCTGGTCATACCCTTTGGACTCACCACTACACCAAGCACTTTCATGTGGTTGATGAATGAGGTATTGAAGGAGTTCCTAGGCAAGTTCCTTATTGTTTACTTAGATGATATACTATTTTTTAGCAAGGCAAAGAAAGAACATTTGTGGCATGTTAGACAAGTGTTCTAGTGATTAAGAGAAGAGAAGCTATTGATCAATATCAGGAAATGCAATTTCATGAAGACTGGGCTGGTTTATTTGGGGTTTGTCATTTCTACAGAAGGATTGAAGATGGATCCAAAAAAGGTGAGAGCATTGTGGAATGGCCAACACCAATAGACATTGAGGACATAAGATCTTTTGATGGATTGAAAAGTTTTTACTGAAAGTTCATCTGAAACTTTAGTACCATTTGCACACCAATGACAAAGACCATGAGAGGAAACCAAAAGGAGTTTAAGTGGACATCCAGAGCACAAAGCGTTTTGAGTTGTTGAAATAGAAGGTGATGGAGCAACCGATACTGGCCTTATCGGATTTCAACAAGTTCTTTAAAGTAGATTGTGATGCTAGCGGCAACGCCATTAGAGCAGTCATATGCCAAGAAGAGAGGCCAATTGCATATTTCAATGAGAAGTTGAATGATGCCCGAAAACATATTCACTATATGACCAGAAGTTTTATGCCATAATACAAGCCCTAAAGAAGTGGAGGCACTAACTTAGATATGGAAGGAATTTATGTTATATACTAACCACCAAGCTCTCTAATACTTAAATAGTCAAGTCAAGTTGAATCAAAGACATATGTGGTGGGTATAATTCATGCAAAGCTATACCTTTGTCTTGAAACACCAGAGTGGGAAGTCAAACAAGGTTGTGGATGCACTAAGCAAAAGGAGGAACTTAATGACATAGATGAGGGTAGCAATGATGGGATTTGATGAGCTAAAGAACCTATATGAGGTTGACCCTGACCTTGTGAAGGCTTGGAAGGAAAGTAGCGAATTGGTAGCCACAAACAGAAGCAAGTGGATGGACTATTTTATTCGGGATGGTATGTTGTTCAAAGGGTTCACCAATTGTGCATCTTAAGGAGCTCGATGCAAGAGAATTTGACCAAGAAAAAGCATTCTAGAGGATTAGCAAGACACTTTGGCTTTGATAAGACTACAGCTTTGGGAAGTGAGAATTACTTTTGGCCTCAATCTACAAGGATGTCCAAAAGTTTGTTCAAGAATATAGAACTTTTCAAGTAGCTAGGGGGACCGGTCAGAATATTGGTTTGTACCAACCTCTTGCAGTTTTGGAAAGACCTTGGGAGGATATCAACATGGACTTTATACTTGGACTATTGAGGACTTAGAGAGGACATGACTCCATATTTGTGGCGGTGGACCAATTCTCTAAGATCTGGTGCCTTTCATCCCTTGTAAGAATATCCATGATGTAGTACACATTGTCGACCTTTTCTTTCACAAAGTGGTGACACTACATGGAATATCGCAAAGCATTGTTTCAAATCGGGACACTAAGTTTACCAAATATTTCTAGAGAACACTATGGAAGAAGATGAAAATAGATCTAAATTTCAATTCCACATTCTACCCCAAACAAACAGACAAATAGAGGTGGTGAACAAAAGTTTGGGGAACTTGCTCAGTTGTTTGGTAGGAGACGAGCCTAGAAACTAGGACTTAATCTTACCATAGGCAGAGTTTACATACAATAACTTAGTAAATCATAATATAGGGAAGACACCATTTGAGGTTTTTATAGGATTACATCCTAAGGGAGTTGTGAAACTCGGAGACATCAATTCAAAAGATAACAGGTGTGCAAAGGCAAAAGAATTTTCAAACCACATGGAGGTTGTGCACAAGCAAGTTAAGCAGCATATGGAGACCATGAATGGAAAATACAAAGCCCGGGAAGATGCCAGAAGATGTCATAAAGAGTTTGTTGTTGGAGATGAAGTCATGGTGTATCTCCAAAAGGAGAGGTTCTTGGTAGGCACATACAACAAGCTAAAGATGAAGAAGTTTAGACCATATAAGATCCTCTGAAGACTTGATTATTGTAATACCTACAAGATGGAGTTACCAGAGGGCATTGGCATTTCACCAATCTTCAACATTGCGGACCTTTGTCCATTCCATGAAATAGATTCAAAAGGAGACAGCACAGAAGCTCCTCACTAAGACCAGTTATCACAGCAACAACCGAAGCAAATAGAGCAAATTTTGGATTGTCGGACTAAGAATAGCACCCAAAACAAGGAATATTTGGTCAAATTGAAAGATAGGCCAGAAGAGGACGCAACGTGGATCTTAGAAGCTAAATTAGAACAACTCGAATCATTTCCAGACTTGGTAACGTGCAAGGCGCACTTTTCAAATAACTTTGGGATTTTTATGCAAGAGCATCCCAGAGAATCATATTGCATCTTATCGCGACAACCAGTTTTCCCTTGTGGATTGGAATGAAGGTGGAATGAGAAGTCTACGACAGCATACCCAAGTGATGGCTCTTGTGGCACTACGATTCATGAGAACCCTTCACCAAAAGATCGCCTCGTCAAGCAATTTGGACCCAAACCTATTGGAGGAAATGTGTGAAATCTCCCTGTATCTTACAAAGTCTTCATGGCTCACCAAAGGATGAATATAAAACAGGACCAATCCCAATTAGGTCCACACCCATCTACAACTATGTTTGATGCTTGTTCAATCCCTTGGGGCTGACCTATATAGGATCTAAATGAGGCCGATGTGGACCACTCCTAATACTTGGAGCTAGTACATAATCACTCTATGAATTCAGTAGAAGGGTGACGAGGGGATGATGGAGTCAAGGGTTAGGGAATTAGATTTAGGAATCAATTATGCATTTAATAGCGAATAAGAGTGTGGCAGCTTGTGAGCCGACAGGTGTGGCCTATGGCACCTGTTGTAATCGGCATTTGAGAAGGCCTGTAGGCATATATGTTTGTGTTTCAATCAATAAAGTTGCATGTTATTATCAATTGTTTGTGTTGTGTTGAATCTTATTGCATGGTTGGATAGTCCAATCTAGACCCTCAACCCTTGACTGCATCATATAATCATAAATCATCACATCAAAACTAGAAATCTTTGTCTATTGGAAGCAACTAACAACCCCTATGTAGAATTGAATTGCTTTGAAAGGTTGGAAGAGTTCTCATCCTAAAAACCAATATTTCAAAGAGTTTATGTCCTCGAGAGAAGAAAAAAGAACTCATCTCCATTCTTGGAAATTAAAATTGTTTGAATGAGCAAGAAAATCCTTTTCCAAAATATTCCTCCTTTGTATAACTTTTCCAATAAAATAATATAATATTATTTATTTTCTTAATTATTCTCTCAAAGTAAAAATTAAAAAAATGTCATTTTTCACTCACTTTTTTTACCTTGAGTCTAGTGGCTTTATTCATTCATTTATAACAACTTTTTAAATAATTAAATATAAGTCATCTTTTAATTTATAGTTCAAAGCTACTTTTCGACAACTTTATTTAGTTATTTAACTAATTTCCCCTTTTTCATCACCCTATTAGTATACAGGAAAATTTGTGAAAAAAAAGCTAAAGGTCATCAATAAACTTATGTTAGAGAAGGAAACATGACAGCATTGGAAGTAAAGTCTAGTCAATTTAAAGAGTGAAATCTGATCTTTGTAACATTTTTGAAATAACTAATCTCGATCTAGTGCATTATTGTTTAGATGTAAAATTTTGGCAACTTAAGCATGTTGTATTTGTATCTCAAACTTAGTATGCCAAGTATAGTTTAGAAAGGTTTGATAGTGCAATCCATCATCAACACCTATGGAAGTTGGGATCAAACTTTCAACTAATAGTAATTCACTATCAATCCATGGATCAATGTATCATCCACTACTGGATAGTTTGATTTATTTTACTGCCAATCAATTAGGCTTGTGTTTTCTGGTAAGTTGCATTTGTATCTCAAACTTAGTATGTCAAGTATAGTTTAGAAAGGTTTGATAGCGCAATCCATCATCTACACCTATGGAAGTTGGGATCAAACTTTCAACTAATAGTAATTCACTATTAATCCATGGATCAATGTATCATCCACTAGTGGATAGTTTGATTTATTTTACTGCCAATCAATTAGGCTTGTGTTTTCTAGTAAGTTGCATTTTTATATTCATATACAAGACCTCAAGAACATTGACAAGATGCATAACATATTATTCACTATGTTAAAAGGAACACCCACCTCTAGCATTCTTTATTGATCATCGACAAATGTTATACTATCTACTTATGATGTCTCTAATTGAGCTGGATCAATTGATACACATTGATCTACAACTAAATTTATATTAACTCTCAAATTAAGAGTAATTTCATGGCAGAACAAGTTGCATAATAAAGTTGTCATTATCCTACACTGACGTGAAATATAAGGCAGATGTCAATATAGGTTGTGAAGCTATATGACTAATAGATCTTGGTAAATCTTCCAATGATATCAAGGAGTTCACAAGATCGTGAAGCATCCAATCTATCATGTTGAAAACCAAATATAATGAAGTTTATCATTATTACATCCACCAATTGATTGATAATCAGAACGTGTCTTATTATCATTCTACAATGGAGCAAATTGTGAACATAATGACCAAACCACTTAATAGAAATAAATTTGTCAAAATTACAAATAAGCTTTGGACTTGTTATTGGTTTAATCATTAAATAAGCGTGTTACATATATTAGTCATAATTAGTTGATTAGAAATAAAATTTAGGAAACAAGGATTACACAAGCATTATATTAGTGATGAATACTAGATTTAGAAATAGGAAAGGCGTTTCCTTTGTTGACACGTCATTTTGTCTCCTTATGCAATCAATTTCACAAATAGCCAATTCCGCTTCCCTTAAGCCTATTTAATAGGCACAATTTCAATGAATTGGCATTTTCTTACTTTGTGGCTTAGATTATGCTACAAATCATTTCCTCTAATAGATGTTAGATGAGTTGTGGCCTCAAAAATACTTGACACCTTCATGTTGTGTTTGTACTAAGTTGTTTTATTCTGTTAAGGGGAATATGTTTAGGATGTTCAAATAGCTTCTCAGGTTGTTGCTTCATCTTTATTTGTAGATATGTGATTGCCCTTAGCAGACTTATGACTTTCTAAACCCTTTTCCCTCTTTTCTTTTCTCTTTTTACAGAACACTTCACGTGTTTAAAAAGTTACGTTTTTATTAGTACAAAACTTAATGTGTGCAATAATACAAAATAGGGGAGAGGGGCCTATAGTGCAGCACCCTAACTTTGTCTTTCTCAAAATCCTACGTGGAAATTTCAAATCACTCCCAATTCTGTACAACAGTTTATTTGGCAACTCATGTGCTTCTATATTTCATTTTAGGGTCACATCATCAAATATGATGCCACATCAGCATGCTTTTTGTTGCAGTATCCAAAAAGGCCCCAAAAAAAAGTGAGACCAATAGTGGTGCACTAAGTCATGTTTTATTTGTGCGCTGATGTGGCATCACATGATTTGTCATTTTGCGTACTTTATGGATAAAAAGTGTTTTGCAATTGAATATTAGAGTGTTCTACTATGGGGCCCACTAAGGACTACTTTTATCCCCACTATGGGACCATGCTCCATTATGGGCCTCTCCCCTAATACTCCATTTACAAGAACAAAATTTGAGATGCTGAAAAAACAACCCTCTACAATTTTCATGATGCTGATACCAAACCACATCAATGGCAAAGACAATGCCTTCATTATAACTAGGGAGAGATTTCGTCTTCTATGATATCTAATGCATTAGAAGAGTTTTTAGAGTTCAGTTGAGAGATGATAGAGACAAGAAGCCAATACAAAAATCTTGCTTTAAATTTCTTTTGAATTACTTAGATGTCATGTATATTTCTAAGTACAAAGGATATGATACTGCTTAGTTTTGCTTTCTGCAAAATATTAGCACCAAACAACTGGAGGATTGTTTTGCTCTCTGTTTCACATTTCAGCAGTATTTTGTGGTGGGCAAAATTTGACTGAAAACTACACTCCCTTGTACAGACTCCAGCCATTCTATTTTGCAGGACACTTGTCTTGTACTTTTTCTTATTAATACATACTCAATCTTTCGCCAAAAAGAGCAAAGTTTGAGAAGACAATCTAATGAAACAGATATTCTACTGAAAGTTGCATCAACTATATCAAGATTTAAATTCCAAAAAATTATAGAGCAAGCTCATAGCTGGTGCCAAGATGGCACTGAAAGCCAGTTAAAACACGAGCACCCCTGATGAAACAAATAATTAGAAGAGGCAGCCTAATAACTAGAAACAAGTTCAGCAGCTGCACTCATGGCTAGTGGGCCTCCCCTCTCCAATAAAGCAAGAGCAAGTTCAGGCTCATGCCACCATTTCAACCTTGTGGCCAGTCTTTTGAGAATTTCTATATTTACTTCACAAATCCAGTTGGGAGAACAATTAATTACCATTGTAAGGAAGCCCAATACATATGCTCTCCATGTTGGATGTTCACATCCCATAGACATGTTCCCGTCAATTGCACTTGCCAGAAACTCCATGTGGGTCCCAACAATTTGGGCCCTCTTCTTTGAAGATGGTGAAGTGCCTACTCCCCATGTGCAAGCTCCACAAAGAAAGGAAAATTGTGCTATTGTATAGCCTTCTAGTGTAGAAACACTTGCTGCACTTTTTGTCTTGGTTTTTTCAGACAAAAACCAAGTTGGCAAGGTTTCTTTATAAAGTATTTGAACCAGTCCCAAACCACCAGAAATACAGAGTAAGGAAGCTCCTAGGGAAGAAGCTTGTTTAGCTCTTTCTAATGCATTTTCCAATGACACATTTTGAGATTTTAAGCGCTGTGGAGCTCTAAGGGATTGGCCAGAATGTTGGCAATTCATTCCCATGGTTACAAAATCTCTTACTGCACCAGCCACAAGTGAGAGAATTTCTTCAGCTACAAACCTTATGTCATACATTGAGCAGTAAATGCGGAGATAAAGGATGCCAGGTGCTGCTGGAGATGTACCACAGGGAGAGGAATGTGAAGAGAAGCCATGTCCTAGCAATGCTCCTATTCCACCATGAACTGTCAGCTTTGACGTCAAATTGTTTGTAGATCCAAGAGTGGCAGCAAAGCAACTTTTGAGAAGCTGTACAACAGCGTGCTTATCATGCATGAATACAGTGCATGAGGAATAAAAGACAATAAAATCATGCCACCTTCGGACCTTTTGACACCAAAGTGCTGCAACAATGGGCATGCAAGGCCATGGACTTCCAGCTGCAGCAGTTTCCAAAACTGAACCAGCAATACCAGTCATTAATTCTGAATGCTTATCCAACTTGAATGTTATTGTTAGACTTACAAGTGCTGCTAATGGCAATGGAAGGGTAGCTGATGTATTTCCACCTGTTAAATTATATATCATGAGTCTTTAGACAAAATTCACAAGTAAATCTATTGTACAGAGGCTAAGAATCAAAACCAGTACCTATGACAAGGCTTGGTACATGAACACCTGTATCAGCTAGTAGCTCCTTTATGATAGCTTCAATTGACAAAAGATTTGCAGCAGGACTTGGCCAATCAGTTCCATTCATTGATGCAGGTTTCCAGACACCTCTAGTAACCTCTGCAGAAAAGTAGCTGACTATTGTTGCAATGGAAGCTGGAAGAAAATCCACAAGGTCTCTAAGGCCTGCATTTCAAAAATATATAGAAGAGAACAATCATGTTATCATAGCACGCCAGCACCAGTTTCTTAAGGAAACACCAAAAGTGTCATATCATTATAACTTGAAATTGCAATGGAAAGTGCTACTTGTATTTGTTTTATACTAAGTTACCAGTACTAGTACGAGTGCGTGCACAGATACCAGGTACGGTGATACAGCAAAAAAAATCCCTTGGGTACAGGTACAGGTTTGGCTATATATATATGTATAAAAACTTTAAAATTATATAACATAAAACAGTGATACTCATAATCGGCAATAAACAAAATATTTAAATACCTCGTAATTTGCAAAAATGAAAATACTCATAAATTCATAATTCAGTGTAATGTCACCTTCCTAACCAGTTCAGTAGGGCGGTTAAGTTAGCCTATTTCAGACAGTTCCCATAGGCTAACGGGTTGTGGTTAGGGAACTTTCGAGACAATTTATCCAACAGTTTGGCAGTATCAGTATTGTTGTGTTCTGACGGTTGTCATGAGCATAATGGCCCTTTTTTGGAGTGTTTTGGCAAGATCTACAGTACTTACTATTTCTAGTAAGTTGATTTGGGTCACCAACAAAGCCAGTTGTTAGTACTTCTATTTTTAGAAATGTCGGTGGCAGCGGTTAATATCAATATTTTGATATTTAATATAGTCCAATGTATTTATTTTAAAAAATTAAATAACATAAAAGTATTCAAATTAAATTAAATATTGAACTTACGTTATTTATTTTATAAGGTTGTTTTTTGAAAGGGGCCAAGAGAGACATAAGTGATGTTTAAAATGTTTTAATAAAAGTACTTCTAGAAGTGGGCGCCCAACTTATGGGAGACATATGGGTAAATAAATGAAATAAAATATTTAATTCCTCTTTTGGGGCGTTGGAATTGGGAAGGATATAAAAGTGTTTATTGAAGAGTTCATTCCTTATGTTGATTTGGATATTGTGGAGAATACACTGTTGGTTGAACTTGTTCATTATGTGGCTTTGTGAGGACGTCAACCCTTGCAAGGAACATCTTCTACGTTGGTGAAAGACCCAATCTGGAAGATTCATGGTGATTTTCACTCAAAGATCAAAATAGAGCTTCATTGTTGGTTTGAAATCTACAGTTTAAAACAGAATACATTCATAGCAGATTGGTGAGCGGCAGATTGGAGGAGTTTGTTCTTGGTTTATTGCTGTTATTACACTGCCAGTTGGTGGTACATTCCCCTAGCTGGCCGTACCATCTTGGCTGGGGCATGAGGTTTTGTGACTGAGTCGACTCATTTTGTGAGCAGCTTTTTGAGGGTTTGAGGGGGCTTAAGGTGTGTGTAGCTCTGTGTTTCAGTCTCATCCACGAAGCATTCATTTTCAGACTGTGGCGTCCCATTTTTGTAGTCTCCAATTTGCTGGTTGCAACTACAGCACTTTGTCAAAGTCTTCTAAATTTTCTGGGTATATTGGATTGAGATATGTAATGTCATTTAATGATCTGGGTCACCTTTATAATTGAGAAAAAATACATTTTCTGATCAGGATATAAATCTAGAATTTTCTGCTCATTGTAACTCTGAATATTGTAAAATTTCTGAGTTGTTTTGTTGCTGCAATCTACTTTATTTCTGTTCATTATTGTTAAGAAATATCTCTGCATATTACCTTCTTTTCCTATCAGAACATATCAAACAAAACAAGAAAAACAAGGGCAGATTGAGGGTGTTTGGGAGAGGACACCCCAATGGGATTGAGGGGCAGCACCCCTCGTGGGGGTTTGGGTGCAACACCTCCAGTGGGGTCGAGGGGCAATGCCCCCTTTTAATGGGGTTGAGGGGTGGTGCCCCTTGAGGGGTCTAAGGGCAATGCCCCTAGTGCGTTCCCTGTCACAATACAAGGCAAGGTGAAGGGCAAAGCCCCTGCCAGCAAGCACAAATTAAGGCAATTTAAAACCACACAAAGCTTCATTACGCACACCACTTTCACAATTTTATCACTTAAGGGCAAAATTAGGTATGCAAGCGCTTTTTTGTTTATAAAAATGTTTTTGAGTTAGTTTTGTTTAAAAAGATGCTTTTTTAAATGTTTTTTTCTTAATTTTTTGGGCCCAATGGCCACAAGTACCCCTAGGTTTGCCCAGGTTCACCTAGGGTGCCCGAGCGGTACCCTAGGCAAAACCAGCGACGTACCAGTACAGAATGAAGATCCATTTCGAACCCATACAAGGATGGGGCCCAAATCTGCAGTACCCAGTAACATAGGTTTTATACTGTGTTACACGGGGACGCGTCCCCTGCCCCAAAACCCCCTGTACCCGTCCCCATCCGTCCCGGGGACGGGGGGACGCATCGGGGACAATCCCCGGCCGTCCCCGAATCAATAAAATTCATAGGAAACGGTGGGGAACGTTTCCTCTTGTCTGGGAACGGTCCCCCGTCCCCGGTCCCCTGTGTATATGGAGCTCCAGAAAATAAAGAACATAAAAAAAAAAAAAATTAAACATTTTATATTGCTATTAAATGTTTTGTGGGCCCACAGCAACATAATGCATTTGTGTAAAGTCTAAAAACAAAAATTTAAATGAAACTTAATAAAGTTTCATAAGATTCAATGATATTATTTGGCTCTCACGGCAAGTGACGACAGGGGCGACGACTTCACACAGCAAAGCACGTGAAAATCTCTGCTTTAGCTCAGTCTAAACGATTTTTTGGCATTTTGCTCCTGTGTTTGGGCATTTAACAGACGTTTTTGCATTTTAAAGAGGCATGAAACAAATTTCTTCAAGTTTTTGTTTCTCACGCCTAGAGTAAAGTCGTGGCTGGGCTCTATTTGACTGCGTTTTTTTCTTCACTCAAGCTGCATTTTGTTTGTGTTTGGGATGCCTTGAGGAGCTGGGAGCTGCACTTACTTAGTTCCATTTCCTACCACTCTCGCGATTTATTGATATTGATAGACCATGGTTTTATTGATGTTTGATATTGCTATGATAAATTTTATAATGCTTTAATGATATTTATTTTGTTGTTATGCTACTACTCTTGCGATTTATTTATATATTGATATTGTTGTTAGCAATTATTAATTTATTGACATATATCTCTCTCTTTCCCTCTCTCTATCTATAATATATTAATAAATTTTGAAAAAATCATATATATATATGTATTTTGTATGTTGCCGTCCACTACCGTCCCCTAAAAATGGGCCCCTAGGAAACGTCCCAGAAACGCGTCCCCAGCCGTCCCCCCGTCCCTGTCCCCAAAAGGCCGTGGAACACAGGTTTTATATCTATTGTTTGGCATATCTTCCAATATTGTCACACAATGATTATAACCAAAGTCATTTGTTTGTTTGTTTTTACTTGCAATAAGAGATCTGTTCTATGTTTTCTAGTCTAAAATAAGAAACATCTGACTGGGTCCTAAGACATTCTTGATGAAATAGAAGGGAGAATTCACGGTAGTTTTCATAACACTTCATATTAAGATTCTGCAAACCTTTTTTTCCACAACTCTGAAAACAGATACACCTTTCATAAACATTGTTTTGCATGCAAGCCATATCCTTCATTATGTTTTTGAAACTAAATTTTCCAGGTAGATTTATAGCTGAATTTTAGGTCCTAGCATGTATGTTGGTACATCTGATATTAGCATGAACACTTCTCTGAAGACATTGATTTCATCATAAAGGAACTAGATGCTTCCATTAACTTAGTTCCTTAGGCTGGTGGTAATCAATGGATTTCAACTTGTAGTGCATGACAATCTAACGCCAAATGTGCTGTATTTGGAGTTGTTAAGCTTGAAAAGCTGGATCCTAAAATTTTGGTTTGGAGATTTGTATAATAATATCCTCATCACTACTGGATTCCTCCTAGGGTGGTGAGTCCTTCAGTAATGTGGGCTACTCCAGTAACCTGGAAGGACTATTGTCCTGCTCATGTAGTGTGGAAGGACCACCTTCCTGTAAAATTTGAACAATGCCTGTGGTCTCCTAAGTGCTATGAGGCTAAAAATTGTCGGCTACAATTTGAAGCCTCGAAGTGGACTGTAATGCTGTTGACTGCCCTATTTACCGAGTGGGGTTCAAGGGAGGGTGCTATTTTATTTCAATAGGAGACCTAAGTAAATGAATAGGGAGAAGCAGATTTAGGCAAATTTGGATAAAGTCAAATGTTGTGCCAACACAACTATTGTGAGCTACTGTTGATATTATACAGCCCTTCCCTTTACTGATGAAATCATAGAACCTGCTCATTTCCTTGCTACTAGACAATTTGGAAAATTGTTGTACAGTCTCCTACAATTATTATATAATAACATTTAAATTTAAGTAAACTTTGGCTGACCCAGTTGGGAAGGCACTGCTGTTTGAGTATATATGTTTGATTATTTGCTGAAGGAGGGCATCACGATTGGACATCAACTCTTTGATTCTGCTTGAGACGAAAACCTCAGCAGGTCTTAATAGGGTAGGATCACTCCCCTCCCTGTAGTTGTGGTTTCCATTCATGATTGTGCACTAGTTTTGATTTATCAAATTACTCTCCCTTGAAACAGGTCGGATTGTCTTCTAAGGTGGACGGAGTGAGATTAGCGATAATTTTGTGGCAGAGCCACAGGCTCGAGCTGCCTTGTGAAGACTTCAGCAATCGTTAGCAAGTGCGGATTCAGGCAACGAATAAGTTCACCGACAGACGCATCATCTAGGCAAGTTTGATATCTTCTAATTGAGGAGCAGGACCAATAGCGCGATTCCCAAGAATTACTGATAATTGAGGTTGAGTGTTACTTGGTAGATGCGTGAGGCATCACTTTAAGACGCTGAACATATTGATTTGTCACCCTCTATGAGTCCTAGGTGTTCAAGCATTAGCATCGCATACCCTGAGATCTTGTGCCAACGTCGATCAATGATTGAATCAGATTTATTCAGATTCAAACACCCATATATTGCAGATTGGGCAGACTCAATAGTTACTGATGTCTCACACTGGAATCGAAACAAAATAACCTTCCAGATTTGTCGTGCATCACCTATTTTCTGCTACAGGTCGATCTACAGAATATCTCATACTGTGTTGCCTTAATTCATTATTATCCATTTGTTCATGAATGCCATCTCTTATGGAAACAATACATCATGCGATTGATATAGGCCTGTTCTCATCCATCGGCAAGCTCTGTTATTTTCTGTTATTGAGATTCATTGAGATAATATTCCAGGACCGTTGTTTGTGCCCGTTGATCGCATACCTTCTACAATTGATTTATGTTCAACGATATATCATATTGTGCAGACAGTCCGCCTAGGATTGGTTTCAGATCTAAGCACATGTCGTTCTGAGTTATCTTTAGTTGCTGGTAGTATCAATTGATTATCAATCTCTGTTATATTTCTGCTTGGGAATTATCTTGTGGTATCTTACATTGGTAACATTCATTGTGGCTGGGTATAACTGTGATTGTACTTGTTAGACTGTGATTCATTTCTAATTAGATTTGAGTGTCATTAATTATTGTTGCTAGGCGGAATCCTTGTTTGGCATTTTGCAGTGGTATCAGAGCCTCAATCCTGCCAGCCTATGGGTTCAATTACGCAAATGAGTGAGGAGGAAGACGATGAAGTTGTGGTCTCCAAAATTGCTAGATGGTATGAAGGGTATCAAAAGTATAAGGATCTTCTGACATACTGAGAATATGTAAGACTGACGAGAATGGCTATACCCGTTAATGAGGAGATTATCAACATCTTTGATGAGTACTCAGGTGAACCTGAGGCTATCAAGGACACAGGATCTTTTGATGGTTACTACATGAGGAAAAGAAAGTAAGAGGAAGAACAGTCAAACAGTGATGAAGACACGATAGAGCAACCCTTGCCTACAGAACATCTTTCTAAAGAAGAACCAAGAGTGTGTGTTGAAGATGCGCCAATGATTGTTGATGATGTCCAGGAGACACCCGCTCACTTTTTAGGTATGGAAGTAATCAAACCTTACAATAACAATCTACAATGTTTGGAAAAGTTTGATGATTTGCAAGATAAGGGTTATGCTATTGTGAAATAAGGTTTGACTAAGTCTGATTCCTGTGAGGAAGGATGGCAAGTTTATTATGAAAACCCCAAGGATAGTAAAGAGATAAAAAAAGAAAACTCCATAGAGGTTGACCAAGAAACATTTGAGCTCCTTTGCTCCAAGATTAATGAATTCGTTGATTGGTTAATTTGTAATCCTGAAAAGGAAATCTCTGGTGTGCACATGATGGGTCTAGGAGAGTTGATTGAGTTTGAGAAAGACACTGAACTTAGAGCATGAGGTAAGGACTGATTTTCTGATGTATGACAGCAGTCCATTATCTTCACATTATCATGTAATGACAGCCAAAAAGATCAGCTTTAAGGTTTATAATTCTCATGGAAGAATTCATACTAGACCGACACCTATTGGAGAGCATGAAGCAATGAGGAAGGAGAAGTTTGAGGTGGTTGGAGGCACTAAGGAAAGGTATGATAGCTGTTCTGATTTTCTGATTTGGAACAGCAGTCTTTGGGTTTTGCTTGGTCTTGAGTTGGCAGCTCCTACTCATAAGGACGACAGTAAGAAGTCTTCTTCCCTTGTTTTGCACATCCATGGGAGATCACTCGGAGTTGGGAAGTTGGTTGGAGTTGATGGCCCTGGGAGGTACAGCCATCCTCTCGTGTCTGTTGGACGTAATATTGTGATGAGTTGGGATCCGAGCATTGATATGTTTGGTGCACTCATTCATTGGGATCATGATAAGTTGCATCACAGTTACAGGCTAGACGATGCTTATATCAAAGTGGAGCAGTGGAAGACTTGGTACAAGTGGCAGTCATGCCCCTGGAATCATATCTTTCATCACTTGTTGATCAACTTAGCACGCACGGACACAAGCTTGCAGTTGCTTGAGGGCAAGCAACATCTAAACGAGGACTATCATGTCCCTGTTTTAACGAGGACCTAAATTTGAATGGTGGCAGAAAATAGTGTTTGTAAACACTAAGTTTGCATTTTAAATAATTAAATATTAATAATAACTATTATAATAATATTAAATAATATGCTAAAGAGGTTTGGAATGTATTTTGCAATGAAATGGCAATTTAGGATAATAATGGAAAATTAAATTGGTATGAGATCTTGTTCACTAATAGGAAATATTTTTTGTCTTTTGGGATTGCCTTTCTACTTAAATTCTGTGGCATATTGGGAGAGCAAGGAATGAGGAAAAGTTTCAAGGTAGAAGAAAGGGGCTTACTGAGTCTAATAAGAGACTCACATTTCTATCCATTGTTTTGTAGGTAACAATGACGATGGAAATCTCAATGGCCAAGTTTATGAGACTAATTACCGATGGGGTCGTGATGGTGAACAAATCAGAAGTTAAATATGGACACACCTGGCATCACAACCAGGGAGATTCAGAGACATTTCTCAAAGCATTAAGAGAGTTTCAGAGGATATTTAACGATGCTGCCATGGGGAATGTTCCTACTGGAAATGTTAACAGACCTCCAATGATTTATAATGTTGTTGATACTTCTGTTTCTAAAGACATCTCCATGGCGCAACCCAATGACAATGAGGCCAATGTTGGTGACTCTAGAGAACACAACAAGGACCGCGAGAGCTAATAGGGGTGGTGTTGCCAGTATCAAACTCTTTTTGATAGTTTAATATCCTAGCATATAAGCATTATTCGATGAACTATAAATGTTGGGTATATATTGGAAATCTTGATCTATGCTGAATTGTATATCCTGTGGGTAGAATCTAGAATGTTATGAACTATAATTTTGGGTAGTATAAGTCTGAAAATGCTATAAATGGCATGGTGAAAACGCTACTCTTGATGTACCTATGACTCGTTACATTATTATTAATACAAAAAAAAATATTATATAATAACATTTAAATTTAAATAAACTTTGGCCGACCTAGTTGGGAAGGCGTTGTTGGTTGAGTATATATGTTTGATTATTTGTTGAAGGAGGGCATCACAATTGGACATCAGCTCTTTGATTCTACCTGAAATGAAAACCTCAGCAGGCCTTAACAGGGCAGGACCATAGTTGAAAAAATTGTGATTTACTCGCTAAACACACAAGTAATCACACACAAACCCTAACTATGAGTTAATTGTAGTATAACTCGCAAATGCGTTTTCATGGCGACGCGCAACTTAAAACCCTCAAAAAATCGTGAAAACTCACGCATTTTTGTAGGAAAAAGTGGATAAAAATTAAGCCACATGTTTTTAAAGTTTATAACCCTATTTTTTGCCGATTAAAACTCAAATGAAGCAATGTCTTTTATTCACACCACAGGTAGAAAGAAAAATGGTGACTAAGGCCAAAAAAAGACTAACGAGGGCTTGCGAACAGGTATTTTTTTATTTTATTTTTGGATGCGAATTCAATACTTTCGAGTTCGTCTGCAAACCATCGAAATTTTTTGTTTTGATTCATAGTTTCAAAGTTTCAAAAAATTTCCTCATTCCTACAGCTGCAACCATCGAATTTTTTTGCCTTCACATAGTTTCTTGAGTCTTCATTCCTATTATAATATAATTTTGTTTATTATTAATTTTCTATGCATTATAGTAAATTTAATAATATAATTTTGTTTTATATTATTTTTCTATGCATTATAGTAAATTTAATAATATAATTTTGTTTATTATTATTTTTCTACGCATTATAGTAAATTTAATAAACATGACTTTATTTAAAAATTAAAACTATGAATAAACAATTAAAATGATAGTTGTATAATATTTACATTTCTAACTTATTATAATAAACATTTTAAATAAAGTCATGTTTATTAATATTATTATCTTTCTATGACACTACATAATAACATATTACATAATTAAATTAACATAAATTACTAGTCTATTATATAGATTTCATTGTTTTGTTTATTATTTATTTTTCTATGATTGGTAGTCTAATACAAAACGGAAGATATCAACTTCAATTATCTTTTGTTAGTTTTTATTTTTTAAGTTCATCTTACACATAAATTTATAATACACATTAATTTTGTTTATCATTAATTTTCTATTTGGAGTAACTTCCAAAGTTTTGTTGAAATTTGTTTGGAAAATGTTAAAAGACATAAGATTGAAACTAATTAATTTCATTTATTTTCTTTTGTTGGGTTCTCATTCGTAATTTGGTAAGAGAATATGGCTTCTACAAGTAAAAAGAGTGGTGGCAAACCAAGAGATCCTTGTTGGAAACATGGAACACCAAGTGCAATGCAAGAAGTTATTTGCAACTATTGCACTGAATCTCTTTTTGGTGGCATAAACCAACTGAAATACCACCTTGCACGAATCCCTTGCCAAGATGTTAGACCATGTGATAAGTAATCGAAGAGGTTGAGAGGGAGGCCAGAGCACTCCTTGCAGCATATGACCAAAGGAAGGAAAATAAAAAGAGAAGAGCAGAGGCAATGGCAGCCCCATATGCAGATTTCAGTTCTACAGGGTAACAGAGGAATATGGGGAGCTCTTCTTCTCTTGGGCCATGGCTACGAGGATTAGGAAGTGGAAGTGTGGGCGGCTTCAATTCTAGTTTTTTTGTTCCACTTAATACTCCTGGTGCACACCCTTCATTGGAAGGTACTTCTTGGAATAAAGAGTTGCAAAATGAGGCGAAGTTGACATGTGCTAGATTTTGGTACTACAACAATATTTTGTTCAATGTTGCTTCTAGTCCTTATTGGGAAGGGTTGGTCACTGCAATGACCATGGCAGGTAAGGGGTTCAAGACCCCAAGTCATTATGAGTTGAGTAGGCCATTATTGCAAAATGAGGTCCAAAACACACATTGACTAGTGGAGGAACAAAGGAGAATTTGGGAAAAGAATGGCTATACCGTTATATCTAATGGGTGGACGGATGGCAAAAATAGGACACTCATCAACTTTTTAGTGGCTTCAAGGGGACAATTGGTATTTCTAAAATAGTTGATGCCTCCAATGAAACAAAAAATGCAAAGACCTTGTGCAACATGTTGGATGAGGTGGTGATGGAAGTGGGGGTTCAAAATGTAATTCAAATTGTGACCGACAATGCAATTGCATATGTGGTAGCCTATAAACTTCTAATGGTGAGGCATTCTACATTATTTTGGAGCCCTTGTGCTGCCCACTATCTTGACTTTCTCCTTGAGGACATAAGGAAACTAAGTTGGGAGAAGAATGTGGTTGAAGATGGAAGGAATATCACAAAGTACATCTACAATCACACATGGGTCCTAAGTCTCATGAGAGAGCACACTGATGGTTAGGATCTCATGCAATAAGGAGTCACACGCTTTGCCACCAATTTCCTCACCTTGAAGAGTATTTTAGCTACATTGCCCAACCTCAAGCACATGTTTGTGAGTGAAAGATGGTTGGAGAGTCCTTATTGTAGGCAGCCTGAAGCAGAGGTGGTCGTGAAGGCCATTTTTTATGATAGATTTGCCAAACTAATGGAGGAGATCATCAATGTAAGTTTTCAAACTCTGATTGATGATTATTTTTTTTGTTTTCTAATATTACAACTTGCTGATTTTGTTATTTTTTTTATATTTTAGGTGTCAGAACCGTTGGTTAGAGTTCTATGATTGGTGGATGGGGATAAAAGCCCCATGGGGTATCTATATGAGGCCATGGAAAAGGCCAAAGAGGCAATTCAACATTTATATGGATCAAAAAAGACCAAATATGAACCCATATGGCTCATAATAGATCAGAGGTGGAACCGACAACTCCACCAACATATTCATGCTTCTGCCTACTTTTAAAACCCCAAGTTTTATTTCTCTCCTACTTTCAAAGCAGATGTAGAGGTTCTTGTTGGCCTCAACGCATGTATTGAAAGATTGGTTAGTAATGATGACCTTTGATATCTTATACTTGATGAGATACAGAGCTATAAGAAGCCCGAAGGGCCATTGTTTTCTTCCAAGGATTGCATTCGTAGGAGAGACTCTACAGCCAGGTAACAAATTCATGTGTTTAATAGTATTTTACTATTTATGTTAATGTTTAAGTTTATTAAATCCTTAGTAAGTTATAAATGGCAATTGTTATCCTTGCAAATTTGTGGTGGCAAGATTATGGTGCCACAACGCCTAATTTTCAAAAGGCTGCCATTCGTATTTTATCTCAGCCTTGTAGTGCATCTGGTTGTGAGCACAACTGGAGTGTCTTTGAGGCCATTCACACAAAGAACCGCAATCGGTTGACTCAAAAGCGCTTGAATAACCTTGTCTATGTGCGGTACAACCTTCGGTTGCATGAGAAGGTACAAGGGCAGAGTTCACATGAAGCACTTGACCTTGATGGCATTGATCCATTCTTAGATTGGATTGTTGCACCTAATGAGGTCGATGTGGAACCATGGATAAGTGATGATGAGTTAGCTGACATAGAGAGGGAGGCAGAGGCAACTAAATGGGAAGCAGAAGTGGCAGCATATGAGGAAGAAGGCGAGCTTGGTCAGCCAGCAAAGCCAGTTTCTTCACACACACAGCTTGATCCTATCACTATGGATGAGGCACCTGTTGAGTGTAATGTCCCCAATTTGGCCATATGCTCTTCTGTGACTGATAGCCTATTTCCGAAAATCCATAGGCTGATCAGAAGTGAAATTAGGGTTTCCTTCGCTTGGTGGTTTTTGGCATTTCTCAGAATTTACTATTTTTAGTAAATTACATTTTTGGCAGTGATCAGTTGTCAGCACTTCAGTGAGTCATTTTCAGTTGGAGCAGTTGCTTGGGTTTGATTTTTGGCTTTGAGAAACATTATTTGGTGAAATAATATATTTCAAGGCATTAATGTTTTAATTTCTAGTTGACCCCTTGGCCTAGTTCATTAACTTTAAGTTGTGTTTAAAAGGTGGTCATGAAGGGGGACGCCTTCATAAAGGAGAAATTAAATATTTAATGAAGTAATTTATGCCTTGAAGTTTGGAGGCCACCTTAAGAGGAGAATTTAATATTTTGAATTTAAAAATATTTCAAATGGAGCTTTTGGCGTCCCACTCTTGGAATTTCAAAAGTCACCTCTTTTTCTATAAAAGAGAAGGTTTGCTCCAGCTTTTGGTATCCAATGTTTATGCTAATGTTATGCTGTCGGAATGACAACTTGTTTTTCACTTCGAGGGATGCTTACCTCCTAGTTACAATCCAATTTCGTGTTTGAAAGATAACACCTAGTTGGTATTATTGTTGCTTCTCAATCAAACTAGCAGATGGTGCTTCAAAGTTGGTGAATTTTGGTGAGAACTTCAGTTTTTATGTTGCTGGTGTATACACAGCTGAAGGTGGTTTTCATTTACAGCTTTTGGTGTGAATTTTATTTTGTTATGGGTATTTGATCATTGCATTTCTATGATAGAGGCGACCATATTTGGAGATTTTCATATTTTAATTCCAAGTTTCTGATTTTAGCAAAGAGAATTTGCCCCTCTAGAGGGTTGTACCATCTAATGAGTGCATTGGAATTCATGCAAGAATAATATCTTGAGTTTTGATGCAATTTTGTGGTTTGAGTTTGGGCGCCATCCTCCTAGAAGGTCTTTGCAAAACATTCCAACTTATTCGGAGGTATTTAGAAGGAATTGTCATCATTTTTGTGAGTTTGTTGTTTGCTGATAGACATTCCCAGATTGCAAATTTTATATCAGATTGTTCTAGTTTTCTGATTTTGGCTTCTAGCATCATTATTTGAGAGGTTATTCATTGAAGAAATCATCCTTTTAATTGTATATTGTAATGATGGTAAAAACACTTGAAAATTGTAGTTATTATTCTTCATTGTAAAACTGAAAACAACAGTACTATTTCAATTCTTTAATTTGTTGCATTTTCTTGTAATTAATTCACATCATTGTAACCCCTGGATGGTTTACCGCCAGTGTGGATAAAAAAAATTCTAAGCTTTCATTTATCACCCACTGGAAAGTGGAGAATTCCCACTATTGAGTGGATGCCCTCCGCAGCAGATGAATTAGTTCTTATTTTGTAATTTTTCCCCCCACTAAATAAGTGGTAGAGAGGAAATCTTCATGGCTGGTTCACCGCCTCTTGCTGCTTTCAGTTATGATTCAGTTTCCTTCGCCATATGTTAGCACCTCGCCTTCTAAAGGATCTTGTGTGCACATTCTTGGCGTTGAGTGCATTTCATTTGATTCCAATTTTGAAGCTAACGCTAATCCATTGGCATAGTGTTGGTTGTGTTGTGATAATTTCAAGAAAAAAATTGACTAGCACATTTCATTGACGCATCGGTTGAGGCTCCTATTGAGGACACTGCAACTATACCATCTACTTCAGCACCACCCACACAACAATGACAAAAGCTTTTGAGTTTCAATCGTAGAAGAAATTTATGATATATAATTTTTATTGATCCTAAAACTTGAAGTTGATATGTATTCAGAAGTTGAACTTGTTTTTTGGTCTATGATACATTCATGATTGATATGTATTAAACTCTAATTTTGGTTTATATATGATGAAATTAATTGATAACTTGATACATTGATGATTGATATGTATTAAACTCTAATTCCGATTTATATATGACGAAATCAGTAATATGTTCTACAAATTCAGTTTATATGTGTGTTTTCGAAGAATATTTTTAAAAATTGTGTATTTTCAAATGTTCGATAAATTTGCTGAGTTTTTCCCCGAGTTTTTTCTGAGTTCCGAGTTTTCAAAAAATTTGGGCTTGCCGAGTTATTGTCAAGTCTGAGTATTTCAACTATGGGTAGGACGATACCCCTCCCTGTAGTCGTGGTTTCCATTCATGCTTGTGCACTGGTTTTGATTTATCGAATTACTCTCCCTTGAAATAGGTCGGATTGTCTTCTAAGGTGGATAGAGGGAGATTAACGATAACTTTGTGGTAGAGCCACAGGCTCACACCGCCTTGTGAAAACTTCAAAAAATCGTTAGCAAGTACAAATTCAAGCAGCAAATAAGTTCATCGACGGACGCATCATCCAAACAAGTTTGATATCTTCTAATCGAGGAGCAGGACCAACAGCATGATTCCCAGGAATTACTGATAATTGAGGTCAAGTGTTACTTGGTAGATGCATGAGGCATCACTTTAAGATGTCGAACATATTGATTTGTCACCCTCTACAAGTCCTAGGTGTTCAAGCATTAGCATCACATACCCTGAGATCTTGTGTCAGCATCGATCAATGATTGATTCAGGTTTATTTAGATTCAGACACCCATACATTACAGATCGAGCAGACTTAATAGTTATTGTTGTCTCAAACTAGAATTGAAACAAAATAACCTTCTACATTTGTCGTGCATCGCCTATTTTCTGCAACAGGTCAATCTACAAAATATCTCATATTGTGTTGCATTAATTCATTATTATCCATTTGTTCATGAATGCCATCTTTTTTGGAAACAATACATCATGCAATTGATATAGGCCTGTTCTCATCCATCGGCAAGCTCTGTTATTTTCTGCTATTGAGATTCATTGAGATAATATTCTAAGAACATTGTTTGTGCCTGTTGATCACATACCTTCTACAATTGATTTATGTTCAACGATATACCATTGTAATGTCCCCTTTTTTTGGTTTCATATATTTGCAGTGATTAGCCTATTATATGGTTCTCGTAGGTTAACGAGATGTTCAAGGGACCACTTTGGGGAAGATTTAGGCTCTTCAACATGCTTGATGTTTCATTCCAGTTTATTCAACTCAATGATTTGGCATTTGGTTGGTAGGCCTTTCAAAGGTAGTTCAGGAGTTCACCATTCATACTTGCTATTTTTAGTAAGTGATATCAAGCTCAGTAGCGGCACACCTGCAATTGGTAATTGTGTCGAGACACTCTTTGGGGGTTATTGCTAAATTATTGTCGAGATTAATTAAATTATTAAAGTCATGTTACTTTTATAATATTATTTTCTAAAGTGACTTTATAATTTAATGTTATAAAGTTACTTTTAATAAAGTACTTTATAATGGTGTTATAAGGTGAATAAAGTAACTTTAATTAAAATGATATATTTTAAGTTACTTTATTATTATTTCATTAAATGGCACAACTTTCAAAAGCAAAACTATTAATTAATTGTGCAAGAGACAAAGTTGGCGTTGGGTTTTCTGAGAGGATTATTAATATTTTTATTTTAAAAGAGCAAAACCCTAAGTTGAGCGTTTGGGATTAGAAGGTTAAAAGGTGAAAATGAACATCATTTGAGCATCCAAGTTTATTATTTACAATCATGAGAGCTGAGCAACATGGGTTTGCAGGTATGGAGTTTCAAGCTGATCTGAGGATGAAAACCCTCGATTAGGACAGGATCTACAGGGGCGTGAGAGATCGTCCAAGGACTCTGGATTGAATGATCTCAGCCAGGGGTCATTATTAGAGCATTTCATAGGATTCAAGAAGAAGAATAAATCAGAAATTTCAATATTGATTTGCAGATCAGAATAAGGTTAATTAGTAATAAATTGTAGATTACATCACCTGCAGTTAGCACGTGGGAGTCATAGATAGTTAAGTTAATTGTTGAGCACATGGAGACAGCTCTTACTCAAGCCGTACAGATCTGAGTTTGCAGGTTGCTTCAGGCCATATAGGTTTATTGATGTGTGGGGATCCAAATCTGCCAAAACGTCCTCTTTCCGACACGTGTGGCTTCTATTCAGGCCATATAGATTCAGCAAACAAGTGGTTTTTCTTAGTTAGCAGTTTTCCTGAGGGTTTACTCAACAATTGGCATTGAATTAGAGGCATCCAGATCATATCATTGAATCAGCAACAAAACAAGGGTGAAGGAGACAAAATTCAAAGGAGGCGCCTAGGATTTGAACCATTAATCTGTTGATTATTTGTGATCAAATCTGTAACGTTTTCAATCAGCAAATGGGTATGTTTTGATTGTGTTTCAAATCAATAAAGACTACTGTGTTCTCTTTCATTTATGCAATTTCCTTTCCGTTATTGTATTTTTGCAATTTCCATAAATTTTCGGCACCATTTCCGACACTAAACAAAAAAATTAGAATACAAACAAAAAACAAAAAAAATGGATTTAAAACCCTAGGGGGACATCATAGTGGTATCAAAGCACAAAATATCCTGCCATCCTGTGCAGTTAATTCATGAGTGAGAAAGAACAAACTTATCACAGGGGTTCACGACCGTGGCAACCTCTGCAGCTACCAGAGGGTGAAACTATTTCAAGGGTTTTAGGTATTCATAATTCTCCAAAAATACCAAGGAGTCTATCCAGTGACAGCAAGAGCGTTGCAAGTGCAATGGCAAAAAGAGACAAAGGGCATGCCGGTTCCATTAGCCTAGATGCCAAGAGAGAGCAGAATTTGATACTATGATGGATATGTTGGCCGAATTCTTGCACAAGATGAACCAGGTTCCTACTCTTGGTCATATAGTACAACCTGATAATCTTGGTAATTCTAATACATAGCTTGAGGATAGGTCAAGGATTTCACTCAACTCTACATCTAAGCCCCTGCAGCCTACCTTTACACACAGGGTTGAGGCTCAAGTTCGTCAGGAATAGCCTCTTGAGCAACTGATGAGCATGGTCGATGAAGTTAGGGCCAGCCATGAAGAATATATTTCACTTCCTCCCGACATTAGGAACATATTGACTTTTGACCAATTCGTGAACCAAAAGAGACAAAGAGCAGCGACAGTGGGCAAGTTAGACACTAGAGCACCACAAGGTAAAGATCTCCAGCAGGCAGTGAACAAAATTACTTTGGAGCATTTTGATGGTGGCCATCGTTGTACAGCACGTGCTTGGGTTCAGAAGTTAGAAAACTTCCTATCCTTGAGGCCCATGCCTAAGGAAGAGGCAATCAGGTTTGCCACGCTACATCTAGATGGCATAGCTCACGAGTGGTGGTACCACGGATTAGTGACATTGGGACACAAGTCAATCACATCTTACGTTGAGTTCACTAACAAACTCATCGAACGATTTGATAGGAGAGATCCAGAGGTTTTCTTCTGAGAACTTGCACAACTTAAGCAAGTTGGATCATTGGAGGCCTATATCTCAAAGTTCTAGCGGTTATCAGTGATGGTCACTAGTATATCAAAAAGGAGATTAGTGGTAACTTTTCAGTGAGGGTCTTTTACAACCCTTATGTGGATGGATCAAGGCTTTTGATCCACCTTCATTGCAGGACGCGATGAAGAAGGCACGAGACATGGAGCTTGCTGCCCCAAAAAGACAGTTTCTACCTAAACAATTACTCCAAAGGATGAGAGTCATCATCAAGTTGCAAATCCACAAAGGAAACCACCACAAAAATTTAATGATGATACTATAAACGACTTGAGGAAGCGGAAATTATGTTTCAAATGCAAAGAGCCTTGGGATTGGGATCATCAGTGTTCTATGTAGGGTCATGCAAATTAGATGGAATATTTTTATGCTAATGAAATCAATTCTGAAAATCCTGAATAGCGATTTGATCTAGAGGACAACGAGGTAGGAAGAGCAACCGAAGAGTCAAAAACAAACTTAGCAAAGTTATCCCCTCTGGCACAACTCTCTAGCATCCAAAGAGAGGGATCATTCAAAATCACAGGAATCTTGAGCGGGCAATGTGTGAACACTTTGCTTGATACAGGAGTCACTCATAACTTCATTGATGAGGGATTGGTTGCTAGGCGTGGACTTCAAACAGAGGATTTTGAGGGGTTTAGGGTGACAGTAGCAAATGGTTTCACTCTCACTTGTACGAGGAGGATTCTTAATCTCACCTTGCAGCTGCATGATTACGAATTCCAAGCTGATAATTATGTCGTCAGCATGGGTGAGATGGATGTGGTCTTAGGCATGAAGTGGCTTCATGCAATTGGCGAGTTTTCCCTCAACTTGCGCACAACGGAAATGAAATTTGCAGTTGATGGTAGGAAATATGTGTTGAGGGGAATGTTTGAAGGTAATCTACATGCCATCTCCTTCAATGGGAAGAAGAGTAGAGGGAAAGGAAAAGAGATTGAACAGGTGATGGAGGAGTGAGACCACTTTCAGGAGGAGTATGATTTCATTCATTGCCCTAGAAATTCAGACAGAGGTAATTCAGATCAGCGAGAAGACAGTGTACAATTTTTTATTAATCCATTGTTTGAGGATAACGCTGATTTGACTTATGATAATCCACTCTTTGAGTTGGATGATGGCGCTCTTTTTGTTCCCTGTGTGGAATTGGGCAACAATCACGAGACTTGGGATCATAGTTGTGGATCAGGACTACAGTCAAGGCTTACGGATGCTTTCCACAGTGTGTGTATTGTGCGATGTGCATATAGATTTACTTTCAGCCCACTCACATCGGATTTGACTATGATGCATAAGGCACGCATGCATGAGATGGATAGTTGATATGAGGTGTCTCTTTCTACGGATGAAGAGGAAAAACCTTGCAGGTATTGAGAGTTGCTTCTACAAGATGATCATGTTTATAGGACACATGATATAATGGTTGATCCTAGAAGATGTGGCATACCTGGTGTGGTTAGATTGGTGTAGCATGAGTCATCTAGAGGCAAGGAGGACAAATCCCAATTTTGTCCCAGGGATCTAGGGGGTGTACACCCACGAAGGGGTGTGATACAGGAAGGTTGTCATGGGGAGTTGCTTCACCCTCTTCAGCTAGGTGAAAATTATATCAAAGTTGCTTAGTGGAGGTCAGCAAGTGTTGAGGATGGCAGGCTTCTAGTTGCATTGCGGGTCTTGCAATCTACCTTGCTTGGCAGTAAGCTCTTTCTTTAGACAGTGGTCGATAGGGTTGTTCAGTTTAGCACTATTGTTCTCCAATGGTTGTCAAGGGGTTTCGGTAGAGCATGGTACCGTATGGTTTGGGGTCCTGACATTCAGGATGTGCCTAAGTGTGCAGGTGAGGATTGCTTGAGGACAAGCAATCTTGGGGAGGGCAGACTATAATGTCCCCTTTTTTCGGTTTCGTATCTTTGTAGTGGTTAGCCTATTATCTGGTTCTCGTAGGTTAACGAGATGTTCAAGGGACCCCTTTGGGAGAGATTCAAGCTCTTCAACAAGCTTGATGTTTCATTCCGGTTTATTCAGCTCAGTGATTTGGCATTTGGTTGGTAGGTCTTTCAAAGGCAGTTCAGGAGTTTACCATTCATACTTGCTATTTTTAGTAAGTGATATCAAGCTCAATGGCAGCACACGTGCAGTTGGTAATTGCGTCAAGACACTCTCAGGGGGTTATTGCTAAATTATTGCCAAGAGTAATTAAATTATTGAAGTCACATTACTTTAATAATATTCTTTTATTAAAGTGACTTTATAATTTAATGTTATAAAGTTACTTTTGTTAGTTTTGTGATCAGATTTAATGCACAGAAAATTAATTTAAAATCAGACAGAATAACACAACAAATACCCTAGGAAAACCCTCCTCTTGAGGGAGAAAAACCCAGCAACAAATATATCTCTTATATATATGAGTAATGGCAACAAGTCTCTTTACAATGAGGCCACACACAAGGCCAATAATCAGCACCAGCAATGATGTAACACAAACTAATAGTTTTCCCTTCAATCTACATTTGAATAGACTCACAATCTGCCTTTAGAATAATTCTCCCTAGATAGAATAATCTGCACTTGATATAATTCGCACTTGAGAAGAAGGAGATCGAACTTGCTTGATGCGCAAATGAGAGGAAATGACCTCATATAAATACATTGCTAGATAGGTCGCACCCTTTCAATAAACTACATCGGCCACCAAGAAATAAATACAATTAATAATAATGAATTACAATGAAGGTCGGCCAAGGAAGAATGATGCAAGGAAGTCGTCCAAAAATAATGTTGCCATTTACACATAAATAATGTATATCTTCAATTGGGGCTGGAAGAATTGAAGCCGAAGTTGCTAACATCAACACTCCCTCTCAGCTAGGGAGAAATACTTCCCGCTGCATCAGACATATCACCTCATCGTGATGTCTACCACCATGGCTACACCCAAATGTGGAAAGGAAGGATATCACCTCATCGTGATGTCAAATATCACCTCAACATGATATCAACCATAATGGCTATAACCATGTATGGTATGTACAAGTGTTCATCACTTGCGTGATGTTGTCACCTCAACATGACTTTCCCCATGGCTCTCCCAGAGGGTGAAAACACAAGGACAAGAAAAACATCACGGACTCTTTCACGTGATGCTATCATGGAGTCACACACATGGCATCCACCATGGCTCTCTCAGAGGGTGGAATCAAGGGATTTCACCTCAAACTTCTCTTACAGAGAAGAACTCATTATCAAGGGATTTCACCTTGAACTTCTCTCACAAAGAACTCATTATCAAGGGATTTCACCTCAA
Source organism: Sequoia sempervirens (assembly GCA_007258455.2). NCBI lineage: Eukaryota > Viridiplantae > Streptophyta > Pinopsida > Cupressales > Cupressaceae > Sequoia > Sequoia sempervirens. Next base: position 44,538,272 of record VDFB02000007.1, on the reverse strand, counting down.
ACTTCTCTTACAGAGAAGAACTCATTAATCAAGGGATTTCACCTCGAACTTCTCTCATAGAGAAGAACTCATTAAATCGAGGGATTTTTCCTTGAACTTCTCTCACAGAGAACTCATTAATGAGGATCACTGATACTGAGACTCCTTAGTTAAGGTTGTATTCTCCACCATACCAAGCTTATCTCGAAAGTACACAAACTTTATCCTAGAAGGAGGCTTGGTGAGAATGTCTCTCATCTGCTCATCAGTGCTGATATCCCTCAACTGTATAGCTTTCCTCAATACCATATCTCTGATATAGTGGTATTTGATCTCAACATGCTTGGTTTTGTCATGAAACACAGGATTGACAGAAGGCTTCACACAACTCTAGTTATCACAATGGATGATAGTAGGTTCCATTGATTGTCCAAACAAACCTGCAAGGAGCTTACGAAGCCACATTTCTTCCCAAGCCGCCACACAAGTTGCAATATACTCTGCCTCTGTTGTACTCAATGCTACAGATGACTGTTTCCTGTTGCACCAGGAAATCATAGCAGATCCCAAACTGAAGCAACATCCAGAGGTGCTCTTCCGATCAGTAACACTCCCTACCTAATCAGAGTCAATATAGCCATGCAACTCCAGATCCACACCTGCAGAATATCTCAACCCATATCCAACTGTGCCACACAAGTATCTCAAGATATGCTTCGCTGCAACTAGAAGTATTTGCCTTGGTTCACACATGAACTTGACAAAATGCACTTACTGCAATCTAGTCTAGTATAGATACATCAATGATCCAATCAACTGGCTGTACATAGTAGGATCCACCAGATCTGAACTAGCTACAGCCTCCTTAAACTTATGAAAATTGGTTTCCATAAATCAACATAAAGAACCAAGATCAACTAGATTACCATCTTCTTCAGGTTCAATAGGCTCCCTCTGAATCTTCAAGTACTTGCATCAACCTGCTGACCTCATCGTCCAAGATTGCCTGCAACGCTTGCCTTAGATAAATGTTTTCCAGTGCATACCTCTGGTACTGTAGAGAGTTCAGGGTAGACCTCCTCGACCTCATAGCAAATCACTCTATTCTGAATAGGTTTGCGGAGCTACCAATATCAAATCCAGATGACTATCTTGTGCAATTCTGATCTCAGCAGTTGAAGAGGTCTTTCAAGGATTTAACACTTGGCCTTGCAACACTGCAACCTTCACTTCTTCTAAGTGAGTCGCAGAACTCCCTCTTGATCCCTGCTTCAGAGCTTGCAAAGAAGACTTCTGGAAGTGAACTCCTTCTAGCCACAAACTTAGTCCCATGGCTGCAAGTTGTAACTTCACGCTTGATCATTTCTTTGGTTGGCATGACTTCCTCACAATACGCCTCAAGCTTTCTTTTTTTAATCACTAAGCAATCTCTCATCACCTTCTTGCTCCTAGAACTGTCCTAGAAGCATTTTAGAGAGGGATTACTAAGCATTTATAATTATCCAAAGAAATATCAAGGCTAGAATCATACAAAGTTTACTATCTCAGTTTCTAGCATGAATACATGAGAATTTATTAACAATATTAAAACATGAATAAATAAATCAGCCTAAAGAGAAATATATATCAAAAGATCAGAATGAAGGGATAAAGAAACTTATCTTTATTGAATTCTGATATAACTCTTCCTTCCATCTTTTACTCCTCTCGAGAGTGCCAAACTCAACACAACAAAAAGACAATCTGCACAACTACAGATTTCTTGAATGCAATATGCAATTAGCATGTAGATCCAACTCTCTCCAAGAGTTCAAGGCTGTATCACAATTCATGCATTAGAGAATGATATCGATGTGACCAACCAATCACCATCGAAATTACAATTCTTTTTTTATTTCAGAGTCACACTAAAAAATCTTCACAACCAACATGCAATAAATGAAACCACTATGCTAGTGAACACAATTCAAAAGCAAACAAAGAGTACTAATCTCTTTAAATATTTTGATGGATGCAAATATTGGACACAGTAAGATACGCTGCTGTTGCGTACAAATCAGCACACAACCTTCACGGCTTGAACACAGGCCCATGGCTTAGAATAGAAATTCCCTAGAATCCTTCTGAGGAGAGATCTCATCCACATCTGCAAATGAAGCATGCAAATTAGTCTTGGTGGGGCAATCCTTTGCATAGTGACCAAACATGTCACAACAAAAATATTGGACTTTGGAGAGGTCCCACTTCTTCTTGAATGGGGGAGCACCATCAGCTCCTTTATCTCTATTCCTCTTGAAATATTCTTTCTTTCCACCTTTCTCTTTCTTTTTTGAGGATTGAGTGGAAAGAACATGAATGTCTTCATTTGTAGAGCTTCGACCAATACCTCTCGCAGCCAACCTAGACTCTTCTTGAATACAATTTGTCCTCAAACAATCAAACTTGGGAAGTTTCGATCTTGCAATAATTCCTTGAATGTAAGACTCCCAAGATGAAGGAAGACCATTAAGGGCAAACATGGTCAAATCCCAAATCAACAAAATGACCAATAGAAGAGAGTTGATCTCTCAATTTGGAAATCTTCATGAAGTAAGCGATGACAAATTCTCCTTCCGCCATCTTCACATGATGAAGTCGTTGCTTCAATGCAGGTGCACGGCTCGTGTTGTTGATCTCATACATCTCCTCCAAAGACTTAAACATCTCCCTTGCCGTCTCCATCTTAGAAATGATGGGAACAATATGATCCTTCATGGAATCAACTAACATCTTCTTTGCCTTAGTATCTTTCTTCTTCCATTGAATCTTTTCTTCCTCATCAGCAGGCTCAGAAACTTTTCTCTCCACAAACTCAGCCAATTCACTTTCTTCCAAGGAGAGCATAATTTTGAATCTCCAAGATGTGAAATTAGATGCTCCCTCAAGTCTATCCTCAAGCTTAAGACCGATCACCATCTTGACGAAGAGATAGAAGTAAACAACGATGAGAAAGAGAGTAAAGAGTATCGTTGTAATAACAATCTGATCAAGATCTTCTTCAAACCCGCTCTGATACCATGTTAGTTTTGTGATCAGATTTAATGCACAGAAAAATAATTTAAAATCAGACACAATAACACAGCAGATACCCTGGGAAAACCACCCTCTTGAGGGAGAAAAACCCAGCAACAAATATATCTCTTATATGTATGAGCAATGGCAACAAATCTCTTTACAATGAGGCCACACACAAGGCCAATAATCAGCACCAGCAATGATGTAACACAAACTAATAGTCTGCCCTTCAATCTACACTTGAATAGACTCACAATTTTCCTTAGAATAATTCGCACTAGATAGAATAATCTGCACTTGATATAATTCGCACTTGAGAAGAAGGAGATCGAACTTGCTTGATGTGCAAATGAGAGGAAATGACCTCATATAAATACATTGCTAGATAGGTCGCACCCTTTCAATAAACTAGGTCGGCCACCAAGAAATAAATACAATTAATAATAATGAATTACAATGAAGGTCGGCCAAGGAAGAATGATGCAAGGAAGTCGTCCAAAAATAATGTTGCCATTTACACATATAAATAATTTATATCTTCAATTGGGGCTAGAAGAATTAAACCCGAAGCTGCTAACATCAACTTTTAATAAAGTACTTTATAATGGCATTATAAGGTGAATAAAGTAACTTTAATTAAAATGATATGTTTTGAGTTACTTTATTATTATTTCAATAAATGGCACAACTTTCAAAAGCAAAAATATTAATTAATTGTGCAAGAGACAAAGTTGGCGTTGGGTTTTGTGAGAGGATTATTAATATTTTTATTTTAAAAGAGCAAAACCCTAAGTTGGGCGTTGGGATTTGGAGAAGGTTAAAAGGTGAAAAAGAACATCATTTGAGCATCCATGTTTATTATTTACAATCATGAGAGCTGAGCAACAAGGGTTTGCAGGTATGGAGTTTCAAGCTGATTTGAGGATGAAAACCCTTGATTAAGACAGGATCTACAGGCATGAGAGATCGTCCAAGGATTCTAGATTGAATGATTTCAGTCAGAGGTCATTATCAAAGCATTTCACAGGATTCAGGAAGAAGAATAAATCAGAAATTTCAATATTGATTTGCAGATCAGAATAAGGTTAATTAGTAATAAATTGCAGATTACATCACCTGCAGTTAGCACGTGGGAGTCATAGATAGTCGAATAAATTGCTGAGCACGTGGAGACAGCTCTTACTCAGGCCATACAGATCTGAGTTTGCAGGTTGCTTCAGGCCGTACAGGTTTATTGGTGTGTGGGGATCCAAATCTGCCAAAATATCCTCCTCTTTCCAACACATGTGGCTTCTATTCAGGCAGTACAAGTTCAGCAAACAAGTGGGTGTTTTTAGTTAGCAGTTTTCCTGAGGGTTTATTCAGCAGTTGGCATTGAATTAGAGGCGTTCAGATCATATCATTGAGTCAGCAACAAAACGAAGGTGAAGGAGACAAAATCCAAAGGAGGTGCCTAGGGTTTGAACCATTAATCTGCTGATTATTTGTGATCAGATATGTAACGTTTCCAATCAACAAATGGGTATGTTTTGATTGTGTTTCAAATCAATAAAGATTACTAGGTTCTTTTTCATTTATGCAATTTCCTTTCCGTTATTGTATTTTTGCAATTTCCATAAATTTCCAGCACCATTTTCGGCACTAAACCAAAAAATCAGAATACAAACAAAAAACAAAAAAATCAGATTTGAAACCCCAAGGGAAATCATAATCATATTGTGCAGATAGTCTGCCTAGGATCGTTTTCAGATCTGAGCACATGTCATTCTGAGTTATCTTTAGTTGTTGGTAGTATCAGTTGATTATCAATCTCTATTATATTTCTGCTTGGGTATTATCTTGTGGTATCTTACATTGGTAACATTCATTGTGACTAGGTATAACTGTGCTTGTACTTGTCAGACTGTGATTCATACCTAATCAGATCTGAGTGTCATTAATTATTGTTGCTGGGGGGAATCCTTGTGTAATGTCCCCTTATTAAACTCAGGCTAACCTGTCCTAAAAACAGAATTTTCCCAAGTTAAGATCAAAAATTTGTATTTACCAACACTTAATTCTGCACATGTAATTTGTCTTGAAGACCTGCACACATCATGCATTAGACAAATACACATAATTCCTTGAATCAAGAATCAATTAGACAAATTTCAGATTGAACATTTTAGGAATAGGGTAGATGCACTATGATCTAGTGCATAGAACACATCAAATTCTGATGTAACTTATTACTCTTGAGTTGAATAGATCTTCGTCCTCTCCTCTTTCCTAACCTCATCGGTGGACGGAAGAATTGTTGTGCCAAGGGCGCGTGAACAGTCTCCAAGTGGACTCCCTCAAGGTTTCCTACCCATCTTGGGACCGTCCATCAATTGCCGAATTACCCGCCTTTCCCTCCACAAACTTCCTATCCTCAGTGGGTATTAGCGAAAGGGATGTGGCCCAAAATCTATTCTTATAGTAAAAGTCATAATAGCTTATGAGATACAATAATTGCTGCAGGCATCATTATTGGACTCTTGAAAATAATATCACTTTATATCTATACATGGTGTTTGTCAATTACTTATGCTGTATAGATGAACTCAATATATTGACATGTAAATATCCATTGGAAAGTGTCATTTAATCTCTCTATGCATTCGCCTATCATATTATATTTAATCAAATTCACAATTCATCACAAATTAGAGTGTTATAAACGTTCACTAATATTTGAATTTAATAAGATATGGGGTTAGTTATTATACTGTAACCCACTGACATACTAATTCATATTGATTCCATAATCCCTCAATGATTAACCAGTTGGTTGAGGATACTTACCTCTAATCGATGCAATTAACTGGATTTTCTCAAGACGTAATTTCCTATAGCCCGACTTGTCTTCTCTCTCCACGCGATCAACGTTCTCTCATATCCCCATTTATCAACCTGTAGGCTTAGGCCGTTCCCTTTATGTTCTTCACCAGCCGTCATGGGTGGATGTCGTCCATCTGGAGGAACATCATTTAACATTGGAGGCAAACAATATATATATTCCCTCCTGCGTCAACGTATAGGACAAGCCACGGGAGCGACCTGTCCAAGGGCTTCCCTCTACTCTATCTTACACTGCAGAAATTAGAAAGAGTCTTTTTGGAATCTACGAACTGCACTTTGAGTGGTTTCTAATATTATTCACTCCTTTATTCCATATCCCCCTTAATGATTCCAACCTCCTCCTTTTGATATCCATGGTCTGGCTAAAGGTCGCATCTTCTCATGGCAACTGGCATGTCCCTTTCTAATTAATCAATGACTTAACACATTTCCTCAGTTGATAACGTAGGAAATGGATTATGCTTTAGTAATCATCGACCACAGGTGACAACTCCCGAGTACACATACCATTATATGTTTAAGCCATCGGAGGATCTGTTGCCTAAAGATTAGATGCTACCTTTGTATTTTTACATGACAATATCTATTATTATCGAGGTGCTTATTTGGAAATTCATATTGCCACCAAAACATTTAAACAACTTCTTCCAATGCTACGCCCCTTTATCGAAGGTAATCACTCCTTCACTGTCCTGTTGATGTGATTTTTGTGATTGCACCAATCAGCAAAACAAAGTAGCTGAGGGCTACTCCATTCTCTCTTGATCAAAGTATTTCGTACGCTAAGATTGCAAGAAAGATCATACGTTCAACTCCAAGGTTTCGATAATGCAATAGAATACCCTTAGTCAGTTCGTTATGATTTGTTGTTTTCACGAGGGGACTTACATAATTGTTCAGAATGTTTGCAGCTAACAACAGGTTAATGATGAAAGGGGATTTTCGTGAGTGATGCGAATGATTTGGCAATAAGGTACGAACTTCCTAAAACTAACCAAAAATGTACTGAATTTAAATGAGTGCAGGGTTCAGGAGATCTAGATTCTATACTAAAGGACAAGATATGCGTGGCTTGACTTCAGCGGACTTCAACCGGACTTTGCTCTGCCTCACGTGGGACAGCTTCAACAAAGTCGGTGCAATCTTCAAGGGAGTAGTGAAAGGTATTCAGATTACAACTCAACATGTAAATACCATCAAGACGACGCATACAAACATGTGAATCGCAATCGAAGTTAAGTTTGATAAGTATTCCAGTTGACCACACAAGGCAAACTTGTCGTCAGCAAGTTACTAGTGGTATGGATTAAAACGAAGCCGCCTTGATTAAACACCACAATCCATAACTAACATCTACTTGCATGAAAATGAAAATTACTCTAATCTAAGCTACTTGAACTAGAAAGGATGAAGAAATCTTGCTAGCTGCTCATAACAAAAGACGAATTCACCATCAATGAAAGCTCTTTTTATTATGATAGTTTTCACAACAATCTCTTACAAAGTTCTCAAGGGAAAACTTTCCTTCTCCTCCAAACTATGCTATGCTAACAAGCTACGCTAAGCTATCTCTCTGCTCTAACAAAATGTCTACTCTCTACTGTCTAATGTCTAATGATATACAAATGAGGGGGGATGCCCCTTTATATAGCTGGCCAAGTCCAATGGACGGCTCAGATTACAATCAAATGAAGGGCTCAGATTAAGCCACATCAGCCCTAACCCTAAAACCGCCAGAATAGGGAGTAGTACAATAAATGAATCACAAGATTCCTACTAATTCCCAAAATAGCAAAGGCAATTAATGCCCACTATCAGTCATCTAGAAGGTCATCATCCAAAAGGGCATTTTTGTTCTTCTCTTTGGCTGCGAAATCAACGAATCTGGCTAGCACGGCCTCAACCTCCTGAATTGAAATTGGTGGAATGTGATCAAGCTGGAATTCTAGCACTGTGACTGCCTGCCCATGCCGCGTACAAGACTTTCTCCAAGCAACTAGGGCATCCTGAGTGTTCTGAATAATGCTTGAGAAAGTTGAGATGTTCTCAAAGTCATTCTGGATAAAAGTCTCCGCCTCTGAAAAGAAAGGTGGCAGCCTACTCCTCAAGCCATCAACGGTCACTTCATCAGAATTCAGCCTCCTAGCAAAGATAGCCTCTAAGGTGTTCAAGACTCCATCAATAATGTTCGTCATAGCCTTCCTAACTCTGACTGAGTCAGCCTGTGCTACATCAAAGAATCCACGGCCTGTGACTACTGAAGAGTACCAGCTGGCAAAATCATACCTATCACCTTCCTGAATCACTCCTCCATCAATCAACATCTACAAGGGAGTATGCATCAAAGCCTCCAAATGCTGAATAACCTTGCTCTGATAGATATGAGCATCACCCCAAGCATGATCAACTGCATCCATCCGTGCCATAATGCTAGAAGCTTGCTGATAAGCATGAGCAAGATCTTCCATAAACTTTTCCATCTCAACACGAACACTGGCCACCCACTTATCTGCCTCCTGTGTCATCTTTCTCAAATCCTCCAAGCCACTAACTGATTCTCTAGACAACTCGGCTGGAAGCTCAATCGCTGGATTCTCCTGCCCACAAGGACGAGACAAATGTTGCACGTAGCCTGTCAAAGTATTATGCTCCTTCTTCAATTTCTTGTACTTGCCTTCAGTCTTGAGCAATCTATCCTTGAGCGCCTGATAGGAGTTATCACACTCAATTATCTATGCTCCTGTGGGGCGACCTAACTCCAAGGTGGTGATCATATAATTTTCTAGTACAGCCTCATCTTGATCACAATCAACCCTTGGCATAGCCATGTGAAGGGTGCGAGAGCCATCCTCATCTGTTGAGATCTTCGAAAACTTCCTAGCTCTCTTCTTCGTCGGAGGTGCACTGATCCTACTCAAGAATTCTTTCATCTCTACTACTGGATCAGCCTCTTCACTGGGGCTCCTCCTCATGCTATCTCTGAGCCAATCTGGTACCACCTGCTGTATAACAAATGGTTGCTCATCCCTTGCTTCTTCTTCACAAACTTCCTCTCTAACTTCATCCTGGCGAGGCTCACTGGCTTCTAAGGGCTGCGTATCTCCTAAAACTTGGGCCTCCTGTCCTGTAACTATATCATCCTCTAGAGCAGCCTCAAGCTCACGCTGGAAGTGTGTATCTGTAGCAGTTTCCACATCTTCTTCCTGCTAATTATATCTAGTAGGCGTGTTGACACTCTGGCCAACAGACTCTCTTCGCGGTGGCCGATTTGCTTCTTGTAACTCCTGTTCCTTATTCAACATATTTCTCTGATCAGTAAACAATGAAACTTCCTATATGCTTGGAGAACATGTCTCCAATGGCGTAGGTGACCCTACCATGATTCTCGGAGGCTCTAACTAAACTGGCTCTTTCCTTCGAGACTTTGGAGCTCGGGCAACCTGTTTCTTCTTGGTAGCAGATGGCGTCCTATGATCGCCCATCAAATTGTAAGTCAAAGGAATTGACCTACTCTTAAGCCTATTCACATGCCTCTCAACCCATCCTCTGGTGAATGTCAAGACTGGTATGCAAAGTGTGTCCAAATCGGCAATCTCCGGCTCCGACCAATCTAGAAGTGGGAGTGGTGTATCCATCACTGCCTCATAATCTAGATGAAGAACGTTCATGTCCTCGTCCACCTGGTCTGGTACTGGAATAATCTCACACTCCCTGATCATGCTCAAAGGTAGTCTTGAAAACATTCTCTTTCTAACTTCAGCCTCATCCAACGCACCAACCCAGTAATCTTCAATATTTGCCTTGTGCTTGAACTCTTCTGACAGTATCCATCTGATATTGTTGTGGGGCTCATAATGCTGCCTACTAGTGTGATAAGAAAAGTGGAAAAACTGAAGCTTATTCTCAGCTTCCTTGGCTTCCTGTAGTGAAGGACACACTTCGTTTGAATTCCCCATGATGATTGGGAAGTTCAGTGCTCCCTTCATATTCTTCTTCTGAATCTTATCATAGGCAATGAGTTGCCTAGATATTTCTAACATCAAAATCCTATTTGTAGGGTATTTGGGTAGTCTATACGGGTATGAAGAAAATCCTTGCAACCTAATGTAAGTAAATTTCGGAAATTGGATAAACCAACAACCGTACCTTTCTATCAATTCTTGAGCTTCCTTGGAGATCCTGTGATGAGTCCTGTGTTGAAGTGATCTCGTTATGTGCATGGTAAAGGCATCATTGACTCTCTTGTAATGAGATGTGCTTGTCAAATGCAGCTACGGACAAGCCTCATGAATTTTGAACTAATGAGAGCCACATCCAATTGGCTCCTTGTATGATATTCCCCTGTACTTCATCATACGAGCCAACATGCAGACGATGTATGAGCCCATGTAAAATGTTTTTGTCCTCCTCAAGCTCCGGAGCTGCTCGTGCAAATTATCACTAATCCTCACTGCCCAGTTGATATGTTCTTTTCCTTCCAGCACGAGGTTGATATAATAGAACATCCAAGGCTCAAAGATAAATGCCTGGGGATAGCCTCCAACTCTGTTGAGCATCATGATCAAATCACAATATTCCTGCTTCAGATCATCTGAAATTATTTGCTTCGACAACTTCGTGCGAGAGGGCTTGGGCTTGTTCATCCAACGAGAGTTGATCATGTCAGCACATCTTTCAAATGTTGAAGCATACATCCGCTCAGAACGTTCTCTCGTCTTGTAGATCATCTTCTCATGTGAAGGAATTCCAAAAGCTTCGCCGATAGCTGCAGGCGTGAGGTTGGCGAACAACTTGCCATCCGGTGACGTGATAGTCCTTCGGTTTGGATTGTAACAGTTAGCACACTCAATAATTAGCTCCGGACACTAAATGGCTGGTGGAAAACCTGCAACTGCATATAATCCACTCTTGACAATATTATGAGAAGTGATTGAAGGACGATGGCTTCCAATTCCCATCATTCAACTCTTGAAAGCCTCCATATTAAAAGAACCCAAATTCGTGTCAGCCAACTTGCCCAACTTTGATGAGAATTTTGACTCTAGCGGGAAAGGCCTACTCAGCTTCTTGATGACAGCCTGCCTGGATGCATTTGCCTTGCTGGATTCAGCATTGTTTTCTCTGCCAATCGCTCTTACTTCAGCCCTTCTGCAAAAACAAAAGACAGTAATTAGCAATTAACTTAGAAAAATAAAATCTCATCGGGGCTGCCAGCAGACTTTCGAAAATGAGAAGCTTCAGCACTGAATTTTATCTTCAAACCTCAACACTTCCTGTAGCAACTTCGAACTTTCAATGCCTAGAATTTTTTTCAAGCTAGCTTCAGCACTTAGAGAAAATCGGCCAACTTCACTTCAGCCACTCCTCAGCTTCAATTTATTCACTCTCAAAGTTCGACTTCAGCTTCAACACTCTCACAACTAGAGCCCAAATTCGAACCTCTTCACCAAGTTTTAGCTTGCACTGCAATCTTCACTTCAGAGCTCAAGTCATACTTCTTCAACTGATGGAGAAAAATGAAACAATTTCACAGTTCATATAGCTAAGTCGAATTCTAGAAGAAGCCAATTTTAGCCAGTTTATTAAATTTCCACTACTCCACTGCGGGAATACAAATTTCCCTCCTCAGGGAGCTGCAACACTTGGCATTCGGCATCCAGAATTTTTGACCTTCTAGAATTTCAAGAAGATTCATCTTAACTGGTCAAGGCATACTTAGCATTTTTAACTCATTTTTTTGAAAAATATTAACTTCAATTGCACCTTGCTTAAGAAATTCACTTCACCAGCTAAGGCGTTGACAACTTTGATTTTATTCATCTCTGGCTCAAGAAAATTATTTTCACGAAGAATTCGATCAAATTCACCTAGGCAATCAACTTCAAATTCATCAGCCAAGGCATTTTATTTCAACATCTTTTTCCCTTCTGGCCTTAGAAAAAATTTCAAATTTTTACTTAGGAAATTTCATTATTCAAGTGCCCATCAAAATCCGCATCTTGAAAGCCTTGGCGAAGTGTGGAAGACTTTAAAATCAATTCTTCTTCGAAGATGTTCAGTACCCAAAAGAAAATTCCCTTCAGAAAGCATCGAATTCATGTGTCTACAAATGAAAGGGTACATTTATTTTTTGAATTTTAACCTTAGAAAAATATTTTTCCATCAAATTTATCTTTATTCTTCATCTCTAGGCGTATTTTCCTACTTGGCCTCGAAAATCTTTTTCAATCTCATGAAGCTAGAGTATTCTGACCCATCCACTACCAATTCATTCCTGCCTCAGAAAAATTTCATCACCCTCTCAAGCCTGGGCGTATTTTCTCTAGAGGTGAAATTTTAATACTTAGAAAATTTTTGACATATCATCACCAGCTTGGGCGCATTTGAGGGGTCTATAAGGAAAATTTGAATTTTGCCTTAGAAAATTTTTCTCCATTCATGGCGCATATAGCATGTCAAGGGGGAAATTTACAACGCCTTAGCATTTTTATTTTTTTTATCCATCTCCAATAGTCCAACAAGTTGGGCACATATGGGACCCCAAGGAGGAATTAATGCCTTAGCTTATGTTTCCTAACTTCACTTTCCAACATGGGCACATTCAAAGGGTCAAGGAGAAAGTCAACACCTTTTGTCCTTTTCCAAGCTCATATGGGCGCATTTGGCATGTGGTGAAGGATTTAGCTTCCAACGCCTTGGTAACTTTTCTTCACACTTCTAGAGATGGGTGCATTTAGGGGGTAGAGGTGGAATTAACTTCACTTAACAACTTTTACTCCATCTCACTTTCATCTTGGGCACATTTAGCATGTGGTGAAGGAACTTTGACTTCAACGCCTTTGGGCTTGACTTGACCCCACTTCTAACATGGGCGCACTTTGATACCCCTACAGGAAGTTTCTAACACTCAGTTTTTTTTTCTTCTTGATGTCTCTTGGTAGTTGGGCACATTTTGGGGTATGAGGAGGATTTAACACTTAGCCACTTTTACTCCACTTTACCATGGGCACATTTTGATGGTGAAGAAGGATTTAACACTTAGAATATTTTTCCTTCACATGTTGGAGATGAGGGCGCATTTGAGGGGTCAAGGAGGATTTATCAATGACTTAGAAACTTTTTCATCACCACTAAGCAAGTTGGCGCATTTAGGGGTAGGAGGAGGATATAACTTCAATGCCTTAGAATTTTGTCTTGGCCTCACACCATAATAGGGTGCATTTGGCATGCTGAGGAGGATTTAACTGCAAACTTGGAAAAAATTTCATGGCTTCTCCTCCTTGAGGGCGCATTTTGGGGTAGGGGCATGATTTAACTTCAGACTTAGAAAAAATTTCATCCTCCTGCCAACTTCTCCATGGGCGCATTTAGGGGTATGAGCTGGATTTAACTTCAGACTTAGGCATTTCTTAGCTTGCTCGCCCCTATTTACTATATTTAGTAAGCCCTATGATTTTCATACCTCTAAAGCTTGGATTGATCTAGAATTTGCGCCACAAGACCTTCATGACTTCTTTGATCTGTTCACACTACCATCTCGTGTTGACTTGCTATTTATAGCATATTTCTGGAGGTGTTTTACTATTTATAGTAACTGCTTGATTCTGAGACTTCCACAACTCCGTTTAACTTGCAATTTGAATGACTTGACCCTCATCAGTAGACTTGCTTGTTCACACTAGCGCCTGCTGCCGACTTACTATTTATAGCTTGTTTCACAAGTGCCTTACTATAAATAGTAAGTGTTCTAATTGCCTTCAAATTTTACCAGTGGATAGCTCAAAAGATACTGATCATAGTGGGATACACCGGTTTTCGAAAATTTTGGCATTTGACCCCTCATTTTGGGTCCCGAAGCTGAAAACCCTAATCTGACTTGCATGTCGATCAAACGATCTTTGTTTGACCTTGTTTCTGTTGCACTTTGCTCTGTTCGTGATACTGAGGCGTTGGGCAGCTACCTGAATGATCCTGCTAAAAATAGTAAGTCTCTAAAAAGTGATCATCTTGCCTTGCATGTCACATCGTTGCGTAGCTCTTCAAAAACCCATAAAGAATAACCTAACATGCGCTAAAAAGGCCTACATGCAAACCCTAAAAATAGCCTCTGAAGACGGCTCCTAAAAAAGGACCTGATCTTGGTTTGCATGTTATACCACTGCGAAGCTTTCGAAAAACCCACAAGGAATGTCCAGACATGCGTAGAAAATTCCAACATGCAAACCCTAAAAATAGCCTCCGAAGGCTAAGTACTAAAAGTCATCGTCTCATTTTGCATGTTATATCACTGCGTAGGTTTCAAAAAACCCAGAAAGAATCTCCAAACATGCACTGAAAAACTTCGCATGTAAACCCTAAAAACAGCTCCTGAAGGAGAACTTGCTAAAAATAGAAAGTTGTCAGTTTTGGCTCAAATTTTGCAAACAAGTAGCCTAACGAGCTTTGGATGCAGTGTAATGATCGGAACTTCAAAAGTGCTAAGAGAACACCCTGAATTGAACACTTACTAAAAATAGTAATTTGTCGAAATTTGATGAAACTTTGCTGGGGACCTACTGGAAGCATACTGACTGTATTACCAAGCTCAAATTTCAACTTATTCACTCCATTTGGCTTCAAACTAGTCGGAAGACTCAAAACCCTAATTCTCAGACTTAGCCAAAATTTCACGTTCAATCTCAAAGGCGGGCACATCCTCGAAAAGCAGACAGCAGAAAGACAGAGAAAGATAGAGAGAGACAAAACCAAAGCCAAAAGACCAAAATGGGGCAAAAATTAGGGGGTCCCCATTTTAAATGGGGTGATGTGTGAAAAGGTCACAACACGTCCGACATCCCTCCTCAAAGGTTCCACAATATTGATGAAGCCGTCCGCAATTCTCCCCAAAGCTTATGCCGCCTTTCTATTCGTTGACCAATGCCCAGGTGGATTTTGAATTCCATTGATAACTATAAATGGTTTAATAAGTCCTCCTTATGTGGAGCTATTATGCAAGGAACTCCCAACATCACTAATCCGATTGTTTGATATTATAATCCACTTGTATGCTTGTGTATTATCCCTTGTAAAATATTATGTGTCTTGTTTATTCATTGTAATGATCATAGTTAATATTTATAATTTAATATTGGATAATAATATTGTCTGATGGTAATTATTAATATTTGTATTTATAATAATCATAATTTAATATATTTATTGAATTTATATCTAATGATATTCTAGATTATTTTTATTATCTTATCTTGGAAATTGTATTCCACAATACTACAATGCATATCTAGGCATTGCGACATTCAGTGTATCATAATTATAATATTGTCTAGTAACAATTATAATTATAATGGTATCAAATCGATAATATTTTTAAGTATGCCTTTACTATCTTAGTGTTAACTATCGGGGACATGACAATCCTCCCCGCCCAAGATTGCTCGTCCTCAAGCAATCACAATTCCAAACATAGTTACAACTCCTCAACCCACGATTAGTTTGACAAACAAAATTTAACTAATCTTTTAAGCATAAGACACTATGGAGTGATCTTGTTGGAGTGAAGCTAACACAAGGAAATACTCATTGCAACATACGTATATTTCGAAATATGTGGATTACCAGGCATACACATCAGTCGCATAGTGTGAATGCACGCAAGTCACAAGATATACACATGAACACAAGGTATGCACATGAATTACAGTCACAGAGTATACACACGACCACATACACATCATAACATAAGCCAAAAAGTATATGCTTGAAGGCACTTGAATACACATAAGTCATAGCGTACACTTGGATACACTTAAATACATTGGAATACATAAGTCACACTTGAATACACTTGGGTATGAATCATAATATAATATACTTGATAATGTACACATAGGACATGAAGCAACACTCAAGGCATGGATCATACACTTGAATACAAGGGAAAATCATAGAGTATACACAAATACAAGTCATAGAGTATATACAAATACAAGTCATAGAGTATACACTCGAATACAAATACAAATCACGGGGTATACACTCAAATAACTCGAATACAAATACAAATCATAGAGTATTCACTTGAATACATAAGTCACAAAGTATACCCTTGAATGAAAGTATTATGTTGAATACAAGTATATACAGGAAGCATGTGAAATACACGTAATATGTAAGTCATGAAGTGCACTCGTGAATAAAATATGAACACACATAAGTTGCATTAATACATATGAGTATACCATTGGACAATTGGAAAGGGGATCCGGTGCATCCCATACTACACTGTGGATCCATCCACCATCCCAAGGTCACCAAGTATACACATGAGTATGAAGCATACACGCGAATACACATAATACACAAAGTATTCTCATGAACATATGTTACAAAGCATACATATAAGCCTCAAAGTAAACCTCTGAATACACTTGAATACACATACATTATCTCAAAGTATGCACTTGAATACATGTAAGGCACACGTAGTATACACAGGATGGCAGAAACATGCTCTGATACGAATTGTAATGTCCCCTTATTAAACTCAGGCTAAATAGTCCTAAAAACAGAATTTTCCCAAGTTAGGATCAAAAAATTGTATTTACCACACTTAATTTTTCACATGTAATTTGTCTTGAAGACCTGCACACATCATGCATTAGACAAATACACATAATTCCTTGAATCAAGAATCAATTAGACAAATTTCAGATTGAACATTTTAGGAATAGGGTAGATGCATTATGATCTAGTGCATAGAACACATCAAATTTTGATGTAACTAATTACTTTCGAGTTGAATAGATCTTCGTCCTCTCCTCTTTCCTAACCTCATCGGTGGACAGAAGAATTATTGTGCCAAGGGCGCGTGAATGGTCTCCAAGTGGACTCCCTCAAGGTTTCCTACCCATCTTGGGACCGTCCATCAATTGTCGAATTACCTGCCTTTCCCTCCACAAACTTCCTATCCTCAGTGGGTATTAGCGAAAGGGATGTGGCCCGAAATCTATTCTTATAGTAAAAGTCATAATAGCTTATGAGATACAATAATTGTTGCAAGCATCATTATTGGACTCTTGTAAATAATATTCCTTTATATCTATACATGGTGTTTGTCAATCACTTATGCTATATAGATGAACTCAATATATTGACATGTAAATATCCATTGGAAAGTGTCATTTAATCTCTCTATGCATTCGCCTATCATGTTATATTTAATCGAATTCACAATTCATCACAGATTAGAGTGTTATAAACATTCACTGATATTTGCATTTAATAAGATATGGGGTTAGTTATTATACTGTAACCCACTGACATAGTAATTCGTATTGATTCCATAATCCCTCAATGATTAACCGGTCAGTTGAGGATACTTACCTCTGACCAATGCAATTAACTAGATTTTCTCAAGACGTAATTTCGTGTAGCCCGACCTGTCTTCTCTCTCCACGCGATCGACGTTCTCTCACATCCCCATTTATCGACCTGTAGGCTTAGGCCATTCCCTTTATGTTCTTCACTAGCCGTCATGGGTGGATGTCATTCATATGGAAGAACATCGTTTAACATTGGAGGCAAACAATATATATATTCCCTCCTGCATCAACGTATAGGACAAGGCAAGGGAGCAACCTGTCCAATGGACTCTTACACAATAGAAATCAGAAAGAGTCTTTTTGGAATCTACGAACTGCACTTTGAGTGGTTTCTAATATTATTCACTCCTTTATTCCATATCCCCCTGAATGATTCCAACCTCCTCCTTTTAGTATCCATGGTTTGGCTAAAGGTCGCATCTTCTCATGGCAACCAACATGTCTCTTTCTAATTAATCAATGACTTAACACATTTCCTCAGTTGATAACGTAGGAAATGGATAGTGCTCCAGTAATCATCGACCACAGGTGACAACTCCCGAATACACATACCATTATATGTTTAAGCCATCGGAGGATCTGTTGCATAAAGATTAGATGCTACCTTTGTATTTTTACATGACAATATCTATTATTATCAGGGTGCTTATTTGGAAATTCATATTGCCACCAAAACATTTAAACAACTTCTTCCAATGCTACACCCCTTTACCGGAGGTAATTGCTCTTTCACCGTCCGACGTCCCTCGTCAAAGGTTCAACAATATTGATGAAGCCGTCCGCAATTCTCCCCAAAGCTTATGTCGCCTTTCTATTTGTTGACCAATGCCCAGGTGGATTTTGAATTCCATTGATAACTATAAATGGTTTAATAAGTCCTCCTTACGTGGAGCTATTATGCAAGGAACTCCCAACATCACTAATCCAGTTGTTTGATATTATAATCCACTTGTATACTTGTGTATTATCCCTTGTAAAATATTATGTGTCATGTTTATTCATTGTAATGATCATAGTTAATACTTATAATTTAATATTGGATAATAATATTGTATGATGGTAATTATTAATATTTGTATTTATAATAATCATAATTTAATATATTTATTAAATTTATATGTAATGATATTCTGGATTATTTTTATTATCTTATCTTGGAAATTGTATTCCACAATACTACAATGCATATCTGGGCATTGCGATATTCAGTGTATTATAATTATAATATTGACTGGTAACAATTATAATTATAATGGTATCAAATCGATAATATTTTTACGTTTGCCTTTACTATCTTAGTGTTAACTATCGGGGAATATGACACCCTGTTTGGCATTTTACAGATAGTCCACTGGATGAAGGCACATTCTAGGCCTCTAGGGAAATTGAACACTATTTTCATAATGGGTTTCATTCTATTGATTAGCTTGTTGCAATGTTTTTGGAGTCCAGTGTGCATTCAAACTAGGTTCCTTGATTGTTTGGACCTCAACCACCATTCATTTGAGTGTATGGCCACTAGTGAATGCATTCTCCTTACATTGGCTGTGTTCTAGATATGCCAGTTCTACTAATGATTTGACTACTGATGATCAAAGTTTCCTATGTCAGTTTTCCTTTCTACTCCCAATTGAAACAACCACTCTAGAGCTTTGTTTCCTCTTTCTTTGTGCAACACTCACTAATTGTGGAACAATCAAGTTATGATCAGGCTGTTATGGCTGCCAACAGGAAACATCAACCCAAAGGTCATCCTTCCTCTGCAATGCCATCACAGGTTTGGAATTACCTAATGTTACTTGATTACTTTTTTTCTGTCGTCTAAAAGACAACTTTTCTTTTGGGGGGATAGGGGTATGTAGTTAACATACAATGTCTTTATCATGTTATCGTAATATGGCTGTATCCAATTATGTCTTAATTGTTTGACAGCTTTCAAGCAGTTATAGGAGTCAGTTGATGGTTGCGTTCTGCTTAGCAACCATCAAGTTCTTTAAATAAACTTTGCATAGTCAGGCAAAGTAGTCTAATCCTTGGTTGACCATCTTTGGTCTACTTCTATAAGAACTTCATGTGAATAAGGGCATAATTTACTATTCTATCTGGTATGTACTGTTATTTCTATTCATGTTTAAGTACTAGTTCTATTGAATAGAAGAGTAAACGTTTACCGCTACTGCTAGGCACTACCTATAGTTATTAGTGGCCATTGGTTGAATGTCTGGCCTACCTATTAGACCCATCTCTCACTTTAAAGCATGATTCTTAGTAGCAGCTGTGTAAGGAACTGTTATGATGCCATTATATTAAAAAATTAGATTCCCCAAAAAGTGGCAATAATCCTAAGTAGAAGCACACAAAGATTAAAATAACAGTAGCAGTATCATCCAATAGCATGAATTCATCCACAAGAACAGCAATACTCCAATCCAAGATGCAAACAAGATTGTAAAGAAGAGCATATCTGAATTATAGTGTTGATACAGGACTAAAAATAACTGAAAATGAAAACAAGTCATTTCAACGGAGCAACCTCCAGAAATTTGTAGACCAATATTTAAAGAAATGATAATTCCATGCTTGATGCCCCATACAATGACCTACCTAGGCCTTATTTGTAGCTATTATTAGGTTGGGTCATCCCAAAGTCCAATGAAGCCAATTAAGCAAAGTTGCATGGACACGGATACAGACACAGATACGGATACGGATACGGCCATTTTTTAAGACCCCCAATATGGATACGGCTGGATACAACATTCATAAAAAAAACATACACATATATTTTCTAAGTTATTAGAGGAGATTTTCATTACTTTAAAAGCAAATAAGAAAATATAAATTAAAATATTATTAAAATTTAAACATTAATAATTTAGTAAAGAATAAATAGTTAAATATATATTAATAAATTTTATTTATATTTAAAGAATAAGTGTTATTGTTTTAAAAATCTCTAACATTTAAACAATATAATATAAATATTAAATATAAATATAAAATTATAAACAATTAACTTTTTTAAATTTGTAAAAATTAAAACACCAAAAAAGTAGTAGAGTTGTATTGGAAGAAGACTTGGAAAAATGGGTTGCTGAAATAGAAAAACATTTCATTTGTCTTCCTCATTTGGTGTAGGTTTTATTTATACGAAACAAAACAAATAATTGCATGATTGAAGTTCTTTAAGATAATATTTTGGAAGATTCACGTCAGATTTTTTGAAAATCAAATCACATAGTATCCGGCACGGATGGAAAATCAAGGTTTTTTGGGCATGTGTGGGTACGGTATCCAACATGTATCCATGGTGTATCGCACAAGTATCCGTATTGGATATGGGGATACGCGTGCCCGGGGAGGGGCAGGGGCATATCCGGCTACTATGATTAAGTAGAAAATAGAAATTCTAACTACCAATGACTAGCGAAAGGATGTGTTTGACATGTCAACTACTACATAACAATACATGACTTATGATAAGAAAATATTATAAAAACTAGGGTGTAACAGCAACTTGCTTCCTTCTTGCCTTGGAGTACATGTGCTTTTATGTACATTTCCATTATATTCCTTCAAAAATGTGGTTTTTCAGCACAATCATTAAACACGCCATTCTTTATGAATGTAAGGTTTGAGCACCCAATTCAGGGTTTTTAATTTTTTGACTGGGAAGACATTAGAAGAGTATAGACCACAATGCTTCTGTGTATAATAGCTGTAAATGGACAGATTCCTCAGTCCAATCTCCAATTTGAATTTGTTTCCAGCCTCTTTGTCTTGAGATGGCTTCTATCTTCACAGACAGAAGTCCATGGCTAAAATTTAGCTTAAGGTTGGGCGAGGTATCCATGTACTCTAAGCATGAGGTCTTATGGTATAAAATTCACCTCTATTGCCATTGAAAGAGTTTTTAATTGTGTATTTCTCACCAGGATGTTGAAACAAGCAGGAAAAACTATTTATAAAGCTAAGAGGATATCCACTGAAAACTAGAACACTTTTTACAATCTTATAAACAGAATGGTGATGGCAAACAAAAACTTTTGTGTTACACGGGGACGCGTCCCCTGCCCCAAAACCCACTGTCCTCGTCCCCATCCGTCCCCAGAACGGGGTAACGCAAAGGGGACGTCCCCCAGCCGTCCCCGAAACAGCCCAACTAGCAGGAAACAGAAGGAAACATCCCCTGCCCTTTGGGGACGTTTCCCCGTCCCCAGTAAGGATGGGGGACGTTGGAAACATCCCTCGTCGTACCAGAGACAGCTAGCCGTCCCCTACGGACAGGGAGCTTCCTGGGTTAAAAAAACATTTTAAAAATTGATTTTTTAAATATTTTGTCCTCCTTTCTAAGGTGATTTTTGTGTTTGGGCTGTTTTTGGCATGCAAAGTGACTGAGTTCTGAGTTCTGATTTCTGAATGTTTATGCTTGTGTTTGATTGAATTTTAATGCCAAATCATTTGCATAAAACATAGAAATGATAACTACTATCATAACATCAACAAACATGAAACATTCAACCTCAAATCTGATTTTATTTGCACTATATCAAGTCTGAATACATTGCATTACAGGTCCGATATAAGTCTGATTTGATTACAGCAGCAAACATTTCCTTCAAAATCTAATTTATATTGATTCCCAATGAAATACAAACATACCCGGATCATAGGCTACAATAATAAGTTTAATGAGATTTATTATGCTGTTATACTACTGCTCACACGATTTATTTACATATTGATATTGTTGTTATCAATTATTAATTTATTGACATATCTCTCTCTTTCCCTCTCTCTCTCTCTATAATATTCATATTCATATATATATATATATATATATATATATATATATATATTTTGTATGTCGCCGTCCCCTACCGTCCCCTAAAAATGGCCCCCTAGGAAACGTCCCAGAAACGCGTCCCCTCGCCCCTGCCCCCGAAACGCCGTGGAACATAGAAAAACTTAAAAAGAAGACTCTTCAAAACAGAGTTTAGAAAGCAAAACAAAATATTTAAAGCTAAAATCACCATTTCTCATATGAATTATTTATTACCAACCTGTTGTAAGGTCTCGAGGAGAAATCTTTCCGTGTGCACAAGCAGTCAGCACAGCATCTACTACAAAAGGCACAGCCCCAAGAATGTCCCATGCCGTTAATAGAGGCTTCCGAGATGTCTCTCCTCCTGCACTTCCTGAAGAGCTGCTCAGACTGCTACTCCCAGATGCCATAGAAGTAGTAGGTGGAGGTGCTCCTTTACCCAGTTTCCAATACATCATATTTAGAAGTCTATCAGCAATTTGATGCACAGGATTCCCAGGAACAAGCCCTGATAGTGTTGATGCAATACAAGCTTGATGCTGACAGTACCAAACTTTCAATTTTGGAAACGAGTCAATAAACAATGGCTTGGAAAAAGATGAAGTTGATCCAAGGGTTTGATCCTCTGGAGGAATTGGTACTTGTGGCAAAGTAGAGCCCAAGTAGAATGACTTTTTTACTTGATAATGTTTGTTATCTTTGGTCAGTCTACTATTATGCAAGAGCAAAAGGTATTCAAGTGCAAGTTCTGTACCAACTGGAGCTCCCTTTCCAGATAAACCATGTGCATGAGCACATCCATAGAACTTCCACAACCTAAGCAGCAAAAGAAAAGCATTTGAGAAGATAGTGTAAACTGAAACTTCTTCCCCTGTGCTTGACATCTGTGGTACAGTTGGCAAAATGGACCCAAATGTCTCACAAATTGGCATCAGTGCAGCTGCAACCTGTGGAACCTGCCAAGAGAGAATTTAAATGGAAGATGATAATAATATCCAAGAGTCATGTACAGAACAAGCAATGCAAATGCTAATTTCAAACAACTTGGCAATCTGGAACAACAAAAATCATAATACAGTAGCATGTGTATCTTAGGTTAATTGAACTCACAACTCCATATAATGAGAGAACATGAACATTATCATGAGTAGTTACTGCTCTAAGGACAGCATTAAGCAATGGTGCATGTTCCAGTAAATGACTTCCAGATCCATTATGATCTACAGGAATAGGAGGTGAAAGAAGATTTACTACCAGGCGAACTGCATGTTCCTGTAGAAAATAGGCAATTATCAATTATGTAAAACCAAAGGAGAAAAAAATCAAAAGAAATTGTGCCTCTGTCATCAATTATTTTGTGTCTTCTTTAGAAAAACATTTCCTAGCAGGAAAACAAGGCAAGGTTATAATCTGTAATGTATATGCAAGTAGATTCCCCATGTTGTGAGAGCCATTGGAAGATCAAAATTATATCCATGTTTATCAACAATAAAGCAAATCTGGCCCACACGATCAGTGACAAGCATTATAACATTGACTGAATCATTATATTCAATTCCAAAAAGATATATACATCACCTGGACATTCCATCCACGGATAAGAGATGCACCACATAAAATGCTAGCCATAGCAGACCTTTCCTCCTCTGATCCATTCATGGCAATGTGATACACCTTCTCCAGCTCTTCTAAGCTTCAAGCAGATTCATGTAAAGTTCAATGTCATTATCCTAACATTTAATTGTTTGCTATAAACAAAAAGGCAATTCAAAAACAGTCATGCAGAGAAAACTGCTAACACTATAAGACAAGCTTCTCACAAAATTCGAAATTAATATACAGTTGCCAGGAAATATAAAGATACCTTGAAGCAGGAGTTTTAATAAGAGCATCTTTTAATGAAACAGATAAGTGTGCTCCTTCCATAAAAGCAGACCATGGAAATTCTTGAACGGGTATTGAATGAGATAATGGATTTGCTAGTCTTTCAACATAGCCTGGCCATAAATATGCTGAGGAATCTATCAATTTCCTAGCAATGCAAGCTTCAACAATTAGGTGCCGCATGTTTCCCACTGCAACCAAAACAAACACTATATTGAGCTTATATTTGAAGATTTCATTGGTGACATGTTTTTCATCAATCATCTATTCATATCCTTCGAATAAAAAACACTATATGCTAATACAAAAACATTATGTAACCCGACTAAATTGCTAGGATGGAACAAAGATAAAGAGCATTCAAAGATATCTAGTTAGTAATTGGTAATATTACCTACTGCACTTGAAATACCATTGCTGCTAAGGCCATCGAAGCTCCCAGTTCCACAGTTAAGGCTAGAAACCAAGCTTTCAGCTTTAAGAGCAGCCTGATTGGCAGCCAAGACTACAGATTCAGGGGGTTTTAACAGTTCATCAAACTGTCCCAGAATTTGAAGACTCGATACTAAGGCTGCATGCCTTGTACCTAACCCTGTGACTTTCCTCTCTTTATCATGTTCATACGAATTTGCAATATTTCCTAATGTATTATTCTTGGCAGCTTGAAGAATGTTATCTTCTTCCTCGATAATAGAAACAATAACCAATGGTGTAATACTTAGTAGAACGCATAACCGCGAATCCAGGTGGGGTATAGGACCCTCAATAGGATCTCGTTCCTGCACATGGAATTAAAACTACAATTATTCTCCAATTTATATTTCAGTCATACATATTTAATTGTTCTTACCTCTTTGAAATATCTAAACTGGTATTTCTTGGAAACAATAGACTTTAAAAGCAAAGCATATTTTAATACCCTTTGAACAAGCCGAAGGGCTGCAGTCCACAGACCTAAAAAAGTCTCCTGCCAACTTGCACCATGTACCGCTTGGAGAGATTTTGTGAGTTCTGAACATCAAATTATAACATTAAATGTAGATCAGTACAGAGATCAATCTTGAAAAAGGATAGATTAAAAAAAGGTAAAATAAATTTCTGAAGTCACTCTTCTTTTGGATTAACTTCCAATAAGATCATATTCACAAGAGTAAAATAAAAAAAAACACAAAGATAAACATTAGTGGTTAGATGATTTGCATACCTGCTAGGCTCTCAATAGTAGATTTAGCTGGAACCTGCCTTCCATCCATTGTATCTTCCATAAACAAATCAAAAGGAAGCCATGTGGAAGCCCTGCCTACTCCATACCTGTGCCCACTGTGCCCAAATGCTGATGTCCGAGAACCTGAATCAATAAGTGCTCTAATTGCCTGGTGTTTGCTAGGTTGATAGTCTAGGCTTAAAGACCTTTGAATGGAGCCAATCAACTGTGTAAATAATCCACCATCTATCTTTAAACTCAGCGATGATGAGTGAGCTTCCAATATTTGCAGGCGTTGACATAGACCACTCCACTGTTCAGTCCTGCAATGTTTGAAAGAGAACTAATGTTTTATGGTCTTTAATATCTACTATGAATTTCTTGCTTATAATTCTAATAAAAGATTGTACATAAATAAAGGTTGTGCACATTAACTTTGGTAACAAACCAAAAGTATAAAGTTAGACCTACTAGAAGTAGAACAGTTTCTAAGTTACCAATTCTGGTTTGGATCATGATTTGGATTCACAGATTAGGTTTGTGGATCCAATAAAAACAATTTGAGGGTTGGGTTAGTTGTGGGTTTGTCTGTACAAAATACATGTCAAAATAATGTATATATCTGCAGCCTAAAAGAAGGAATATTAGAAACAACATACATATTTCTTAGTATTTTTTTATATACAGAAATATTTATAAACCTTATAAATATTAAATATAGTATAAAAATATTAATAATATACAAATATTTATTGCGGCTTCTTACTGCACCCAATTGGATCCTGAATCCCGTTCAAACAAGACCCGGATCTGGCTGCATAAGCCACGGATCCAGTAGCATAGATCAGTTTCAAATAAATCAAATTGAATTAGTTTAATTGCAGCCAACTGATTAATCAATATTTTGCAGTCACTGTGTTATGTTTTGTAATGAGAACTGACAATGGTTTTGTCCTAATGCCCGGTTTGGTTAGGTATACATAATTACGTATAGGTTAGCATTCATCAGTAACATGACAGTCATGGTCCAATTCACACGCCTCATGGTTTACCCAACTATATGTACCATGATCTTGGTTGGGGTAAGGGAGCCCTCAAAGATAGTTATATCTCCCTGTACCATAGCTGATTGTACATTACTTGATATGAACAAAAGAGCAGTTTCTATCCTAGTTCTTGTTACATGAAATTACCACTGTGTTCATACTTCATATATTGTCGCATTATTTTTTGTTAGTTATCAACATAACCTAGAGGACACCCAAATCTTGAGGCCCAAGAACATATATCAAAAAGTGCTCTGAGTTGTCAATCTTGGCATTGAACGAAATAAATATCTTGTGGCTGACTTAGTTATATACTCATTATTGTATTTTCAGCTTAGGTAGTGTTACCCTAACCCTTGGTCAGGGTACTAAGTCTTCACTTTTCAAAAATAATTGTCTTTTAAGTCATGTAGTCTTTCACTTTTTGTCAAATATTCATGTCTCTAATGTTCTTGTTTAACTTTAGACTTCCAAAAAAGTTCTAAAAGTATTTCATGCATAACGGAGCTTTCAGTCTAATCAGGAATATGTCAGAGAATTCTCAGTCACTAAGAACTCGAGTCAAAGGTTCCTAGTCTATCAGGAACTCATTTTTAGCAAAGCTATTGGCAATTTCTATGATACCGGGAACTCGGTTAGTTCCAAGAGGCAAGAACCAAAGGAACCTCTGAAAAGTTCCTACCCATGATTTGGTTCCCGACACTAACGAAATCACCCAAGGAAAGAAAAAGCAAGAACATGTTGAGAGTTTCATACGTTCCCAAAACCTTCGACAAGTTCCAAGAACATATGTAGTTCTAATTACTGTCTTGTGCTCTGAAAAGGAAATTCAAGAAAGAAAAAGTTCTTGGTTCCTGGTTCCCACATAACCTTCGACAGTCCAAATATGAAGATTAATGGATTCAAAAGTTGATAAAGAAGTGAAAAGAAGGAGAAAAGAAGATATCGAAGAGTTCATAGGTTCCAAGAACCTATAGAACCTCCGGCAGGTTCCTAGTTCCTATTCAAGCCCTGACACTTAAAAGAAAGCAAAGAAGAGAAAAGTGACTTGTCTATTTGTTCCAGTGACCAAAGGATATGCAGCAAAGAGGAAAAAGAGAAAATTGGGTGTTATAAATTGGCTTTTCCTATCATTTGGGCAATCACTAAGTTGCAAAGAAAAGGAGGAGCCGATATTCTCTCATGTTGGAACCCTAATCTGGATGTGACAATTCCATATTGCCTTCAAAGTTTTTCTTATCATTTGGACAACCACTAAGTTGCAAAGAAAAGGAGCTGATATTCTCACATATTGGAGCCCTAATCCGGATGTGATTGTTCCATATTGCCTTCAGACTCCTTTGAAGACCCACCACCAAGTAAGCATGTCCATTGCCCATTTAAAGTTCATTCCTGAAAATTCTCTGCTTCCTTAAAATTATTCAGTTACTTCCATGCCCTAGTTTTCCGTAAAACTGTATTTTCCACCCGAGTTTCCCTCCAAGAAAACTTGTTTTATCCCCACATCAACCCGGATAGAATATGCACGGCAAAAATGAAGCACTTATAAAGGCTTTGAAAGGGAGTCAATTTTAAAGAATTCCCTATCTAAAGTTGGAGATAGCCAATTAGGGCATATTTACTTAGAAGAGTTATGGTTATGCATGTCCAAAAACCCTAGGCTAGGGATGACCGAAAATACTTTCCAAAGTAAGTTAGCTCATGCTGGGGGCTTCCCGACTGTTGTTCAGTTCATAGGCTTAGTGTTAGCTTGTGTCAAGTATTATAAATCCAAGGAAAGTGAAATAAGAATCGCAGACAAAAGGTTGATAGCTAGACTAGATGAGTCATCAATAAGCACCATGTTAAGACTCCCTAATAGAGAAGAGTATGCAGACGTGAGTGTGGAAAGAGCTACAAATTACCTCATCAAAGAAGAGAGACCTGTCTGAACAACATTGCTAGATACTGGTTCAAGAAACCAAAAAAGGAGAAGTCTAAGCTACCTAAAAGCCTTCTCAGTCACATTTTAATGAAGATATATCCGACATTATAACCCTATTGCATAGAGTTAATGGGGATAAGGAAACCAGCTCCTTTGAATATTGGATGTGTCAATTCATCATTGTGATAGGATACGAATCATAATATGTTGATTGGGGGAAAGTAATAAGTGATAACCTGCACAATCAACTCACGAATTACTAGAATATACTAGAGCTTTCTATGACATTTTTTCTAAGCCATTTCCAGTATGCACCCATGGCCTGGACTGCAGGAAATAGGAATATATGATGAATCTACTCAAATATATGATTTCTACCCCCAATTACAACTGGACATCAGCAACAGACATTTTACATGAGTAAATGATGCATTTGCCATGCTCACAATTAAAGAGCTCGATGCCAATGTGGCCAGAGATTTCCCATGAAGCTGCAAATTTGATCAAGCATTTTGGGAATTATTTTATTCAGTTTCCAAGGTTTTCTTATATAAGAATAGGAGGTTTTGATGAATATCCTTATAAACTGCCTTGATATCCATCTGATCACTTGGTACTCATTGAACTCTATAGACAGATGAGTCAGTAAATAAGAACTGCAAAGACATGAAAAAGGCAAGGTATCCATTTCCACTGGGATTGTCATATTACGTTTGTCCATCTTCAGCTGAAGCACAGAATATAGAAAGATCTCTGGCAAAAATAACTATGCATTATTACAACATGAGATATCCATATGACAGCAAGGATTATATAAAGAATTATTTGTATCTTGGAAAAAAAAATTCATCATCTCCCTCATTTGGAAGATTATTGGGAGGACTGTGAAAATGAATTTGAAGTAAGAAAAATGGATTGGTCTAAACTAACTGTGCAACAAATGAAAGACTATGAATTAGGATGAGATGTAATCGAAGATGATGATTCAGAAATGATTGATAAGGTTTATTTAGAAACTCTTCAATTTCAACCATAGTTGAAAAACTCTCCAAGTAATTGGCGAGTTTTAAAAAACTCCTGAATTTTTTTTGACGGCGAATTTTTCCTGCATTTACTCTCCAAAATTGCTCACTGAATAAACGAGAAAAACTTGCCAAGTTTTTGGCGAGTTTTCACCAAAAACTCGGCAAGTTTCTCTCCTTTATTCTGACAAGTCCGCAAAAAAAACTCATCCGTCAAAAAAAAAGGTCTCCTGCAGCCGCTAAAAAGGCATTTTCATTTCATTTGATTTTCTAGGTACTCTCCAAGTCCAAGTTTCCAAGTTTTCCTACAAGTCTTCATCTATAATATTGTCTACTTCTACCTCCCCCTAGTTTTCACTAGACATGGGAAGAGGAAGATGTAAATTTGTTAAATATATTAATGTAGTATTTACTTTCAGTGTTACAAAAAATATTTGTTACTTTCATTTTGTTTTAGACTATCAATATCAGTGCATTCCACATGAGGATGTCATTTTGTACCCAATTTTCTTTCAAATCAGTCAAGATTCAAATACAACTAGACTCAACTTGTTTCATTTATGTACTCATTTATTGACTCATTGGATGCATCTTATCATTGAATTTTGCAAAAAATATGCGTTTTTAATGAAATTTAAGCAATTTTTTAAGTTGTCGAGTTTTTTGCCAAGTTTTTGCTAAGTCGTGTTTTTTTGGGCTTGGCGAGTTTTTCAACTATGATTTGAACCACTCACACCCATTAATTGGAGTAGTAAAGAAGTAAAAGACATCAAGGAAAGGTCTTTCTTTGTTTTGAGTAAATCTAAGAAGTGGCTAGTGTTGGAATATTTTGTCATTGATGTCAACGTTGGGCTACCTGGTTGACTGCTTGACCTGCCTGGGTGGCTGCTTCAGCTGGTTGGGTGTGTGCTTAAGCTGTTTGCCAGCCTACTTGTCAGCATTAATGCCAAATCAGCTTCCATGTCAGCATGTTTGAAACGTCTTTCTTGTTTTGCGTTGAAAAGTCATCTATGTAAAGTTTGTTTTAAAAAGGAAAACTCATTCTATGTAGATGAGGTGGCTTATATTTGTCTTATGTGAACTTTTATAATGCGTAAGATTTTGTTGATAGGTGTCTTTGAAAATGAGCAGAAATAAAAGACAGGTTCCTTCCTTGGCACGAGTCACTCTAATGGCATGTATAAAAATCAAATTATTTCAAAACGTGTCTTTTTGAAAGTATATTTCGCTTTCTTCAAACCATGTCTTCATATTTTGGTGCGCATATTTCTGGAGTCTATTATTGGAGGCAAAAATAATCAAGGCAGGGATGTTTCATGTTTTTGAAAATCCTAGCAGACACGATTTTGTTTTTGAGGCAGCTGTTATTTTCAAAATCTCTATCCTTGGCGTGAGTCAAAGCTTTTGTCTGAAATTTATTTCTGTCAGAAACTAGGCGGCTTAATTAACTTTTGTGAAATGTCTTCTATATTTAGAAGATGCGTCGGGCAATGATATTGGAGACAGCTATTTTATGAATCACTTTTAAAAAGATGGCTTCAGTTTTAAATGTTTTATTTCTGACGGCTTCTATTCTATTTTTGTAGATCCTCCTTCAGCGACAGAAAAAGTGTGGAGATAGTTATTTTCTTTATTATGTGGTTGCCCAATGATTCTTTTGGAAAAAGATGGCTTCAGTTTTAAATGTTTTATTTCTGACGGCTTCTATTCTATTTTTGTAGATCCTCCTTCAGCGACAGAAAAAGTGTGGAGATAGTTATTTTCTTTATTATGTGGTTGCCCAATGATTCTTTTGGAAAACAGAGAGGTCTTTGATAATAGTTATGAAGATGTAGAATACTTTTTGGTGATTATTTCTGGAGGAAGTTTTTAGTGGCAAAGTCTTTATTATGGCAGCGGCTAATTTTAATATCTGAAATAAATTCATGGTTGTGAGTTTTTGTTGAAGGCAGCTATTAGAAAATAGACTGTTGGTGTCTTGATTCCTGGCTCTATAGTCTTCACTCCTAGCAGCGACAACTAAATAAAAATTGTCTTCTTTATGCCAATTCTTGTCGTTACTCTTGGCTCGGGTCTGAGTTTATGATATTCTTAAAGGGTGAATAAGGTGGTTGTATGGAGAAATGCCTGGGTGGTGTTTGAGAACTATCTTCATGCTGTGTGTATTCAAGATATCTTCAGAATGATATAATATTCCATGTGTGAATGATTATCTGTGAAGGAGCAGGGACGTGAGTATGTGGCTGTCATGTTTCTAGAGTCATTGTTTGCCAATACTGTGTATATGATTATCCTTCAAGACATGAGGTGTAGTATGCGTGAGTTTGCAATGTGCAATAAATCTTAAAGATATTAGAAGGCACTGGTGAAGCTGCTTAGTATGTGACGGGTTGCTGAATATTGTATGTTCTGGTTATATGAAGCTTTGTATGCTATATAATCATTCAGGAATAGAGTGGGATATGAAAAAGAGTTCCAGCTATGAATATTTTAAAAATTAAATCAGACTCTCTATTATGAAGGTGCTATTGGCATGAGCATGCATGCCTTGGACAGCTGAAAAGTTTCTGTTCTAAATATTCTTATCTTCATATCTCTGAATTCAATGAACTAGCTGAGACGAGTTATGCGTTGTGGGTAATGTGTGTAGTGGAGATTTGGCTTATACTCCGGTGAATGTACTCTTTGCTTTAAATCTTTTTGTGTGATTCGGGTTGTCTAGGTGTGATGGTATGATTATAGTCAATATCTTGGAGGCATAATTTCTTCCTTGGTACAGTATAGCTTGGTATTCTTCTTGAACTAATCAGAGATTGGTGAATGTTCTTTCTGAGTTCAGCATGTGAAGTTTTCAAACCATTTTGAGACCTGTTTGAAGCCTTCTTGTTCATTCATTCAAAGTTGTTTATGCTCAGATTTTGGTATTGCTAAGATTGAAGTTTTTCAGTTTGAGTGTGGAGTAGGTGATCTTGGGGGTGCAAGTTAAAGGACTGTCATATTTCAGTTTTTTATTCAAAACAGTGTAAAAGTATTTGAGGGCCTCACAGTTTATGTGAAGGCATCACTTGAAATAGCATTTGCAGCTTTGGCATTGAAGTCTGGAGTTGGTGCTTCAAAGGAGGGTTGGTGATCTCATTGGGTTGGTGCTCACTAAATGAAATCAAAGTTGGTGCTTTGTGGAAGTTGGTGCTCACTTATGTAATAGGGTTGGTGCCCTTTTGGAGATAAATAAAAGCAATATTTTGTCGTGGTTTTATACCCAAAAGGGTTTTCCACGTAATCCTCGTGTTTAACTTGTTTATGGTGTCTCTTGTTGCTTTTTATGATCTGATTTCTGATTTACATGTTAAATCTGGTTTTAAATTTTTAAAAGGACTGAATTACTAATTCACCCCCCTCCCCCTCTCAGTATTTCCTGTGTGCTCTTCAATTGGTATCAGAGCACAGTTCCTCCAAGACGTGAGCTGAAAAGCTTGGAGGTAGATTTTGGTTGCACACATGGATTCGTTTGAAAAGTTTGTTGTTAATGGAGCTCCTATATTTAATGGTACTAACTATGTTTTTTGGAGTGTTCATATGAAAACTTACATTATGTCTCTTGGTCTAGATGTTTGGATAAGTGCAAAAATTGGATATACAATTCCATCAACTCCTCCAGCTGATGTGGCTGAAAAGGAAGCTTTTAAGTTTAATGCAACAGCCATGAATGCTATCTTAAGTGGCTTGTCAGAAACAATTATTGTAAAGGTAATGCATTGTGACACTGCTTCAAAGATTTGGAATAAGCTTCAGAAAATGTATGAAGGTGATTTTGAAAATCTAACCATGATAGAAGA
The DNA here is from genome assembly GCA_007258455.2 of Sequoia sempervirens. NCBI lineage: Eukaryota > Viridiplantae > Streptophyta > Pinopsida > Cupressales > Cupressaceae > Sequoia > Sequoia sempervirens. The sequence continues at coordinate 44,505,234 of VDFB02000007.1, read as the reverse complement.
TGAAAGCATTGTTGATTATTTTCAGCGTGTAGATGAAATTGTAAATGCTATCAAAAGTCTTGGAGAGAAGGTTAAAGAATCTACAGTTGTTCAGAAGATTGTGAAATTACTCCCTGTGCGCTTCAATGCTAAAGTTTCAGAGATTAAACAAATGAAGGAGTTTGGTAAGTTAACAATTGATAAGCTTCGCAGTATTCTTACATCCTATGAATTGAGTAATACTTCAGATCTATCTGTTGAAAAGGAGGCAGCCCCTAAGGATTTGAAGAAGGGAGATGACAAGAAGTTTATTACTAGTGGTGGTTCTGATGAAGGTTTTAACAATGAAGGATATAATGAAGAATATGATGGAGAATGTGATGAAGAAGTTGAAGTTAATCTTGAAGGAGAGCTAATTTGTGCCTTGAGCGAAATCAAGAAGCTAAGAAAGAAAAATCAGAATTTGAAGTTGCTATTACAAAAAGAAAGGGATGCAAAAATGAAGTTATCTCAAGCACTCGAGGATGCCAAGAAGAAGATAGTTGAGCAGAAAAATCAAATTGAAAAGGCTGAAAAATTGTTTGCTGATTTGAAAGTGCAAATTGAAAAAGGAAAGAAGATAGATGAAGAAATCAGAAATCAGTTAAAGGTTAAAGAAGAAAATGTAGAGAGACTTGAAGCAGAGGTTGTTTCTCTTAAAAACATAAGCAAATCATCAACACTGCTGAGTGAAGAAAAGATAAATCAAAAAAGTTCTATGTCTTTTGAAAAGATTTTAAATGCACAGAAGGTTCCTAAGGACAAGAGTGGAGTTGGATGTGAAGAGGGTCAATCTTCTAAGCCTGAAAAAGAAGAACAGCAAAAGGGTTGTGCTGATTGCTTGATGCATTCGCATTCAAAGAACTGAAATAACACTTTTAGAAGACCTCCTAGTCAAAGACAAAATCAGGTGACCAGGTTCAATAACTTTCTTTTATGGATATTGTTTTTCGTGCAATTGTTTTGGTCATAAGGCTGCAAATTGTAGGATTAATGCAAGAAATAATTTCAGACATGCGAATAAGAATTCCTATGCTCCTCGGATGAATTACAATGTTGTTTGCTACAAATGCAATAACTTGGGTCATACTGCAAAAATGTGTAGAAGCAAACATGCAGATTTTTCAAAGCAAAAACAAGAGAGTTGACAAAACAGAAAAGGTTAAGATGGTTTGGAGGAAAAAGAATGAGGTTGAAAAGGTTGAATCGAGTGGAGTTGCTTTTGGTGTTGGTGAACTTGATGATTTCAAAAGAAAGAAGTTTGAAATGACTTCACCCCATCCTTGAGAAGGTGCTCAGACTTAGGGGGAGTTTTTATTGCTACATCTTATCAGCCCCGTTTCTGTTATGAAGGTTGGTTCAGATTGGAAAGTTATTATTCTTATGTTTTGGTTTTCTAGAAATGAGTTTTGGAGTAAGTTTTTTGAGTACCTTTTAGCTTGTAAAGCTGTTGATTACTCATCATCATCATCAGATCTTTATTATCATTTAAGATGGTTTTCAGATTTTTATGTCATCTGATTTGCCAGTTCGTTCTTTATGCCATGACATTGGTTTTAGTTTGTCATTGATGTCAAAGGGGGAGAAATAAGTCAGGGGAGCAGTGTTGTTTTATATCAGCAGATTGGCTTCAATTTTGGTGTCAAAGCAGTATTGATTTCAAGAGGTATTATCTTGTGCAGTATTTGTTGTGGTTTCGGAGTGGTAAATGACAAAGGGGGAGATTGTTGGAATATTTTGTCATTGATGTCAAGGTTGAGCTACCCGGTTGCCTGCTTGAGCTGCTTGAGCTGCTTGAGCTACTTGAGGTGCTTGACCTGTTTGACCTGCTTGACCTGCTTGACCTACCTGGGTGGCTGCTTCAGCTGGTTGGGTGTGTACTTAAGCTATTTGCCAGCCTACTTGTCAGCATTAATGCCAAATCAGCTTCCATGTCAGCATGTTTGAATGTCTATCCTTCTTGGTTTGCGTTAAAAAGTCATCTATGTAAAGTATGTTTTAAAAAGGAAACCTCATTCTATGTAGATGAGGTGGCTTATATTTGTCTTATGTGAACTTTTATAATGCATCAGATTTTGTTGATAGGTGCCTTTGAAAATGAGCAAAAATAAAAGACAGGGTCCTTCCTTGGCACGAGTCACTGTAATGGCATGTATAAAAATTAAATTATTTCAAAACGTGTCTTTTTGAAAGTATATTTCGCTTTCTTCAAACCATGTCTTCATATTTTGGTGCGAATATTTCTAGAGTCTATTATTGGAGGCAAAAATAATCAAGGCAGAGACATTTCATGTTTTTGAAAATCCTAGCAGACACGATTTTGTTTTTGAGGCGGCTATTATTTTCAAAATCTCTATCCTTGGCGTGAGTCAAAGCTTTTGTCTGAAATTTATTTCTGTCAGAAACTAGGCGGCTTAATTAACCTTTGTGAAATGTCTTCTATATTTAGAAGATGCGTCAGGCAATGATATTGGAGACAGCTATTTTATGAATCACTTTTAAAAAGATAGCTTCAGTTTTAAATGTTTTATTTCTGACGGCTTCTATTTTTGTAGATCCTCCTTCACCGACAGAAAAAGTGTGGAGATAGTTATTTTCTTTATTATGTTGTTGCCCAATGATTCTTTTGGAAAACAGAGAGGTATTTGATAATAGTTATGAAGACGTAGAATATTTTTTGGTGATTATTTCTGGCAGAAGTTTTTAATGGCAAAGTCTTTAGTATGGCAGCGGCTAATTTTAATATCTGAAATAAATTCATGGTTGTGAGTTTTTGTTGAAGGCAGCTATTAGAAAATAGACTGTTGGTGTCTTGATTCCTGGCTCTATAGTCTTCACTCCTAGCAGCGACAACTAAATAAAAATTGTCTTCTTTATGCCAATTCTTGTCGTTACTCTTGGCTCGGGTCTGAGTTTATGATATTCTTAAAGGGTGAATAAGGTGGTTGTATGGAGAAATGCCCGGGTGGTGTTTGAGAACTATCTTCATGCTGTGTGTATTCAAGATATCTTCAGAATGATATAATATTCCATGTGTGAATGATTATCTATGAAGGAGCAGGGACGTGAGTATGTGGCTGTCATGTTTCTAGAGTCATTGTTTGCCAATACTGTGTATATGATTATCCTTCAAGACATGAGGTGTGGTATGCATGAGTTTGCAATGAGCAGTAAATCTTGGAGATATTAGAAGGTACTGGTGAAGCTGCTTAGTATGTGACGGGTTGCTGAATATTGTATGTTCTGGCTATATGAAGCTTTGTATGCTATATAATCATTCAGGAATAGAGTGGGCTATGAAAAAGAGTTCTAGCTATGAATGTTTTAAAAATTAAATCAGACTCTCTATTGTGAAGGTGCTATTGGCATGAGCATGTATGCCTTGGACAGCTGAAAAGTTTATGTTCTAAATATTCTTATCTTCATATCTCTGAATTCAATGAACTAGCTAAGAGGAGTTATGCGTTGTGGGTAATGTGTGTATTGGAGATTTGGCTTATACTCCGATGAATGTACTCTTTGCTTTAAATCTTTTTGTGTGATTCGGGCTGTCTAGGTGTGATGGTATGATTACAGTCGATATCTTGGGGGCATAATTTCTTCCTTGGTACAGTATAGCTTGGTATTCTTCTTGAACTGATCAGAGATTGGTGAATGTTCTTTTTGAGTTCAGCGTGTGAAGTTTTCAGACCATTTTGAGACTTGTTTGAAGCCTTCTTGTTCATTCATTCAAAGTTGTTTGTGCTCAGATTTTGGTATTGCTAAGATTGAAGTTTTTCAGTTTGAGTGTGGCATAGGTGATCTTGGGGGTGCAAGTTAAAGGACCGTCATATTTCAGTTTTTGATTCAGAACAGTGTGTATGTATTTGAGGGCCTCACAGTTTATCTGAAGGCATCACTTGAAACAGCATTTGCAGCTTTGGCATTGAAGTCTGGAGTTGGTGCTTCAGCCACTGGAGTTGGTGCTTCGGTGTATTCGGAGTTGGTGCTTCAAAGGAGGGTTGGTGCTCTCGGTGGGTTGGTGCTCATTAAATGAAATCGATGTTGGTGCTTCCAGTGAGTTGGTGCTCAGTTATGTAACAGGGTTGGTGCCCTTTTGGAGATAAATAAAAGCAATATTTTGCTTTGGTTTTTTACCCGAAAGGGTTTTCCACGTAATCTTGGTGTTTAGCTTGTTTATGGTGTCTCTTGTTAATCTTTATGATCTGATTTCTGATTTACATGTTAAATCTGGTTTACAGTTTTAAAAGGACTGAAATACTGATTCACCCCCGCCTACCCCTCTCAGAATTTCCTGTGTGCTCTTCAGCTAGATGCCAAAAGAGCTGAACATGCTGCTACGAAGCCTCCAAGGTCTTCATCTAAAGGAGCAAAACAAACAAAGAAGCCAACTGGAACATCTACAGCCACAGCCAATGTTAATGTTCCCAGAACAAGATCAAGTACAGGCGGGGCCAATGGAGGAGATGGTGAAGAACTTGAGAAAGGGGTAAAACTGAAGAGTTCTTGTGCTCAAGATGAGCCTAAATCTGGAGCTAAATTGCAGATAAGGAGGCCACAGGCAAATCAGAGTGTGCATGAAGAGATTCAACAAGAAACTACTAATCTTCCCCAAGAGAACCTACCCTGATCTCCAGTGCAACCATCCTCATCCACTCCACTTCCCTACAATACAAACAATATTGTTTATATCTCTCATCCCCCATTACCTGATGATACTTATGAAACATCATTATCAAAAACCATGTTGCCTCCTATTGCTTTTGCTCTCACTTTAAGCCCATCCAAAGTCCCATCCTCTTCTCAATGGCTCAAACTTCAAAGGGATTGTTTGTAAAAAAAAGAAAGTATAAAGATGCAACTGAATCTAATTATGATGTGGTAGCTAAATTGTTACATGGGCCTACTCCCAAACCCACAAAGGCACAAATTGCTTCAAGATTAATGATTGATCAATCAGGTGATCAATATCTGGAAATAGCCAAGTCTGTTGATGATAAAAATAAAGAAGATATTACAGAAGATGACTATCAAATGTCTAGAGTTGATATCGGCCCTTCAACTCATGAAAGAGATATCCATAATTTTCAAATCTCAACTACTAAACTTGTACATAGAACAAAAAAAGAGAATGCTACCAAGGAGCAACTTGGAGAACAAATTCAAATGCTGACATCTTATATCAAGAATATTCTAAATATATCAACACAGCCAATATGTGGGCCCTTAGTTTTGGGTGATACAGATATACAAAGTATTGATAAAGATGAGATGGAAAGATTAAGCAAATATCAAGCATTTGGGAAAGCCTCTGAGGATTGAGTTGAACAAATAACACTAGATAGACTCGTTAGTCTTTTGTATTGAGAAATCAATAATGTTGTACAAACAAACTGAGAAGACTAAAGAGCTTAAAAATGAATTTCAGATGATCAGAAAAGAAAAAACTGTCTAGCATTTGGCAATAAAGGATGTAGAGGAAATGTTGAAAATGGACATTAACACATTACTGACTGAGAAGATTTTAGCTAAACAAAAAGAATATAATACTACAACATGGATAAAAAGCAACGAGTGGAAACTTACAGCTATTAAACAGGCTATAAACGAAATGAAGAAACTCCTCAAAGAAGTTGATTATGCTAGGTCTAAAATAGTAGTAAGTTGTTCAGCTATGGAAGTAAATATCTTTAAAGAGAATGATTCCACTTTGGAAGACACTCAGGTGAGCAAACAGAGTTTCAAAGACTTCATCTCCAAAGAATTGTTTAATTAAGAAAACGCCAGTGCTAGTATAGTGATGAAATTTTCTACAGTATCAAACGTAGAAGGTAGTTTCCATAAAGAATTATCAATCATGGAAATGAAGATGAAGGAAATTGAGGATTGTCTAGCAACTTGGAAGCAAAGTCTATTCAATATTGTGGTTCCAAAAACAAAAGCCTTAACAGTTGCAGTGAAAGGATACAAGAATTACAAAAGCACCTCTTCATCCTCAAACAAGAGAGAAATTCTATTGTATTATCCCATGTTATATTCATTTTATACAATTTTACTAGTGTTCATTGGTAGTGTACCACTTTTTTGTAAGCACTGATCTCTTGGTGAGGGCTAGGTTGATATCCTAGGATTAGAGACCTTTATATAGAGCTAGTCAACTATGTAAATAATTCACCCTCTACCTTCAAACCCATTGATGACGTGTGAGCTTCTAATAATTGCAGGCACTGACATAAACCATAGTTCGTAAACTAATCACAAGATTTACTTGCTGAGTTTTTTGCTGAGTATTTGGAAAAATTCAGCAAGTTTTTCTACTTGACTTGTCATGCTAACAACACATCAAAATCACAAGAAAAAATGTAGGTTGAACACTCCAGAAACTATATTTTTTTGGCTTTATAAGCATTTTTTTTGCCTTTTAAAAAAAAATTAAAAAATTGAAAATGGTGTGTGCCATCAAGAAATGAGCGGTTTGCAAGGTCTTCATTTGGGCTTGGTATTAGGGGCTGCCCCCAGACCCCATGAGGAGCATTGCCCCTTGACCCTACTAGAGGCACTGCCCACAAAACCCTGTAAGGCACACCGCCCCTCAACCCTGCTGGGGTTGTTGCCCCCACACCCCCACCACACTCATCTGATACATTTTGTAGTTGTATTTTGCATAAAATTTATGTTCTTTTCAAAAAAGTGTGTTTTAACTTTTTTCAAAAATTTAAGTGTTTTTTTTGGTAGTTGAGTTTTTTCCAAGTACTCTCCAAGTCCAAGTCTGCGCACTATGACATAAACCACTCCACTATTCAATCCTAAAATATTGAAGGAAAAATATTACCTTAAGGTCTTTATTATTTATTTATTATTTATTAATCATTTCCTACTTAAAATTTTAAAATGTAGTGCAATGGTAAGGCATGTTAACTTCCATCAAAAACTAAGAGTATGTATGTACAAGTACATTAGTTTAAATGAATTAAAATGGGTAAAGTTTTATTACCTGTCTTAGATAGTCTAAGTAATATTTTTCTGCATTCTAGTTTCATTAAAAGAAGAAGCTTTAAGAGGAAACTATAAGTTAACATTAAGAGAAGTAAATTGAAAATGAGTTCAAGAATTCAAAACACAAAAGGGAGATCAATAAAATTTGTGGGAGAAAAGAAGGATTGACTTTCCTATGAAATCACTGTTACAAATACCTTGGGCATCTATAAACGTGATGGAAACAAGCGCATGTATAAGTTCTTAATTTGGATGGATGATAGCAGATTTCCACTAAACCACAGGGAATTACTGTTGGTATGATCAACACAAAACCCATTTGTAAAGAGGTGATGCTTGTAGCTTATTGCAATTCTCTCATTATGATGCAAGCCTCACAAATTTGGATCTCCAAGTAACATGTCATTTCTAAGTTCTAACTAACCTATAAACAACTAGTTTCCAGATGAATTCTTTGTTAGGAAAAATATAATGACCCTATTGGGACCTATGGCCATTCAAATGATTACAATGGTACACCTTAAACCAATGGGGCTTTAGTTTCTCCAAATGAATTTTATGGCACACCTCAATCAAATAGGGTTCTAGGTCTACCTTAATGAATATAATGGAATGCTTACACATTAGGGTTCTGTGTCTGAATCCATATGCCAGCTTCATGCTTTAACATAGAAAAGTTTGGTTACATATTAAGGTAAATACCATTATACCAGTACCTTTATGTCTTAAGTATTTGCCTAGGTCATAAATGCAAAGAAAAGGAAGCCACATTGAACAGACATTGAGGAAATGTAAACCATATAGATAGCATATTAAATAGTAAGATTAGCCTTTGCATTAAAATCTTCAAGACTGCCTGCAAAGCCTTTCTAGGTGTATTTACAGCTTGATCTGCATTCCTGTTTCCCTCCAAATTCAAGGAGAAAGAAAAATATAATTTGAGTGATTAGGCAAGATGGGAATCGAGAAAAATACATGTTTTGACATGCAAGACGGAAAAAGGTAGATGTTTTTTTGTGTTCCATTAGTTTCCTAACCGTCTCGATAGCTGCTACAATATTCGTTCTCCGTAAATGCTCCCGATGTTGATGCCGTTTCTCATTAACATCCTCATCTGCCCCCATTGCCATGTCATGCTGTCCCACATTCCCACCCAACCGGTATTGTTTCTCTAACCATCTACCTTGCAGACCTGAATCTTCTGCTATTGCATTAACCAAAGTGGAAACCACTGTAAAAGTAAATAGCACTGCAGCTTTCCCAAGTTCAGTCACAGGTATGCCATAAGTTTTGGAAAGTTGAAGAGCATCATCCACAGCCTCTACAATCCTGAAAACATTTTTGAAACCATAACGTAAGTTAAATTGAGTCCTCTCCTGAACGTTACAAGTCTATACTTTTATATCATGTTTGCACAAAGGAGAAAGAAATCAAAATGGATGTAAAATTAAACCAAATATCTATTTAGAATACAGTGGTACTACAAAAGCTGCCATGACGATGAAGTTACTGCAGTAAATGAATTGCATTAACATAAAAAAAAATTGCATGGTACCACATTAATATCAAGCAAAAAATTGCATGCTTACAACAGTTGATATGATGCCCATTTGATATGGTAAGTTCTCTACTCAATAGTTTAAGTAGCCTAAGATTGAGAATTCTATGCTTACAACATTGTTGACAAAGACTTCTATCCTTATCAATGGTATTATTGACCTGACACCAAAAACCCTGAAAATAAAGAATGACTATATTGTATTTTGATTAAAATTGTCTTCTATGAGTATTCAGAAACATTCTTAAATAGGATTCCGTTGCAAGTATCTAGTCATTAGGTCTAATTAGTTATTCACTTCCTTTGAACTTACTTTCAGTTTCAGCAGCATTGACATACACAATTTATTTTTTTAAAGTTACAAATAAACAGAAAAATAGTGCCAATACATGATAAGCTACTATATACAATCAAAAATATAATAACAATGCCAATAAGCATCACTGAATATCCCTTGTGCGCACCTTAGATCAAAAAGGTTCATTCTTATTAAGAAAGCAATTACTAGGTAAGCAAGCAAAAGTAAAAGTTCATTCTTATTAAGAAAGCAACTATTAATTGTCAGCATCTATTTATTTTATGCACTATGAAATATGCATTGTGCAATACAATGTAATCAGCGATACAAACATAAACAACAAAATCTATATTTGACAATTCATGGGCTAAACTCTCAATCCTATTCGCTCTCTATATCTCCATGCTATTGAAATTCTTTTAAATTTCAAAAACAGCAAGTTTTTGTCCCTTTTTCTACCTTTTTTTACCTTTTTTTAAATCCATTTTTTTCTGCTTAAATCTCGATTTTTTTTATAATCTTTTTACTTTTGGTTTGCTGATTCTTTCCCCAAAAGATTTTTGCTGCTATGAGGAGAACTACTCGGGAATGAATGAATAACACAAGTCTGCAACTTCATAGCATATACATATCATATATTTGGTTACAATAGCTCACAGCTTGCAATCATCAATCCATCTAGAAACCAGTATTTTAACAGATTTATGAATAGGAAAGCATTTTATTTATCAGAATGGCCCAACGGCCTTACATAGAAAACTGGTGAAACTAGGCATAAAACAGACCCTGATACATGAAAAATTAGGCACTAAAATTGCATTGACTGATCTTTTAGATGCCTTTTGTGCATATTGTCATACTAGCTACCACTTGAATCATTGCACAGTAACCTGTCATCTCTTGTGCACATGTTCAGGCTTGGCAGTCACGGTGCAAAAACTCAATAAAAAACTTGGCAAAAACTCAACAAAAACTCCACAAATTTTCCAAACATTAAAAAACACATAAACTTGTAAAAAAGTTTTTCAAAGAAATGCATATTACTGAATCTAGGGAGCATATTACTACTTTCCTTCATATATAGATCAAAATTAGAGTTTAAAACACATCAAGGACCAAAAAATGGGTACAACACATATCAACTTCAAGTTTCAGTACAAATAAAAATTACAAATTATAAATTTCTTCTATGACTTGTTGGTGTTGATTCTGTAAATTCTTCTAACAGTTATTTTGTATTGAACCAACTTCCCCTTTATTATTTGAAAGTGTTATCCTTTTCTTGAAGAGATTGAATGCTGTATGGTACTGGACTTAGGTTTTTGCAATGCCTTTATGTTAACAATTTTAGCTTGTTTCATTCAGCTTTAAAATGAAAGTTAATTACAGAAGAGGAGATAAATTAATAGAGTTGAGCAAACAAATATTGAGAAATTATACAATGAGATGAGCAGGATAGGAAAGGAAGACAATGAAAAATAAGGTAGACAACACAAATGGACTTAAAAATTTACTAATTTATATTTAACCATCGAAACAGGATAATGTTAAGCACAAAATATATTGTACCTCCTGTCTATCTGTGAATTTTATCTTTCTTTTTCACTAAAACTAATTAATATAAATAACAAGCTGTGGTTTTATTGTTATTATCAAAGAGTGCTAAAGTTTGACTTGTACTTACTTCTTGCTATTGGAAGCCGTATTTGTTAAAGCTAAGGAAAATGAATATCTATTGAGAAGTTCCAGATAAAGTCTATAAGCTTCTGGCTGAATTTGCCGATAGGGAATCACCCTGCAGTTCAATTAGAAACAAAATATAGATGAAGATTGTAAATGAAAAAAAATATAGCCCATATAACATACCATGTAGAAAGAGTTACTCTGTGATCTGTATCTGTGCTAAGCGGAAGGAACAATGCAAAGGTGACATATTTAATGTGGTTTATACTTTAATTCTGTTTTGTGTCAAAATTACAATCCTCTGTATACTAATAAATTAATAACTATGTGGCATTGAATAGCTTGTGCAATTAACCCTACATGAGTACTAAACTCTTGCAGAAAAGGAATACAAACTTGCTAAAATTAAGATAGATGCCCAAAACGGAAATAAAAATATTTTGGCGTACTCATGATCATCAAAGCAATAAGTGGCACTAGAAGTTTTAGTAATTACATGCAAGGGCCTTCGTAAGGCATATCCAACCTACTCTAAAGCTAAGTAAATACATATTTACCCAATCAAAAACCATAAGAAAATTTGTCTGTTGGATCTAATCAACTGTAGAAGTCCATTTACCAGGAAATATTATAAAATGCTAATTAAAGTTTTAGCCATAAAATATTGCTAAAAAAGAAGACTAGTTGTTGAGCCAAATTATTAATAAACTTCAGCAAATAAACAATGTAGTCCATAAATTGGAAGAACTGAAATTCACATTGAAAGTTATAAGAATTGTTCATGAATCAAGTTAGCCCATAAGGCATCTCGACTAAATTTAAGAGTAAAGCCAAGCAAAACCATATTTTTCAAGTCAAATAACACCAAAAAATATAACTGTCAGAAGGGTGAAATAAACCACTATATTACCACAACAAGAAGGAATTCAATTTGCTGAGCAAACCTACAACAGCAATAATTGAAATACTGACCACCAAAACTTGGGTGCTAACAGTGCATGCCTTCACTCTTGTAAATAGGGAATATAACTCCATATGACTATAATTTGCATAATACTTAATCTCACCCATTCAAACATCTATTTTTCAAAGAAATGAAGAATTAATATTCATGCAAATCATCTTCTTTTTCTCCTAGGAAGAGAGGAAAATCTCACATTTGAATAGACCATATATAGAGATATGGATAACATGCACATAAAGCTGGAGGATTTTGTAATTAATAGATTGAATAGCTTATAGCATCTAAAAGACTAAATGGAAAATAATTTCCATTGCTACAAGACCAGTCTAATTAACCGAATACCAACATTCCATGAGGACACCACCCTAGGGATTTGGGTGGCATCCCTGATGTCCTAGACATCCCAGAGAATTGGAGACTTCCTCTTTTTTCAAGACTCAACAGCCATCTCCATTCAATACATAATAATTTTAATAAGTTTCTTTTCATGCTAAATAGTAGAAACCCCTACAAATCTAAAAGGGAGAGGATTGTCGTTGCAAATTCATCACATTGTATTTACTTCTTAAATTCAGATGCTTTTAATTTGTTTAGTTATTTTAATAGCCATCCCCAAAAAAAATCAGAAAACAAAAAAAAAAAAAATTATCCCCTAAACCACATCTCTACAACCCCCTGTCCCATAAACTTGGAGAAACATTGCCTAATACTAAAACAATACAAGGGAAATCATAACAGAGTTAGCATGCAAAGCAATCCCTATATACAAAGTTAAAGAAATGCAATTGTGCAATTGGTATATCTACTAAATCACCTGGTTACGAAAACAATTATGGCCATCACAATCCTTCCAATGTGACCAACCCAAAATCAGTGCCATTTAAGGCTGATGTGTCATTAGTTAGAAGTCACTCACATTTGGCCCTCCTCATACATCAGAATCATAGAAGCATATGAGAACTTCCTTTAATGCCTTCAAGCCCTTATAACAAGTCATGCTGCTAGCATACCAAAGGAGGTTCCATGCAAAAAGGCACAAGACCATTGAAAGCATGGATCAAATATAACTCAAAAGAAGGATCTTCCACTGGCATTCTGTGATGCCCTACCACTAAGATGCCAGCCCCTCTATTTTTCCAGGAGCATGAATTGACCTTCACTCAATCCCTGTAAAACCACACACCAGCTTGAGCCCACCCAACCTAACTCTAGTACAATGTTGAAAAGGATAGACCAGATATGACTTGAAACTAGGACCTTCCACTAGCATCTTGGGGCACTCTATCACTAAGCTTCTGGGTTTTCATGGGTTCTATTTCATAATGGAGTTGGATTGATCTTCCGAGAAGAGGTGATTTCTATAAGTTTTAGCCGGAAATTACCATTGCTTGTGCAAACCTCCCTATAACCCAAAATACATGCTATATAGCATTCTCCTATTAGAGAAAGCAATTTCTCTACAAAGGACTACAATAATCACATAATGATCTTGTTTTAAATTTTTAATGAGTCAAAAGTAGAGAATAGTTTTTTGTTTATAAATTGGAATATAAATTAATCCAATTTGTTGCACGTCACTAAATTCTAATTGAGCACTCTGAAATTACTTCAATGAGAATCATCTTACTGATTGGCTTCCCATGGTAGAAGAAAAAAGATTGGAAGGAGAATTTATTTGGAAATAAAATTAAGAAACTAATCAATCTCCCTTATAAATTAAATAGTACAATCAGTATCATTGTAATAACTAATAACCACCCTAGATTTTCCTTTTGAAAATATTATAACTGAAATAGAGATGCAAATCAACTTCCTTCCCACTTTTTGATCACCCAGATCCCAGTATGATCAAGCTGAGAGCATATACAGATTTGAAGGAAGTGACAAGAGACAAAAATACATTAAAAACCTTGACAGACATTCTGTAAAAATTTCAAAGCATTCTACCACTATGTCAGTCATGTGCCCTATGGGGCATTCTTCCTAGTGTCTATGACCCTTGACCAATGAAACTAATTTTGTTGAGTTCTCCTTCCAAATTTTCCCAAAAATCTCTCTCAATCATTCTTAGGTCTTATCAACTTTCAATTTCAGTTTTTGACAAGTGCAGCTATTCCAGTTTCTCTACTTTCTTAGTGTTATTTTTATTAAAGTATTATTGTAATATTTAATGGTCATCTTAGTTAATTAGTTGCTAGTTTACTTTCAGTTAACTTAGTTTGCTTTAATTAGTTTTAGCAACCTTCAGTTTATTGTTTTTGTTCACTTTAGTTCACAACTGTTTCTTTTTAGAAACGTCGTCTTGTAATTTATTATACAAGGATTATTCCTCTCCTTGTTCAATAACAAATAACGATAATCAATTACCATTTCATGGTATCAGAGCTTAGACTAATTTTTGGTGAATTTTTGTAATAAAAATTCATGTTTTTCCTAAGAAATTTTTTGGAAAATTTTCTTAGAAGTTTTTGCTCGATTTTTTAATAAAAATCGTGCCTTTTCTCAACTGTTAAAAATCGCAAGGATTTTTTCTTGAAAATTGAGGTTATTTTTTGGCAATTTTTTGTGCAAAATTTGTGGTTTTTTTACTCAAAAAAATTGGAAAAAAAATTTAGAAGTTTTTGTTCTAAAAATTTGTGGGTTTATCATTCTAGAAAATTTCGAGGGTTTTATTGCCTGAAGATTGTGAGTGTTTGTGTTCTAAGTTCATGGGTCAATTTGCTATAGGGAATCGCAAGGGTTTTTGAAGAAATTGGGGCGTCATTTTCTCAGAAAATCGCGACCTTCCTCAACTGCGTTTTGATCTGAATTTGTGGTTTGTTTCAGCGGCATTTTTCACTAAAAACCGCGGTTGTGAATAAAAATTGTGGCGGTTCTTCCTAAGTTTGTGAGGGTTTCTTGCATTTCGCATTGGATTTCCATTAGCGCATCTAAGTTTTTGCTCGTGTTTCTTCCTAAGCCGCTGAAATCAAGCTCGTGTCGACATATTTACTCTTCTATGTGTGATTTTTTTTAACAATCGTGGGTCATTGCTGCATTTCGTGGGTTCCTACAACTGGTTCCTCTTCAAGCGCCTATGTTTTTTCTTTTACCTATGCAATTCTAACTTAAAATCATGGGTCGTAGCTCTTCAAGAATTCATGCAGCAATTTTTGGCATATGAGAACTCTTTTTTGGCAATTTTTGATTCCTCTTCAAGTGCCTATGTTTTTTCTTTTACCTGTGCAATTCTAACTTAAAATCATGGGTTGTAGCTCTTCAAGAATTCGTGCAGCAATTTTTGGCATATGAGAACTCTTTTTTGGCAATTTTTGATAAAAATTGTGCAATGTCTGGTTTTATTAAAATCAAGACTAGGGTTTCTACAGAATTTCATGGGTCTACAACTGAAGTTTTTGACATTTATTTTCTAAAAAATTTGTACCTGAATCTTTGATGAATTTTTGGAAATTCGTGCCTCTAGGGTTTCAGACCCGAGGATCATTTCTTTTTTGCAGAAGTTTTTCTCAATTTTTGGAAAAATTGTGAGTTTCTGAAATTTTTGGTGATTTTTTACAAAATCGTGGGGGACCCATTGATCGCCTCGAGATTCGTGCCAACTAATTACCTCATTTTTCATGCCTTTGGAAAATGAGAGGGATGGAATCTTTGAGCAACATCATGTTGGAAAGTAGCCAAAGGTTCAATGGTAAAAACTACAACACGTGGAAGTGGAAGCAAAGGATGCTCACTATTTTTGAGTATCGGTGTCTAGATTCGCTTGTTTTGGGTACAAAAGTTCATCCCACCACTATGAAAAAGGACAAAAAACAAGTATGATGGTAGTAATCGAGAGGCGGTTATGCTTCTCAAGTTATCAGTCACTGATGAGATGCTACCAAAAATACCATTTGGTAAGACTATTGCAGAGATCCGGAAACACTTGAACGATCTTCATGAAACCTCAGACAAGGGCAAGGCGTTCTTCCTTAAGAATATATTGTTTTCCATTATGATGGACAACAAGATGTCTTTGTAGGATCACCTGATGAAGATCAAAGACATTCGCGATCAACTGGAGGCCATTGGTCGCAAGATGGAAGAGTATATGGTGGTCATTATGCTGAAAAGCTTACCACAATTCTACGAGCACTTCATCAAAACTCTCAACATTACCTCCACCAAGTTTGACTTGAAGTTTGATGAGCTATGCAACAAGCTCTTGCAACATGATAGATGGAAGAAGCAGTTTGGGAGCAGCAGCGACACTCCCAATGTTGAACAAGCATTTACTACCGAAGACAATGGCAAAGGCAAGTCCACTCAACAGAAAGGACAAGGAAAAACGAAGGATAGCTCCAAGAAGTCTTTCACATGCCATTACTGTCATAAGATTGGCCATATGAAGAAAACATTGCAAGAAGCAGTTGGCTAATCAAAAATCCAACCAAGAAGGGTCTCAGCAGCAGGCTCATGTTGCAAAGCATACTAAGTAGAAGGACTCTACCTTTTAAGCATTCATGGCCAGAAGACCAACAAATTATGGGTAGACTTAGACTTGATGTAGTTAGTATAATGACCATTAAGGGAGGGTATTAAAGTATTATTGTAATATTTAATGGTCATCTTAGTTAATTAGTTGCTAGTTTACTTTCAGTTAACTTAGTTTTCTTTAGTTAGTTTTAGTAACTTTCAATTTATTGTTTTTGTTCATTTTAGTTCACGACTGTTTTTTTTAGAAACATCATCTTGTAATTTATTATATAAGGAGTATTCCTCTCCTTGTTCAATAATGAATAACGATAATCAATTCCCATTTCAATTTTTATGCTTTGACCACCTTTCCTCTATTATCTCTTCCTCTTTGTGTTGAATAGGACCAATTGACAAGCATTTCTAAACTCTAAGATGGTTCAAGAACCATGAGTTTTAGTTTTGTGCAATTTCAACACAATGCCAAACTCACCCCCCTAAGACATTTGCATCCCCCTACACAGTTAATAGAACATTTGCACCCCCTAGCATGATCAAACTCACCCTTTGACAAAATACTAATCATACAACCTCCAAACTTTCTAGTAACATCTCTAAAACATTTCTAAGCATTTTCACTTCATCACTTTCCAATTTCCAAGTGCACAAGTCATGTTTTTCCTTTTTTTCCTTTCTCTTTTCCTAGTTTGCTTTCCAATTTGTGTTTCTAGTCCCAACTCTTGTGTTTGTTAGTTTAGATCAAGTTAGGACTGTATCTCTAATAATTTAAAAGTCTAAATTGATTTATAATTATTAAACACACTTAAAGAAAGAAAACACCTAGTTTCTTAATTTCTTCCATCTCTTAACATTTATAAGATAGGGTGTTAGAGTTCAATATTTGTTATTTCAAGTAGGGTAGATTAATTTCTCAAAGATAGATTTTCAAGGAATGGCAAAGGCTATATATATAATATAAGAGCCTTTCCCACACAACTTCCTAGACCACCTAATGGGAAAACTAACTCCTGAACAAGAAACAAAATATAAATAAAACATTAACACAAGATTATAACATACTACCCAAGACATAATATAAGGACCTAATGGCCAAGGGGGTGTCTCAATAAAAAGATACATGACTCTAATAACAACACATACAAAAATAAAAATAAAACAAACCCAACAAACCCCACTTGATTGAAAGGGGAAACAATAAGATGATTTGGAGCCTCTAATACCCTATTCTACAACTAAGGCTTCTTCAATTTTGTACACAACTTTTTCCTTAGCAAACTAACACTCATGTTGAACAGAAGTTCACAATAAGTATCAAAATTGGCTTGATTGAGTTTGTTTGTGAGCTAGAGCATTTCCAAGAAATTAGTGTAATTGGAACTAAGGCCATTAAGAATGATAGAAATGAGCATGTCATTTTCAAGTTTCCCACCATTGGCTAGTATGGTTGCTTGATGTCTTTGAACCTAGACACATAATCTATGACATCCTCCTCATCATCTGGCTTTGTGTTTAGAAGTTGCATCAGCAAATCATTTTTCTTAAAGGCATGTTGTTTATCATAAAGATCAAGCAACATCTTCCATGCTTACCAAGCTTCTAATTTCAATGCTTCAATTTTATATGCCCTGAAATTGCAAAATATTCTAAGTCTCGTGTCCTATTTGTCGCTTTGGCCTACCTTACTCATCACTAATAACCAATTAGAGATCTCCTAAATGAGCCCCCTTTGGTAGACTTTACACACACTATTATGCTTTGCCTCCTCTCATACTTCAATCATGTGCCCAAGTTGCAAAAATCCAAAAAAAATCTATGTATGAGGCTTTCTAACTCAATTTCTGGCTCAAGGTGGGTTTTCAAGCTTTTCAATACCAACATGCTTTCCCTCTATTCCCCAAAACCCCATGCTTCTAGACTTTCTCTAGGCCCTTTGTCTATTTCAAATTTTCAAAATTCTAGCTACCCAAGTGCCTTGTCATGAAGTTCCCAAAACTTCCATGCCTAGCTCTTCCTCTTTGCCTTCAAGCCTGATATTTCAAGAATGCACCTAAGTACCACATAAACGATTTCTTCAACTCTAAAACCCTAGACTCCAACATCTCTCTATTTTGTTCATTGTGCCCCACACTTCACCTTTCTTTGTTCTTCTCCCAACAGGCTTTTAGACTTGTTAGTTGTCTCCTTTGCATCATTTTCCCTGATTTTTGCCCCTCATCAAGTTCTCCAACCTTTGTCTACTACTTTCCCCTAAAGTGATGTAACATCACATAATCCTAATCCCCAACAACTTTCCCTTTCCTCTTTCCCTACCTTCACAAAAGTAGTATCAAGTTTCTCCTAGCCTTGATCTTGCTTCATCATACTTTGGCATCAAGTATTACTTTTCCTCGATCCTCAACCACTCTCACTCTTGTTGTAGGCTTTCGGACATTTTCATCCCCTTTTCCCCAAAATGCACCATGCGTGTCGCAACCCCCAAATCTACGCCCTTGCCATTTTGTTAATCATTTCTCCTCGAGCCCTTGAGTCTTGCATATTCCTCAATCCCTACCCTACTCCCCCTTGTGCCTTCTCTTTCGAACTTTTTAGATTCATAATGCACTCATCCCCCTAGTGTAAAATTGTCATGTGACATCCCAAAGCCCCAATTCCCATTTCTCAATCCTCCTTGGCATCTCAATAGGTGGTTTCTTGAAATCCCAACCCATCGGGCCTAGGAAAAATTTTCACCTCTATGCTCCAGTCAAGCATGAGTATTTGCAAGTCCCCAAAGCTCATACTCATTATTCCACCTAGCACCCATGCACCTTCAAAAGTATTATTAATACTCAGAAATGAATGCAGCAGACATGTACACTCCCTGAAATCTCACTGATATGACATTGAGCCGATCAAAGGCATAGATCCACACACGAGGCCATGTGAAGATGATAGAGGTAGATATGGACTCCTCAACGCCATAAATGAAAATCCTCGATGTTGGAAATTTATAACCGATTCTCAGGCTACTCTTTGAACATGAGATGGACATTTTAGCTACCCCCAATCAATTGAGCACCAAACCCAAGGACAATTTCATTACATGAGGATGTGATAGTGCATTGAATGCTTTGACTAGCAAAAGAATCTTACAACCCTTGGTGACTTGCCAAAATATATGTAATTGAAATGCTATAAATTCAAGAATGCAAAAAGGTAATAAAAGCTAGTCTTTGAACCAATTTTCTACCTTGGTTCCTAAGAGTATATTCTAGGGAATCAATCAATGAATGTGCCACATTGTTTAAGGATTGATATTGCTTGTATGAGCTATAGGTAAGCATAGTTGGGTTGGGTGATTTCATTGTAGATGTCTCCATGGCAAGTTGTAATACTTCATGTAATGTCCCCTTCGCAAGCATGAGCAACTGGCAGAGACCCTCAACCTATTTTAATTCCCATAGGTTATGTGGAATGTAAAAAGGGAATAATTAATTAATTAATTAAATTAAGTTGTCTAAATAAAGCCATTTTTTAGACAACTTATATTTAATTAATTATTTTTATTAAATTGGACAGTTTCATTAAAAAATGGCTTATTTATGGGGCCCAAAACATAAAGTTAAATTATAGTCACTTTTGGAGGGAAAATGAAGAGCTATGGGAAATAATATTTATTTATTTCCAAAAAGTGTATATAAGGGGAAGAGGAGGTGAGAAAATTCATTCTTGGCATTTTTCATTTGTAAAACCCCAACTTTGGAGAGTGGGCAATTTTTCATCTTCTACCATAGGACAGAAACCTTTTAATAAGATTGGTTTCAAGGACATAAACCCTCCCAGCCAATTAACGGGTGGATTCATACAGGATTCACAGGTGTGCCAAACGTTTGGAGTTTGTGAAGAAATTTTAAAAGTTTCATTTTAGAATTGTGCTAAAGGTGAGAGATTTATCAAATATATTTGTGGAGCAAATACTAATTGATTCTACTCAAGAGCAACGATTGGTTTTCATCTAGACGCCCTATTTTCAATTGATTGCCCTAGCCACCCATTTTGAAGGAGAATACAGGCCGTATCAATGAAGTTTGCAGGTATTTGAACTAAAGATGAATTTGCACTTGTATGAGATTAGCGTTGGGTATTATGAAAGGTCAGACTTATTGTAAAGAGCCATAACATCCACTAAGGCAAGGCATTGCAGGTATTCATGACACTTTTGGAGCTGCATTATTCAGGGACCAGTCATAAAGGAAGGCGTTGCATTTTAATTCCTTGTTTTCCAGATAAGCAGCCACTCCATATTGAATAAACTCCTTTGTAAGCTGTGGCAGTTGAGGAGAGTAAGGAGGTGTGAGAAATAAATAGGGGGCGAGTCATATGTTGGGCCCAAACACCAGCCACTCAGTTTGATGTCTGCTGTGATAAGTTTGGAGGAGGTGAGAGCCAGGGAGAAATCACTGCCTGCAACAGAGGTTGACAATACTATTACCCAACTGTGCTACAATTTCACCCTCATTCAACTGTCCTAAGTAAGCCGCAGCATTATGGACCAGACTTGAAAGATTGACAAACTGCAGCAATTATAGTGGGCTACCTGTAGATGACTATTGACAAACTGCAGCAATTATAGTGGGCTACCTGTAGATGACTACAGCAGCATTCTGGAGTTTAGATTTGCTTCAGATTAATCTGTGTATGCATGGTATTTCTTCCCGGCAATGATAATTTATGTCTTGCCAAACCTGTGTACATTGTGATAAATGAAATTTATTGTAGTGCTCCACTGAAAGAAAAAATCTTTATTAGTTTAAGACTTTAAGTTTGATTATTATATGATCATTTTGTCGAACACTTGAAAATTCAAGAAAATTAGCCTGGTACATCACACTTCAGGAGGATCTTCAAACTTGGTTGTAGATCCTCTCTTGCCACAATTGCTGACCTGGTGTAATGAAGATTTGATTAATGTCGCAACATTATAAAGCATTGCAAACTCTTTGTAATGTTCTTCTCTTTATTACATGTGAGGTATTGTTGATCCGAGATGGATTATTAAATATGCGTAATTATGTAATATTT
Organism: Sequoia sempervirens; assembly: GCA_007258455.2. NCBI lineage: Eukaryota > Viridiplantae > Streptophyta > Pinopsida > Cupressales > Cupressaceae > Sequoia > Sequoia sempervirens. Next base: position 44,484,183 of record VDFB02000007.1, on the reverse strand, counting down.
CCCTGTTTTTATGATTCTATTGCAGTCCCATATGGCTATCTTTCCTTCTTGTGTGTTGTAACTTTGTTGCCCTCTGAATTTGGCACTGGTCAGGTTGACTTAGATTTCAATCATTTTCATTTAAGAACATTTCTTTCTGTTTCTGTTGTAGCTTAGTTTCCTGCCTTGCCTACATGCATAAATCAGCATTTCATTTCTGCAATATCATAAGGGATTCATACTTGAATGAGATGCTCAACAGTTTAACTTTATGCATGTCAGAGTCCTGCTCAACATTGCAGCACATTGCTTCAATTATGAACATCTTTAGCAAGCTAGTGTCAGATAAATCTCTAGAGAGTTGTATTGATAAGATACAAGATGCGTATGCAGTATAAAATGTTTAGGGGACTCATCTTGTGTGGTATGATTCATTATAAATACTTAGGTGCATATGCATGCTTGTCCATAACTGCTATTAGTGAGGTCAAGCAGGTTAGTTCCTGACTGCCATTTGGGCATGGTAGTCAAAGCCTTGTTCCAATTTCTCTCCTATTAGAAGGCCTCAACGGAATACCCCCCTAGGTTCTGTAGAGCCTGAAGAAGAAGAGGATTTGCCCTAATCCTATGAATTGGTCAGATACTGTCCTCTCCTAGTTGGTGTGCCATTCTCTCGGCCTGAGATACATTGTTCCCCTTGTCTCATATTGAGTAATGGTGCTAGAGGAAAGGTCCCACAGTTTTGGGAGCTAACAGAGTGAACATGTAGATTTTATCAAAGCCAAAGCCATCTAATATTTTTGTTGAAATGTGCCAACTTCGCAGCATCAGAAGAAGGTGCGGGTGTTGTCTCAACCATCTCCCACATATTATTAAATATTAGGGTGTTTTCCATGTTTATGCTCCATTCTTTATAATTTTTTCGTGTTAGTTCTACCTTCAGAAATTAAACTCTCTTTGTGATGGCAAAAGCAAGAAATATCAGGGTATCGATTTTGCCAAAAAAAGCACCCATGTTACACCTTATACCACTATGAATTGAAACAATCTTTTAAAAAAACTATCACTTGCCCTAATTGGTGCAATTCCATAATACTTAGTTTTTAGGATAAGACTTCAAAACACCACCTTATGCACCTATATACCCTTTATTGCAACCAATTATTTATTTTGCACAAAACAGAAATATCCAATATTCAGATTTATGAGTCCAAAACTTAGACACGTGGGCAAATCTTTATACCTGCAAACCAAACAACCACCATTGGTTAGTGTGAAATCATTTGTTGGTTTAAACATGCAATTTTTGACTCTGATGTTGCTTTACAATTTTGGTATAGAATCCCAATACATAAGCACCTAGGACATTTCCATTTTGAAGGGAGGCTGATGATAGGATGGCAACAGGTTGATTTTGACTGAAACAGCAGGCAGATTTTCTAAAATTGCTTTGTGCAGGGCTTCATTAAGTCCATCTTTGGAAAGCACATCTCTTTCCCAAAATTGCATACTGCATGAGATTAGGCAAATTATAGATCCATGGCAGCATCACAGTAGAGATCAAGATTCTTCTTAAACAACATCTATGTTGTGGAGTAGTTGCCTTGTACACAGGATCTGAAGCTTTCCAAAAACAACATTGGCCACAAACAAACAAACAAAAACACCTGATACCTCAGACTAAACAGAGCATACCCCAAAGTTCCCACAGGTTAGAATCATGTGTGTACCCACAGAGAAAGAAAAAATTAAAAAGGGATGACAGGAGGCATTCGGAATTGTAGAGAAAAACAAATAGCAGCAGGTCATCCTCCATTCATTCCTCAGATCCATCACATACCTTGCATGGATGGCTCTGGTACTGATTGTTGGTATTTAAACTATAGATACTCACAAAAAATTGAAAGCTCACATCATGAAAAATGAAACTTGTCTGTATATTAATTTCTCTCCCAAATAGATTTTCAAGGAATAATAAAGACTATATATAAGAGCCTTTCAAGGAATAACAGAGACTATATAGAAGAACCCTTCCCACCCAACTTCCTAAACCACCTTACAGGAAAACTAACACCTGAACAACAAACAAAACATAAACAGAAGATAATAAAATAAGAACCTGAAGACTAAGGGGGTATCTCACTAAAGAGATGCATGCCCCTAATAATAACAGATATAAACATGAAAACAAACAAACCAAAACTTTGGACCACAAACTTACAACAATGCTTTGCTCATATCTTTTAGCTTACCCTTTTGTGGGAGCTTCTCTGCTTTTTCAGGCTTGTATTTTGAGTCATTTTCTGTTATTTTTCCATTTTCAACACCATGACCAAGGAAAAACCTTATTTGATTGAATGTTCAAATGCACACAAAGAGGTCCCAGCTCAACGAAGCTTAAATCCTCGACTAAGACCCACTCAAATCCCACTAAGTAGCTTTCTAAAAGGCTCTCAAGTCACCATGACACCTTAAAGCCTCTAAAAGTAAAATAAGTTCTTAAGAATGATGAAGATTTGGGATTGGCAAAAGACAGTTTGATGGCTTTGAAATTATGTGCAAGTAACTATCTGACCTAATACTCTTGACACTTGTGCTAGGCATTGGCATTCACTAATGACAGCCATCACCAAATTCAACTAGGCTTGGATCACAAGGTCTCTTAGGGCCAAATAGTTAAATGTGAAGGCATCTATTAAAGAAGTCAAACTTTTGGCTGAAGATTTAGCGACCACCGAAAACCATATCAACAGTGCCATCTTTTGAGGAGTCAATAGCATTGCTTCACCCAGTAAAACACATAAGGCTTCCCACAAAAGAAATGAAAAAGGACTTGGTTAATCTGAAGCTATTTGTCATGTACCCTCACTAGCTAGGTCACCCAGCAGAGAGAAAAAAAGGTGTTTTTTAACACCAATTTAATATATTTAAAAGTAAAATAAAAATAATAATAACAAAATAAAATAAAATATTTGATATTTAACTTTGGCGCTCAATTCTGGGCCAACTTACATTTAAATAAAATTAAATTAAAAAAGAATAAGTTGAATGTGCATGTCGGCCTACTCTAGGCCCTAGCACCTCCTCCAAGCACCATATATATATTTGTTTTGTAACAGGGAGGATCATCTGGAGATTTTGGGCAGAAATTTTAAGTTTAACTTGAGCAGGTCAGCTGGGAAGCAAACCCTAGCTGCCTACCCAGGTCAAGACGAAAACCCTGATCGCGAATTTTGCTTATACTTATCATTGTTTTGTTGTTCCAAGATAGGAAAACAAAATTGCAGGGAAACCCGGGGACACATCCCCCCTTAAAATGCCCCATCCCTATCCCTGGGGCGTCCCGGGTACAGGGGGACAGCTGGGGACGGTGCCCTAGCATCCCCTTTTTTTGCAAAATCATGGGAAACATTCCAGACCCAGGGGGTGGTCAAAGGGAAAGGGGGATGGCTAACTATCTCGGGAACGGCCAAGGGACGCCCGAGCCATCCCTCGACCGTCCCCCACATGATGGCATGTTTTAAACCAAAAAAAACACATTTAAAAAAAATTAAAAGCCCAGAATTCATGGCTTTACTGGGCCCCATCCATTTTTGATACCCTTATGAGGAAAAAGTAACTCATTTCATTCATTTGTGAGTTTGTTTGTGAAGGAGAGAAAGAGCAGCCAAGGGTTTGAAGTTGCAGCCATTGAAGGAGGAAGAACAGCAGTTTGAAGGAGGAGAAGAGGTTGAAACTAGTGTTGTCGGGAGTGCAAACCCACCAAAGAGGTATGCATTTGCTTTCCTACTTTTCTTTTTACATTTTTTTTGCAAAATCTCAAGCATACAGTGTCTAATTTTTTATTTTTTTCTTCTGCATTTTTTAGTTGAAACTTGCATTTAAAATATAAAAAGCATGAGCAACAGTGGGGGTGGGAGTGATAGTGAAGATGAAGTGCAAAATAGAAGAGAAAGTGGTGAGGCTGTTAGTGGAGAGCAAACAAACCCATAACATTGCCCTTCAACAATCATGGAATGCTATGCAAAGCACCCTTTAAACAAAAAAAAAACTTTCCTTCAATATGTTACACCCGTGGGCCAAAGACAAAAAAATTTAGGGGGGAGTAGAGTGTGGTTTTGCCATGTTTGTGAAAAGGAATTTAGGGGCAGCTACACAAGGGTAAGGTCTCATTTTTTGCGTGATGTGGGAAATGGAGTTAGAATGTGTCCTGAGTTAAAAGATGATGAAGCAATAGAGCGCCAAAGATTGCAAATGGAGTTGGATGGGGTTCAAGGTGGGTCATCTTCTTTTCCAAGTGCGCAATCAACTATGCCTATGCCTTCCACGATTGGTAGTAGTGAAGTTGCCACAATAGGAAAGAGGAAGGTGAGTGGTAGTGGGAAGGGAGCTTCAGATGAGTCTATGTTTAATAACCAAGCACGAGAAGCCACCAAATCTTCCATTGCCAAATTCTTTTTTGCCCATGCCATCCCATTTCATGTGGCCCATTCATCTTATTTCAAACAAATGGTTAAAGATATAGCCACTATTAGTCCTTCATTCATACCCCCTGGAGATCATAAGCTACGCACCACCCTCCTAGACAAAGTGTACTCCAAAGTTAATGTGTTAATGGTGGATATGAGGCGAACGTGGATGAGGGCAGGGTGCTCTATAATGATGGATGGGTGGACTGATTTTAGACATTGGCCACTCATCAATGTCATAACCTGTTGGTTCTTATTTTCTTAGAGCCATAGATTGTTCGGGGAGACATAAGGATGCAAACTTCCAGTTTTCCATTTTGAGAGATGCCATAGAGGAGGTTGGGGCTGCTAATGTGGTGCTGGTGATCACCAATTCAGCACATGTGTGCAAATCGGCTGGTTTGATGGTGGAAGGTACTTATAGGCACATATTTTGGACCCCATGTTGTGTTCATGCATTGAAAGACATAGGGAAGTTGGATTGGGTAAAGCAAGCAGTGGCAGAAACTAGAGATATTCAAATGTTCATTTGCAATCACCACACCTCACTTGCTCTCTTCAGATCATTTTCAAAGGAGTTTCTCAAACTTGTTGAGACAAGGTATGCCACATACTTCATTTTGTTTCACTTTCAATTTTTCAAATTATGAAACTTCAAAGTTCAAACATTTCAATTTGTATTCATAATTTGATTTTGTTTTAATGAATCGTTGAATCAATGAATGTAGATATGCCACATACTTCATCTTGTTGGAGAAGATGCTTGAGGTGCATGAGCCTCTACAATTGATGATGGTCAATGTAGAGTGGACTAGATGGCCTAATTCAAGTTCTTCTCAAAGAAAGACCATCAAACAAAAATCCTCAATGACGATTGGTGGTCCAATGTGAGGTAAGACATATTAGATTGCTGATTTTCATATTAAATTTCTGATTTTAATATTTTAATTTTATTGTTCAATGTTCCAACTTTTGAAGTTTCTAACTTGTCAATTAATTATTTTGAACCTTTTGTTTGCATTTTGCAGATATATTTGCTCTTTCATCTCGCCTATTGTAGATGTCATCCAATATGTTGATACAAACTCTCCTTGTCTTGGAGAGAGATATGAGACATTTGACAGTATGCTTGGGAAGATCAAGCAAACAATTTGGGCAAAGGATCTCACTTCGGATTTATATGAGCAACACATTAGGCCCATTGTGACGTAGAGATGGAATACAATGAACACCCCGCTTCATATGGCTGCCTTTGCTCTAAATCCCAAATGGTATGCACTAAGGGATGGTAGGGTGCCTCCATGCGATGACCCTCAGGTTTTAGATGGGTTCACATGAGCCATTGATTAGATGTATTCAACAGAGCAAGCTTCACTACTATTGTACCCAAAACCAAAAATTTTGCTTCATCAAGGCATTTTGTTTAAATGGTCTTAACCTTGCTAAAATGATGTCAAGTACAATTTTTGGGCAATATCAAGCATGGAGTTTTGTCAGTAGTTTGTCAATCAAAGGCAGTTTCATTGATCAGAACCTGGTGCTGAGACTCAAAACGGAGCATTTCATGATGGAGGAGCGTTTTGCGATAGCATTTCACGTTGCACATGGTCATTTCAATGGGCAAGACGGAGTTTTTAGTGATTAAATTATGAAGATTTCTCAGAGAAAAGCAAGAAAGCGCAACTGTAGCCCAAGGGCACCCTTCTTTTTGAAGGTCAAGATCTTGTTGAAAGTGCTCATAAATACAGTCAAACTCTTTAGAATTGGTCTAGCTATCCGATGAGCTATCCAGCGAAGCTATCCGAGACCCGTAACTCCGGCAACTTGCGACAAAACTTGAAATTCCCAAAGTTCTACATGGCAGAAACTTGTCTTTTTCCAATAAAAGCGCGCCTGTAGCTTGAGGGCGCCCTTCTTAAAGGAGGTTTGGATTTTGGTTTTTCTAATGACTGATGTAGTCAATTTCTTCACGACTAGTTTGCTCGTCCAACGAGCTATCAAACGCAGTCATCCAAGTCCTAGAGCTCCGGCAGTTGACATCTGAAGATGAGCTTATAATGGAGTTTTCACGTCTTTGAGCTTCTTCGTTGCATTTCCAGCGCAACTATAGCTCAGGGGCGCTGGTCAAAATGACCTTTAAGATGGTCCAGTTTGCTGACAAGGTCTTCCTGACATCAGTACTACTCTAGTCCAGCTTCGCGTTGCACCAAGTTGCCTGTTAATCCGACATTTCGGGTGATCGTGGCAAAGTTTCTACCAAGCACATAATTTCACGGGCGGATTGGCATAAAATTTTCATTGTATTTCTGTAGGCCAGAGGCGCCTAGCCTTTAGGCCTGTCAGATGAAGTTGTTCGCTTTCGAAGTCTTCACGGGATTCAAGCGTAATAACTTTATCTATCCAACGAGCCCAGCCATCAGCGTTCAGGATTTGGCAGTCGCTCGTACGTGCGAAGTCTTTGGCGAAATGCTGAAAAGTGTAGACAACTCACATAATGGCCAAGTCTGGTCGTTTATTCCATCTTGGGAAAGGCGCCCTTCTATTTGAAGTCTTAGAAGTAGTTTTCTTGCTTCATCGCCTCTAGAGACTTCTCTTGTGGGTCCTTCTGGCTGTCCGTTAAAACAAACGTGGCTCGAATCGGGGCATTTCAGCTCTCGGTATCGGAAGACAAAGCAGGGTACTTGGAGGAAAGTTTAACTTTCGTCAAAACGCTGTCAGTGCAACTAAAGGCTAGGGGCGCTTTTACTTTTGAGGCCCTTAATGCATTTTCCAAATGCCTTGTGTACAGTAGTTGGATGCAGAATGCTTCTAGTCACGCAATGAACTTGGTTTCCTGTCAGCAGGGTTCACTGTTCACCGTCAGCAGCCGTTTGAAGCGTCAGATGGCAGTTTAGGAAAGTGGTTTAAGTCTAGTAACTATAAATGAATTTAATCAAGGGCGCTTAATTTTTCAAGGTGTTAAATGATGGATTTTGCAGTGACGACTCCCAGCAGACATTTCTTCTTTGCTCAGCAAGCTTCATGATGAATATCTCAGTTCAGTCTCAGCATCACCCGGTCACTCAGAAATCAATGACGAAGATGGTCAGTTGTAACTTTGTACTCAGCTACAAAGTAGGAAGTTAATAAAAAGTGTAATATCTTGAGCAAATGGACGCCTATGAGCTCAAATGATGACTTTTCGAAATCAATGAAGTCTAGCGGTGAAGCCTAAAGCTTCATCTGGTTTGTCAACTGAAGTTGAATAATTTTTAATATTTATTTTGCATATGGCGAATTTCTATAATTGGCACCTTTTGCAAATTGCATAATGAATATTTTATTATTCAAACTTCAAGTCAGTGGCAGTTCAACTGAAGGGCGACCAATTGAAAATCTTCTATTTCAGTTAGGGTTTTGAAATCTTGCAGTTCATAAGTTGGTGTGAATTTTCTTTATTTAAACATGGCGCCTTCATTTATTATTCACCAAGTTTCAAGAGAAATTCGTATTTCTTAAGAGGAAATTCATATCTTAAGAGAAATTCGTATTTTTCAAAGCAAATTCAATTCTTCAGTTTGCAAAGGCGAATTCTCAGAGTTCAATAGAAATTCGTAATTTCTCAAGAGGCAAGTTTGTATTTCTTCAAGAACAAAGGCGCAAAACTTCAAGGCAAATTCGTTTTTCTCAAGCAAAGGCAATTTTCAAGAGCAAAGGCGCATTCTTTATCAGCTATCAAAGGCGATTTTATCTAACATATCTTTTTGCACGTTAAAAGTTCATATTTATCAGCAATTTGAAGAATTCAAGGGCGTTTTTCATTGAAGAAGAGCATACAGAAAACGTCTTTTTCTTCCTTGGTTCTCAGATTTCTCTCAAATTTTGATTCGCATGTTCCTGAAATTGGCAAATTCAACAAGTCTAAACATCTGGATCATTTCTATACAATTTCCTCGAGTTTAAGTTGTGCGTTTGATTTTTCCGGAATTTTTAACTTCAGAACATTCGTTCTCGAGTTACTAATTTTCTCAACTGAAAAGTCTTTGCATGATCGAGTAGAGGTTAGATTTTCGCATTTCTGACGTTTTGGGTCGTCTTAGAATCTTTTTCTAGACAAAACCCATATCTCAAATTTTTTGCCAAAACTAACTCTTCAAAAAGTTATTTTTAGCCTCAGTAGGCTATTTTTAGCTCTCCAGAAATCTTGTCAGAACATAGTCGAGTTCACAGTCAACAGGCGAGTTTTCCATAATGCAGTACACTTAGCTCGAATACAGGACCAAATCAGTCCTTACTCACAACTTTCTCAGGACAGTTGAGACGGATCTTCACAAAGTGCTGCCAGAAGCAGTCTTAGATCTAGTCAAGATCAGAGTTCAATTATTCAGAACATTCAGCAGTCCGGGTCATTGGAGGCCGCTTCTATACCAATCTTCGTTCATTGTGTTGAGTTCGTAATGTCTTGTATTAAGCATTACAACTCTACTACTCGTGAGATAGTGTCAGTTGATGGACGAGTTATTTGCAGTCTCAAGCCTGAGGACATCGAAAGAAGTTTCAGTATACCTCAACACTCGAATAGTCTGGTTATTTCTATGGAGCAGTGTGAGCAGGCATTCAATGTTGATATGGACAAATGTTAGAAAAAGATGGCAGAAAGATGGTTAAAGCAAGCAAAGAACAGATTGCCAAATAATGTGGGTCGTGGTGAGTACAAGGATGAGTACGCGATTCTAATTACACTCCTGAATCGTGTCTCAGGTCAACTACATGCTAATATTTTTCAGCCTTGGATGTATTACATTATTGGTCGCATCATATCTGGGCAGGAACATTATGACTGGGCATCCTTCATCAGTGATATTATCCACAAGCAGATCACTGGTTTCCTAGTTGCTCATGAATTTCACATGTGTTCGTATCTCGTGTACTTGATTGCTTATCAGGGTCAGTTCTAAGGACTAAACACCGTGGGCATTCTCAATGTTCAGAAAGTCTATCAGTATTATGATCAGCTTGAGTTCACTAAGGCTGAACGTCATTTCAAGCGGGTTCATGAGGCTTTCCTGACTTATACAGTGAGAAATTTAGACCGGGAGTTGCTGAAATATGCTAACCAATTTTTTCGAAGAAAATACACAACATAACCAGCAATAGTTAACTGGATTAGCGTTAGCATCAAACTGAAAACTGAACTTGAAATGAAAACTACTCAACGTCAAGAATGTGCACTCAAGATCCCACTGAGGGCGAGGTGCTAACATATGACGGAGTGTTGAATTTTGAAATTAGAAACTGATAGGTGGATAACCAGCCATAAAGAACATTTCCACACTACCACCAAACAGTGGGGGGGGAAAAATTACATTTAAAACAATTCATCCGCTGCGGCGGGCATCCACAGAACTGTGGGGATTCTCCACTATGAAAGTGGGTATAAGAAAGTTACAAATCAGATTATCCACACTGGCGGTAAACCATCCAGGGGTAATTTAATGAGAATTTAATCAAGTAGTTGCAGCAATAATAATGGGTTAGATTAGTACTACTAATCAGAACCTTACAATTCAAAAGACTGCAAAAACATGAATTACAATGATAGAGAAATGAGATAAGAAGATAAGAATGAATTCCAATAATGTTCTTTGCTTTCCAATGATAGAAATATGATTAAAACTGGAAACTTATAAATCTGATGTAAAATCCTGAGTTCTGGAAATTCATATCAGCAAACTGGAAATCAGTAAAATACTCATAACTCACTCATTTCACCTCCGAATTGATTGAAGTCTTTTGCAAATGTCTCTCAGGAGGTAGGCGCCCAAAAACCAAGCACCAAACAGCAGCAAATTCCAACTTTTATTAACTTGCACAATTCCCAATGCACTTAGAAAGGTACGGCCCTCTTGGGAGGGGCGATTTTCATTTAAAAATCAGACACTTGAAAATAAATTCCCAAAATTTGCATGAAGGGTCGCCCAAGGTCAGCAATTAGATTGGTTAAGTACCCAGAACCAATTTCAAACTAGAAAATAAACTATGAATAAAAATCACCTTCAGCAGTAGATGAAACAGCAAACCAAAATTGCCAAAATCTCCAGAATTCTTCAATCAAGCGAGCTCAATCTGCTAGTCTGATGTTGAGAAGCAGCAATGTAGCCAACTAGATGTTATATTGCAAACACGAAATTGGAGGAAAGGCTAGGAGGTAGACATCCTCGAAGCAATATATCAATTGTCATTTCGACAGCATAACTTTAGCATAATTTTCATGGATGAAATGCTGGAGCAAAAACCTTCATTAAATAAGAGCTCATAACTCTCCAAATTCCTGAGAAGCAACCCAAAGGACACAGGAGACCTTTCAAATTCCCAAAACAGTCAACTTCTCAAGATGGCGTCCAAATTGCTTAGAAGGAATTTCACTTTATTTAATAAAAACCTCTTTTATGTAAGTGGCGTCCACTTTCCCCAAGGCATAAAGTTTTTATCAAAAATTATTTAATCTCCTCATGAAGGCGTCACCCTTCAAAGTCCCCTTTTTAAACACAACTTGAAGTTGTTCAACTAGGCCAAGGGGTCAACTGCATAATATAACCTTAATGCCTTATTTCAACATAAAAAAGTCTTAAGAGGACAAATAAGAACTGCAAATAAATGCTCCAACTGGAAATGAAGTAATGAAAGATGACAAACTCCATACTACCTAAAATAGAATTTACTATAAATAGTAAACTCACAGAAAATGCCAAGGAACCTCCGAACTGGAAACCCTAATTTTACCTCACACATGCCTACAGGCTTCCGGAATAGGCTAATGAGTGTCGAAATAGATTACTGATGAGAAGTGGACATTACAGTCCGCCCTCCTCGAAATTGCTTGTCCTCAAGCAACTGAAAAGATGGATGCAACAAAATCTGTTCTCCTTCCCACGTGGCATCTTCAATAGGCAAGTTCCTCCATTTAACCAAATATTCTTTGATTGTCCTTCTCCTCAAAGAACGTTCTCTAGTATCAAGGATTTCTTCAGGAATCAACACCAACTGACCTTCCTCATCCAATGGAGGTAATTCTGATGTAGCCACCACGTTGTGTCCAATTGCCTTCTTGAGGCGTGACACATGAAAGACATTATGTACTTTGCTTTCAGCTGGAAGCTCCAACTCATAAGCAACTTCACCAATTCTCTTGGTGACTTTGAAAGGACCATAAAATCGTGGCTTCAACTTTTCCGCACCACTTTTCTTAAGAGAAGATTGTCTATATGGCTGAAGCCTCAAATAGACCATGTCCCCAACTTCAAAAGACCTCTCAACACGCTGCTGATCAGCGTATAACTTCTGCTGATTTTGAGCTTGTTGCAGATTTTCCTTGAGAGATTTCAAGATGTCTTGGCTCTGTTGTAACATATCAGTGCTTGTGGAGCTCTACTATCACCAAACACTAAATCAACAAAATTAGTAGCTTCATAACCATAAAGAGCCATAAAAGGTGACATCTTAATTGACATGTGATAAGAAGAGTTATAACAATACTCTCCTAAATGAAGCCATTTAATCCAAGCTTTTTGCTGTCCTGATATATAGTTCCTTAGGTAGCCCTCTAACCACTTGTTAACAATTTCTGATTGCCCATCTGTTTGTGGGTGATAACTAGTGCTTGAAGTAAGCACTGTCCCACTCAATCTGAAGATCTCTTGCCAAAAAACACTTAGGAACTTGCTGTCCCTATCACTGACAATAGTTTTAGGCAACCCATGCAAACGGAAGACCTCTCTGAAGAACAACTCAGCCACTTGAGCTGCTGTAAATGAAGTAGTGACAGCAAAGAAATGAGCAAATTTCGTTAGTCTATCAACCACAACAAAAATACAATCACGTCCTTGCACTTTGGGCAACCCAATGATGAAATCCATGGCAATACTTTCCCATTTCTGATTCGGAATGGGCAATGGCTGTAGCAGACCAGCTGGATAAGAGTGTTCATTTTTATTTCTTTGACAAATCAGACACTCTCTAATGTAGTTCAAGACTTCTTCTTTCAACCCTTTCCAAGTGAATCTTTCACGAATCTGCTTATAAGTCTTGAAAATCCCTTGATGACCAGCAAGGGGAACATCATGAAAAGATTGTAGAATCTTCTTTTTAAGCTTAGATTCTTGTACTAGAAAGATTATATCTTTATAGTATATTATACCATCAACCAACTTATACCTTTCATCAACCAAATGACCTTCTAGCAAGCTAGTTGCAAACTGATTTTTAACATAATCAGCAGCAATTAACTCCTTCCAATCTGCTGATAACTCACAAAGTGAATGCAAATGAGGCCTTCTTGAAAGAGCATCAGCCACTATATTATTTTTCCCTTTGACATATTCAATGTCAAAGTCATATGCTTGGAGCTTACTTACCCACTTCTGCTGTCTTTCATTCAAATCCTTTTGGCGCATAAAATGTTTAAGACTATTATGGTCAGTCTTAACAACAAATTTACTTCCCACCAAGTATTGACGGAATTTAGACAAAGCATGCATGATGGCAAGCATCTCTTTATCATAAATAGAGTAAGTTTTTTCTGCCCCTCTCAACTTCCGGCTCTCGAAGACAATAGGATGTTTGTCTTGCATTAGAACAGCTCCAACACCCTCACCTGAAGCATCACACTGTAATTCAAAAGGTTTTGTAAAATTCGGAAGTGCCAACACTGGACACGTGCTCATGATTTGCTTAAACTTGTCAAAAACTTCTTGTGCCCTTTTTGTCCAAAGGAAAGCTCCTTTCTTTGTAAGATCTGTGAGAGGTGCTGCTTGATGAGAATAACCTTTCACAAATCTTCTATAGAATCCACATAACCCTAAAAATCCTCTCAAATGAGAAATATTCTTTGGAGTTGGCCAATCAAGAATGGCCCTTATCTTTTCTGGATCCACTTTCACACCCTTTGAACTGATAATGTGGCCAAGATATAAGAGTTCTGTCAACCCGAACTCACACTTTGATTCTTTGGCGAACAAACATTCTGCCTCTAAAATACTAAGCACTTCTTCCAAATGCTTAAGGTGCTCTTCCCATGACTTACTGAATATGAGAATGTCGTCGAAGAAGACGAGCACAAACTTCCTCAACTGCTGTCTAAAAATCTTGTTCATACAAGATTGAAATGTAGCTGGAGCATTTGTCAAACCAAAAGGCATGACAAGAAATTCAAAATGCCCAAAATGGCATCTAAACGCTGTCTTCTCTATATCCGCCTCCCTCATTCTGATTTGGTGATAGCCTGAACGAAGATCAATCTTCGAGAAGAACATGGCCCCATGGAGCTCATCAATAAGCTCATCAATCCTAGGGATTGGATATCTATTCTTGATGGTTTTCTGATTTAATGCGCAATAGTCAACACACATACGCATTGTACCATCTTTCTTTTTGACCAGCACCACTGCAGAAGCAAAAGGACTTTTGCTTGGTCTAATGAAACCACTTTCCAACAACTCCTTGATGGCTTTTTCAATTTCATCTTTCTGCCTCTTTGGATAGCGGTAAGGTGTAGTCATGACAGGTTTTGCTCCCTCTTCTAACTCAATCACATGCTCAGAACCTCTTTCAGGAGGTCTTCCAGGAGGTAGGCTTCCAAAGACTTTACTCTTCTTTGAAAGTAAGGCTTGAATATCAGGATGATATTGCCTTTTCTCCTCTACCGGATCAGCTGGTAGAACCATACATTCAGCAGCCCATTCAACCTGATCGTGGCGGATCAGCCTTTCCATCCTCTTCAACGACACAATTCGAGGGCCTCCATTTGACATCCCTCTTAAAACAACCTTCCTTCCATTAGACTGAAATTTAAGCTCCATGGTTTGCAAATTTAATGTGATCTCACCAAGAGATCGCAGCCATTGTATGCCCAACACAACATCAATGTCTCCAATTCCCACCACATAAAAATCATCTTTAATCTCATGATTCCCCAATTGCAAAGAGAGGTTAGGAATCTTCCTTGTGCAAGACATAGTAAAACCATCAGCAACCATTACCTTAAAACCATCAAATTCTTCAGTCTTCAAACCTTTTCTAGCAACTAGACCTTCATCAATAAAATTGTGAGTTGCTCCGGTATCAATTAGAGCAACCATCCTTTGTGAATTTACAACTCCATGAACCCTAAAAGATTCATTTTTTTGAAAACTTGATAGTTGTGCGAAAGCACTACCATCTCCCACCTCTTCGGACTTGTCTTCTGGAACTTCTTCACCTTCACTACTTGCTGATTCGTATTGCTGATCAGACGAATCAGATTCTGATCCATAATCAGAATAGCCCTCCATTCGATTTGCTTTGCCTCTTCCATAGCAACGGTGACCCTTAACCCAAGGATCACAGCAAGTGTAACAAACTCCATCCTTTCTAAGCTGTTCTTTGAGCTCTTCTGACAGCCTTGGTGGAAACTTCTTGGGCAGATTTGAAGAAGGTTTTTTATCTTTCTTATGGCTGAATGGTTTTGAATGAAACTTAGGCCTTGGGGCTGCTAACTCCATGCTCCTAGCTTTCTTGATAGCTTCATCTAATGTTGGTGGATCAAATGCTTTGACCCAACCCTTCAAAGGCTCCATTAAACCTTCAGCAAAAAGAACCACAAGTCTTCTTTCAGTAATGTTAGGCACCATTACTGACAACCTCTGAAAATCAGCCACATAGCTTTCTAAAGATCCTTGCTGTTTCAATTGTGCCAATTCTCTAAATCTCAATTCTGGATCTTTGGTGTCAAATCTTTCAATCAACTTATTGGTAAACTCTCCATATGTGCGAACTAGGTTATGGCCAAGAGTGACCAAACCATGAGTCCACCATTCATGAGCTATCCCATCTAAATGCAAAGTAGCAAATTTGATAGCATCTTCTTCCGGCATGGGTCTGAGAGAGAGGTAGTTATCTAACTTCTGTACCCACGATCTGGCTGTACACTTATTACTACCATCAAAATGTTCCATAGTAATCTTTCCCAATGCTTGGTAGAAGTCATTTCTAGGTGCCATAGGACGTTGTTCAGTCCTTCCTCCATTTCTTCGGCTCCTTTGATTCATGAATTGGTCAAAGGTCCAAGTACCTCTCAAATCAAGAGGTAAAGAAACGTACTCCATGTAAGCTTGACGAGCATCATCAACAAAGTTTGGGGCAGCTTCAACTGGTTGTTGCTCTTCCCTTGGTGTGAAGACGGGAAAAAGGGGTCTAGAGGATGACCCACTAGGAATTGCAGCATGCTGACCCACAATTATGTCTCTTGTATTCACCTCAGGACTGCCACTATTGTTATTTCCATTAACTCCACTGCTTTCTCCAGTTGAGTTATTTTGGGGCTGAATGATATTCTGAGCTGCTTGCTGGTCCAACTTGGACAATAACTGGGACATCATATCTATCATCCCATCAAACTTCTTCTCAACTCTGTCCCTCTCATCATTATCTCTCCTTACAGTGTCTGACATTATTACAACTGTCTGTTCAACTACTTCCACTGATTTATCTGAACCTTCCACTGTTTTACCAAGATCTCTTAGGACTCCTGAGAAGGTCTCTGCCTCTGGAACGGGCGAAAACTGATGCTGATTTCTAGCCTGACTTCTGGTGTAAGGCCTAGTGTCTCTTTCACTCATCAGTTAACCAACCGCAAATTGCCACAAGATGGCAGGGTCTTCTGCTCTGATACCCCTGAAATATGCTAACCAATTTTTTCGAAGAAAATACACAACATAACCAGCAATAGTTAACTGGATTAGCGTTAGCATCAAACTGAAAACTGAACTTGAAATGAAAACTACTCAACATCAAGAATGTGCACTCAAGATCCCACTGAGGGCGAGGTGCTAACATATGACGGAGTGTTGAATTTTGAAATTAGAAACTGATAGGCGGATAACCAGCCATAAAGAACATTTCCACACTACCACCAAACAGTGGGGGTAAAAGATTACATTTAAAACAATTCATCCGCTGCGGCGGGCATCCACAGAACTGTGGGGATTCTCCACTATGAAAGTGGGTATAAGAAAGTTACAAATCAGATTATCCACACTGGCGGTAAACCATCCAGGGGTAATTTAATGAGAATTTAATCAAGTAGTTGCAGCAATAATAATGGGTTAGATTAGTACTACTAATCAGAACCTTACAATTCAAAAGACTGCAAAAACATGAATTACAATGATAGAGAAATGAGATAAGAAGATAAGAATGAATTCCAATAATGTTCTTTGCTTTCCAATGATAGAAATATGATTAAAACTGGAAACTTATAAATCTGATGTAAAATCCTGAGTTCTGGAAATTCATATCAGCAAACTGGAAATCAGTAAAATACTCATAACTCACTCATTTCACCTCCGAATTGATTGAAGCCTTTTGCAAATGTCTCTCAGGAGGTAGGCGCCCAAAAACCAAGCACCAAACAGCAGCAAATTCCAACTTTTATTAACTTGCACAATTCCCAATGCACTTAGAAAGGTACGGCCCTCTTGGGAGGGGCGATTTTCATTTAAAAATCAGACACTTGAAAATAAATTCCCAAAATTTGCATGAAGGGTCGCCCAAGGTCAGCAATTAGATTGGTTAAGTACCTAGAACCAATTTCAAACTAGAAAATAAACTATGAATAAAAATCACCTTCAGCAGTAGATGAAACAGCAAACCAAAATTGCCAAAATCTCTAGAATTCTTCAATCAAGCGAGCTCAATCTGCTAGTCTGATGTTGAGAAGCAGCAATGTAGCCAACTAGGTGTTATATTGCAAACACGAAATTGGAGGAAAGGCTAGGAGGTAGACATCCTCGAAGCAATATATCAATTGTCATTTCGACAGCATAACTTTAGCATAATTTTCATGGATGAAATGCTGGAGCAAAATCCTTCATTAAATAAGAGCTCATAACTCTCCAAATTCCTGAGAAGCAACCCAAAGGACACAGGAGACCTTCCAAATTCCCAAAACATTCAACTTCTCAAGATGGCGTCCAAAATTGCTTAGAAGGAATTTCACTTTATTTAATAAAAACCTCTTTTATGTAAGTGGCGTCCACTTTCCCCAAGGCATAAAGTTTTTATCAAAAATTATGTAATCTCCTCATGAAGGCGTCACCCTTCAAAGTCCCCTTTTTAAACACAACTTGAAGTTGTTCAACTAGGCCAAGGGGTCAACTACATAATATAACCTTAATGCCTTATTTCAACATAAAAAAGCCTTAAGAGGACAAATAAGAACTGCAAATAAATGCTCCAACTGGAAATGAAGTAATGAAAGATGACAAACTCCATACTGCCTAAAATAGAATTTACTATAAATAGTAAACTCACAGAAAATGCCAAGGAACCTCCGAACTGGAAACCCTAATTTTACCTCACACACGCCTACAGGCTTCCGGAATAGGCTAATGAGTGTCGAAACAGATTACTGATGAGAAGGGGACATTACAGTTGCACGTTCATATCTCGACAGTTGCTAGGGCAGCAATGGATAGTTGGGCAGATTGATTTATTCAGTTCCCGACATATACCTACATCTGAGTATATGGATTTACAGGAAATCCAACTATGCTTCCACGTTATCCCTCGGATAAGACAATCTTTATGGAATTCCTGAGATAGATGCATGATGTTCATCGTCTTTTACGCCGTAGGCACAGACCATCTATCAATTTTCCTCTTCAATTTGGAATGTATTGGTGCAAGACAGCGGTTGATGCCAAAGTTGCAAGGTAGGAGCTCGAGAAATATCATCTCAAGTATCTTGTTGAAGCACGTGCCTATGATCTTTCAAGTCATTATACAACTCGCCTTGCTGGAAGCATATTTCATGAGCCTTCTATGGAGGATTACTAGGCAAATTGCGCAGATGACTTCGAGGTTCGCAGACACAGCTATGGCCGTTTCTCTCTCTCGCAGATTTCTGTTTTCTTATCAGAAGATGTGGGAGGTTTATCAGATGATGAGGGAGAAGTCCTTCCTCAGTTTTTCAGAGTGCAAGTTGATACACAACCGTTGCCAACAGTTGATTGGTACGCCAAGGAGTACGCAACGATGAAAGAGAGGTCAAGTAGAGTTATTCAGAACAGTATACTTTACCTTGACAGCAAGAAGACCAGGAGGGTAAGTGTGCCCAGAGCAGAGCCGCCAGTAGTGGTGAATCCTTCACTACCTTCCTCGTCAAAACCCAAACAGAAGAAAAGGAGTAACCCTCCTAAGAAAGGTCAAGCGCCAAATAATTCAAAGGGCAAGGCGCTTGCTATTAATACACACACAGAGCCTGATAGACAGCCTATCACAGAGCCAGTTCAGAGTCCGCCAGTGCCTGAGGTTCAGCCTCAAGTTCCTATACCAGTTCCGGAGCAATCACCAGCCCCAATTCATATTGAATTGGATTTAGGCTCCCCATCTCCCAGTCATTCCTCTACACATTCACTTTCGTCGCAACCTCCTGTTGTTAGTACAGACCCTTCCAGTAGCATTAGTCGAGATCAATCTTGGATTGAGTCTCAGTTGGGAAGGAAGAGGAGGCAGCCATCCTATGTTCTTAATCATTCTGATTTTGATGAGATTTATCAGGATGCGCCAGACAAAAGGATCAAGAACATGGTCCACGTAGAGAGGAATACTGACATGGAGATCGTAGTTGAGACTGTTGTACCTCCACAGGGGAAGAGTTTGGCTGAGTTGGAATCTCAGGACTTCGAGGTTATCACAGTCAACCTTGGTCGTAGCACACGCCAAACTCAGGTTGATCTACTACAGGTTGCTACAAACAGTGCCAGAGATAGAATACTGAAGGACGGAGAAGATAAGGCAGCCCTCAAGGCTGAAATCAGACAACTTCGTCAATACATTTCTAGTCTTGTTCACAGGTCAGATGCCATTACCACACTCCCACCGATGCTTGAGCCTCCAGCAGAACAAGGCCAACTTAATCATTTAGTTGCATATGGCAAGCGTTTGGATGAGTGGGAAGAGGAGTTCGTTGCCAGAGGCCGTTCTATGCTCACAGAGTTATATCAGTTACGGTACAATGCACGAGAGCTCCGTCTTAGTCTCCAGGATGAGGAGCAAGAAATGGCAATTAACAGACCCCGGGATGAGATTATGATTGCTCACCTAAGTATGGCATATGAATCAGTCACAGATGCAGAGGATAGAGAAGCTATCTACTCTTGGAAAACACAATTGATTTTCAAGGCAAAGATAGAGGAGACTATGGCGTCAGAATTGGCTGAGAGTAGAGAGCACGTCAATAGTGCACTCCGGTTTGTGAGGACTTTAGTATCTCGCTTACCGTGTTGATATCAGATTGAGGGTGGTGCCTATGTTGAGCTTACTGATGTTCAGTTAGAGCTCCAAGCACTCATTAATGCTATTTTCAGTGGGGAGACCATTGGCTGTAAGATTAATCAGCTTACAGTCCTGTCAGCATTGTTCGATGAGGCAACCAGGAGTAGGGGCGAACTTCAGTCCCAGATCACAGCTGGTGAAGACATGCTGCGCAGGCATAGCATTCTTCGACAGAGTATCAAAGCTCCAGATAGTGATTCAGTTAACGATCTCGTTGAGGGATTGGTTGCTCGAGATCACGATCAGTAGACTTCAGTTCCCACCTCTCAGAATAGACATTACACACAGGAGTTAAACTTAGTGTTACTTTCTCAAGTTAACTCACTGTCTTATCTCATGCATATCTATTCTGAGATCAGCTTTATTTTACTTGGAGTTTTATTTAGGGTTTACGTTAACTGATGGTAGTGTTCCAGCTTAACATGTTTCAATAAGGACGTGCATGCTTGCACAATTGTCCATTTTTAGATTAGATGTTTCGGTTAACCGATGGTAGTTTTCCAGTTACTATATAGTTTGCTTTATTAGGGTTCAGCAATAAATCTTGCATGCATTGCAAGACTGTAGTTCACTCAAGGTGATTTTAGGGTTCCCTACACCTTTTGATGTCTATAAATAAGAGCTTTCGCTCATTTGTACATAACTTTGGCACGAGAGAAATATATGCTGTGCCTGCCTTGCCCTCAATATTGCTCTTTTTGTATCTGTTCATGCGTTTTTACTATTATGATGAATTGTTATGCCACATAGGGTTTCATGCAATTATAATGGTGAATTCTTTCCTTAGTTAGATAAAATCTGTTTTGTGTTCAATAAGCTTGTTCAGATTGAGATGATAGTTGTGCCACCTTGCCTTCAAGTAGAGAATCTGCGCTTGGTTATCGTGTGTTGTTGTGAACAATAAACTTGTTCGGATTGAGCTGATAGTTGTGCCACCTTGCCTTCAAGTTGAGAATCTGTATTGTTTATCGTGTGATGTTGTTACCAATAAACGTGTTTAGATTGAGCTGATAGATGTGCCACCTTGCCTTCAAGTTGAGAATCTATACTCGTTTATCGTCTAATAGTCAAACCTTGCTCCATTTCCTCATGCTCTGTTTTTCTTGAGGAAACTGGATAGATTTTAAGTAATTGGCATAGTTGTAGTTAGTAGTCTGTGAAACCAGAAAATACTCAACTGCAACGTATATAATTTTCGAGAAAGCCTTGTAACCTCTACAGCTGAAACAAAAAGACAGGATTTAGTTTAGTTTATTTTCCTTTACAAGTACTTTTGTCAAGCACAACGAGGGAGCTTCCCCTCCTAATTTGAAGAGCACTCATTGCGTAGTGTGCATAGCTGTCCGTACCAACTCTTACTCCAGAGGTGCTAGTTGTTACGCCAACAACTACTTTGGATACAATTCCTAGACTTTGCAAATCTTTGTGGCCCAAACTTGAGTAAACGACAGGCGAGGTTGGATAGAGCCATATTAGCTCAAACAGACCCTATTAGATGGTGGAATGGCATGGGAGAGATACACCGCAGTTGAAGACACTTGCTACTCGCCTTCTTGCATAGGTTGCCAATTCCTCTACTACAGAGAGGAATTGATCCACATATAGCTTTATCCACTCCCTCAAGAGGAATAGACTTACCTCTAGACGAGCGGAGAAGCTAGTGGTCATTCATAGTGCTCTTCGGCTTCAGGATTGGCAGACTCCAGAGTATCGACAGACTCCAGCTCTACGATGGGATATTGATCCCAAGGACGTGGCCTAGGTAGATGAGGAGGAGACAGCTAAGGGTTTGGTTGGGGTTTTGTTGGTTGAGGCTAAGGTGGACCATCACAGTGGCAGTGACTCAAAGGATGACTCTGATTTTGATGCAGCATGGGAGATCCTATGAATTAGGGGCAGTAGTGCTACTGCTCATTGTTTATTGTATTTTGATTTCTATATCATACTTGTTGATGTGTGTTTTATGACACACCGAACACTCTAGAATAAAGAGTCCAAAGACACTCTATCCTCTCTTGAAAAACTACTTCATAAGCTAAGATTGCAAGAAAGATCATACGGCAATTCCAATGTTTCGTAAGTCAGGTGTGGATAAGCTCAATGGGCGTTGTGATATGCTGGTGACACAAATGGACCTATGTCAACAAATTACTCAAAAAGTAAGGACTTAGGTTGATTTGACATTGAATGCTCTATTATTTTTTGGGATTTTCAATTTTAAGATTTAAAAGAAAAGGGAAAAAGGGATGAGGGTTCAGAAATCCTATACTATTCCTATGAAATCAAGAGACGGTAAGATTAGGTGAAACTAAGGAACAATACTTTGTTTCGCCACAATAACAACAACTACACAAAACAAGTGCAATCTTCTAGGATTTGTGCTTAAGATTTCTTTACCATGAATGATACCATCAAGAGAACAATATTATTCAAAGTAAGCAATTGAAGCATCCACATTATAGGCTCAGTCTAACTTTATGCATTGAATGAAAACCATCCATCCAAAGAAAGTATGAGCGAAAGTTCCACCAATATATACTATCAATCTATCATTCATCTAACATGCATTCAAATCAAATACTACTTTAATCTACTCTATATGGAAGAAAAATATGGAACCATGCAACCACTTGAAAATAGAAGGATTCAAAGCAACTCATGCAATATGAACTTTATTATCAAAGCAGTCTTAAGCAACAATTTCATAAGTCTCTCTCCCATTGTAATGAGATGGCAAAACAAGAGTTTATATAGAGTTTTGAAAATGAAATGCACGGCCAAGATTGATTCAAGATTAATGGCAGAGATTAAAAGAAAGTAACCCTAATTAGGGTTTCCCAGAATACAATTAGTTAACAGCAAGCAAACAGTGAGTGAACTTGTGTGAGGAGCTATCTTTGGGGGGACGCATCCTTATCCTGTCGAGTGGCATTGTACTAGACGAATCTGGAAACTATTGTGCTGACTTCCTCGATCGTGACAAATGGCAGCATGTTGACCTTGTATTCCAATAGGTCCAACTCGTTCAAGCATTCTGCAAAAACAATTTCCCACTCTGATTCCTATCGCTAGAAGGCATGCCAGATGGACAAGAATTAGGCAGCCTTAGTCAAATTTTGCTTGAGGATTGGCCCAGTGGTAGCGAAGAAGATTTCTTGAACTTTGTGCTTCAAGTTTTCCAGCTGCATGTTATTTGCCTAAACAATGTCCTTCTCAAGTGCATCTACAGCCATAGATAGAATCTTCTCCCAGATTTCCTTTGTCCGCTCTTCAACTCTAATGGTATCAACCTTCACCTTTTCCAAAGCTTCATTCTGTGTAATCAATGCCATGTACCAACTGTTGAAATCATACACAGCACCTGCTGCAATAACATTCCCATCGATTAGTTCCTATTTCGGAACTCCTTTTAGCACCTTGAGACAAGGAATGATTCTGTCTCGGATACCCTAAGAATTGTCCCATGCTTCTGCCAGAGTTGCAATTCTTGAGAGCAAAGAGGAAGTTTGCCCATATGCCAATGCCAGTGTTTCTGCAAATACAGCGACTTCTTCACTTCTACTAATTATCCATTCTTTTGTTTCCTTGGCTATAGTCTTTTCTTCTTCAAAAGTATCTTGGGAAGTGTTCATCAATGGAGGAGCCGCTGTTGGTTTGATCGAGAGGCTTGGTTAAATGTTGGATATACTCTTTCAGTCGTTCAACCTCTCGTTTGTATTCCCTCTTCTTTGCTACCTCCTTTTCCAACCTTGCTTTGATAGTAGCAACTGAATTATCTAAGTCTTCCACTTCCTGTCCTTTCGTGGTTGGGTCCAAGTCGACAGTGGTGATGGTGTATTCCTCAGGAGTAATATCCTCCCTAGACTTATCAACTATCGGTACAGCAATTTGTACTGTACGATGGCCAGCTTCGTCTCTTTGGATAGTGGAGAACGTTTTGGCAGGCTTCCTTGCACTGACTACTTCCAATCTGGCTAAGAAATCGGTCATGTCATCTTCTTCTGGGACTTCTTCTTGTTCTTTTATTTTCGGCCTCTCCTTCAGCCAATCTAGGATAGTGGGCTGCTCGGTGTCTTGTTCTTCTTGAATACCCTATTCACACGGAATTTCCTGAATTCCTTTGAGGGTGGAAATCATTCCCTCTTCAAATTCACTATCCAGAATATCAACCTCATTGTCAAACTCCAAAATCTCGATGCCTGTGGGAGACAGAGGTTCTTTGTCTTCTGGCTAAACAGGAATGGGAGAAGGAATCCTTATGTCTCCCAAAGACTCATCAATGTCTAAAATCTCATTTATGTTCGCGGACACAACAGAATGAAGGGGCTCTGATTTTTGCTTCTTCCTGGTAAGTTCTTCATCTACAATCCCCTTTCCTTTTGCCTCCCTCCTTTTCTTGGGATTGGTGCTCTCGATTTGCTCATCTCCTTGGGAAGCACTAGCATTTGAAGAGTAAGATTTTGCTTCACCCATCAAATTATAAGTCAAAGGCATACCCTTCAGACATAGCTCTTTGATCTGCTGGTCTACCCACCATTGCAAGTACTTGACGACTGGTCTCATGAAGGTGGTCAAGTCTCCCAGCTTCGGTTCGGACCACTTTACAGGAGGGAGAGGCCGATTTTCATCAAAACCTGGCTAAATATATTCGCCATCATCTTCCAATTGATCTGGCACATGGAAGAGCTCAGTAGTCCTGATTAAGCTAACCGACAATCTAGACCATAATCTTTTTCTAACATCAAATACATCCACAGCATTGGCCCAGTAATCTTCCAGATCTACCTTGTGTTTGTACTTTACTCCATTTACGACCCCGATGTGATGATGAGGGTCGAAATTAGCTCTGGACCGATAGGACATAAATGGATACCATTGCATCTCTAGTTTGGCGCCTTCAACTGCCTATGCCAACGGGCAAGATTCTTCCATATTTCCAATGAAGAGTGGCAAAGTGATGGCTGCTTTTCTTTTTACTCTCTGGAAGTTTTGATAAGTTTCAAGTTGTCGAAGAACCTCAAGCAAAATCATTTTGTGGGTGGGATAAATTGGAAGCTTGAATGGGCATCCCGTGAATCCCTGAATTCTGATGTAAGTGAACCTCAGAAACTGGATGTACCAAGATCCGTATTTGCCGATAAGGCTCTTAGCTTCATGGGTCAGCCTTTGATGCGTTCCTCCTTGCAATATCCTCGTGATATACATCAGGAATGCATCATGCGCTCTTCTGAAGTGAGATTTGGCAAATAACTGCAATTGGGGGTAGCATTCATATACTTTGAATTCATTTTCTCCATTGCCTACAACGCCTTTGCATATTAATCTGGAATATCTATAGGCTCTTGCCAATAGAGAGATAACATAGGAACTCATATAGAACGATTTAGTCCTCTCCAAGTTCATCAACTGCTCATGGATGTTGTCACTGATCATCCTCGACCAGTTGAACATTCTGACTCCTGAGGTGATCTCATTGATGAAAAAGTACATCCATGTTTCGAATGGCGCGCCTTGAGGACTGCCCATTATCATGTTCAAAAGCAAGATTATATCACCGCGGTCTTCTTTGAAGTCTGTTCGGCGCAACTTCTTAGGCATCTTCTTTACAGAAGCCCTTGGCTTTTCCAACCACGACTTGTTGATGTTGGTCGCACACTAGTCTATCCGGTCTTCAAAAAATCTACTTGCCTCATCCTTAGTCTTATATGAAGTCCGGACATAATGAGGAATGTCGAATGCTTCTTGGATGGCCAACTCTCCAAGATGTGCCAAAATCCTTCCATTGGGAGCAATGATCTGTCTCTCTTCTGGGTTGTAATGTCTGGCGCATTCCACTATCAGCTCAACACACTGTACAGCCGGAGGAAATCCAACTGCTTGCGAGATACCATTCTGCACCATTCTTCGAGCAATGGTTTTTGGCAGGAGTCAATTTAATCCATACATTCTCTTCTTGAATTCCTCGAGGTCCACGCGTCTGATGTCTATGTCTGTGATGTTCTTCCATTTGGAGTTAATCTATGATTCTTGTTGAACTCCTTTGCTCACGAACTTCATCTGTGCTTTCTTCGAGAATTCTCCAGGGGTGGTCATCAACCTACGAGAAAAGAAAATATATTAAATTTAAAACTTCGATTTAAATTTTTCTCTAAATTTTTCTCCTTGAAAATTCTAACTTTCAGCCTATTGAAGGTTGTATTCTGCGAAAAATCAAGCTGAAAGTAAAAAACACTTAGTAAATTTTGGTAAGGATAAATAAAGACAGAAGTAAAAATAAGGAATTCCATCAAACTCAAGAATTATACTCTTTGGATGGCAATTCAACTTTGAACTTCGAAAATCTTGTCTTTATTGCCGAAAAAGCAAGCTAGCCTTCTAAAAATTTCAATCTTCAACTCAGAGCTTTACTTTTCCCTCTGTTCTTTGCCTTGTAAAACCACTTAACCTCCAATATTCTATCTCTCTCTCAAAATTTCTATCTCTTGAAAAAAAACTCTATCTCTTGAAATTTCTCTCTCAAAATTTGGAGAGAGCTTAACTTCTTCAATTGAACTTGTGAAAATGACTTGTCGAAACTCATTATAAAGTTTGAGAAGTTCGATCTAATTTAGCAGTTTCACATTTTATCTTAAGTTCATCGAACTTAGACTTGTTTTCTTCTCGTTTATCAAGGCAGGTTTCCAATTTTCTCCATCCACTATCTTCATCTTTATCCAAAATCTTTAAGTTTATCTCTTGGAGCTCGAATTTTCCTAAGTGTTGGAAAATAATTAAAGGGGTTAATATATGATTTTTTTTATTTTTTATCCTTTAATATTTTCATTTATCCATGTATTTTTGTTTATTTTGGCGAATTTTGTCTAACTTTATGGATTTTTATTTCTTTCTCCTTCCAAGTTCGGACTTAAGAGTTTTCTTGCCATATTCTCTTCATGGCGGACTTCCAAGATTTCTTTCCAAATGTTGGGCAGACTTCACAAACTTCCTTCCATTTTTCATCTTGGCATGGTGGACTTTATAAAATTCTTTCCATTGTGCTTTACAAGGTGGGTCAGACTTCCTTCCTTGTTTGCCATCTACTCTTTCTAGTCCAAGGGCAGACTTGGTGAATTTCATTCCAAAAGGTGGCGGACTTTGGAGTGAACTTTCCAAAGGCATGGCGGACTTCCTAAAGTCTTTGCCATTTTCATTCAAAGTCAGGTCAAACTTCAAGAAGGTCTTGCCATTGATAGGGCGGACTTGGAGAATCTTCAGACATCCTCTTTGGGCGCACTTCCTCAGATTTATGCCATTTCAGCTATGAATTTTATGCTTGTCGCCATGAATCTCTTGCCTTTTGGTTGATTTTTCATGCTTTTCACCTAATTTTCATATTGATTTTCATTGATTTTCCAGATTTTTCAATGGTTTTTTCTGATTTTTGCTTTATTTTTGCATGCTTTTCGATTCATTTTTGCTTGCTTTTCTCATGATTTTTCAGATTTTTGCATGCTTTTTGCATGCTTTTTCAATCTAAAGGTGGAAACGTTGACTCCATTATCAGTGGGACCTAGCACTTTCTAGAAAAAAGAAGCTTACTAAAAATAGAAAAAGCAAAAAAGCAACTTTCTAAAAATAGTAAATCTCAGATTGGTCCAAAAGTGCCAAAAATGAAAAAAGCAAAAAGCAAAAAAGCAAAATCCCTAGAAAGTAGGAAGTCTCAAAATTGACCCAAAGCACAGGCGATCCCCATCTTTCGGGCCTTCTGAGTGCTTCCATGACATTTAAGCACAATTTTAGGCTTGAATTCTCTACTTGGCTTGGGTGATGACTCCAGACTCTGACTTGAAACTCTCAGAGCGACACAGCTTATGAAATTGCAACTCAAAGCTAAACCCTAAAAGCAAACCACCAAGGGTCCCCATTTGCAATGGGGCGATGTGTGAAATAGGTCACAACAATACTTTAAAACTATATGGCAGCAATGTAGCCTTTGGGCATTTTGATATAAGTTTATAAATTATAACTTGGAGGTTGTTTCATGATTCATGTATGTTAATTTTGAATTTTGTATGCGTATTGAGTATTGACAAATAATGTTGAACACAAATGTTATATGTAGGTTCTATAATATATATTATGCATGCCTTATCCATGTTTTCGTATAAATATTTAAAATTTTCCCTATATTTTTGTATAGCCTTCCCCCCGCCGTCCCCAAATTTGGCCTCAAAATTCGGAAACTTGGGGACTCATCCCGCCATCCCCAAATTTGGCCTCAAAATTCGGAAACTTGGGGACTCGTCCTGCCATCCCTGTCCTGGAAACTTGGGGTAACACTGGAAAACTGTGATTTAACCTAGCTAAGTGCCATCAGGTCTACAAGTCAACATTGGTGATTAGTTGCAGCTCATAGCAGCACCATTGTCTGTATATTCCAAGGCAGTGCCACTGTCTGTATATTCCAAGGCTGTTGAGAGGGATTGATCCTGATTCTAGAATCAGGTTTAAGAGCTGTGCCTATCCCATGAAGACATTTCCAAGTGCCAGCTGGAGCAGATCGTGTAATAATCAACCCCAAAAATTTTTTTGGAAACTTCTCTACTGCTGATATGATTTTCTGAATATGATTGCCCTTATTTTTTTCTCATGATTTGTCATAGTTTCATCAAGTGAGTTTTCTGAGTTTGTTTGTTTGAGTTTCCCAAATGCTCATTATGATTTTGACATGCCAAATGATACAAAATATAATTGCAGAAATAACAGAAGGAAAACTTCTATAGAAAAGAGTTCTATCAGCTTCAATTAACTTAGAATAATTACAGCATTAACAATCATTTTGTGATCAGACATTAACTCAGAATATTACTTATTTCAGACCTGGAAAAAGAGCCCAAGCAGCTGTATAGACGTCTTCTTTCTTGGCACAAGCAACTCCAAATGAAGACCCTTGAAACCCTTGTGATAATCACGCCAAGTATACACCTCAATCACCTCCGAACAGTCACAGCAATAACCAACAGAGAGGCTGTCCAAAGATGGTATCATCATCCATAAAGGGGCGCACCCAACAGTAGGTCGACTTGGCCAAATAAATTGAACACTTCATCAAAAATTACAATCTTATACTTTTTGGAATCACCTAGATGAGAGCAAGAGATTGAATCAATACCCACATCGGTAACTTAATCCATTTTGGAGATACAAGCAAATTTTCAGGTTCAGGTCCAGAAAAAGAAGTGCCCAGAAATTAATTAGAAACACACCAAAATCAGCACCAAACCACACAAAACTGAAAAGGAGCAAATCCACACCAAAACCCAACTGAAATCTCCTCAAAAGAACTGGAAAATCTTCTTTATTTTCGCTTAGATGTGATTCCTAATTGAAACCACCAATCACCAGCTTGAGCAGGTCTTTCACTGTCAAAACCAACCTTAGATTTTGAGGGTTTTCATCATCAAATCCGTTTCTCAGACTTTCTGGTACCATACCAGCAACATCTTTGTAAGCAGCCAACTCCAACATAAGCAAATGAGAGCCAAAAAGTCACTTTATAGAAGGTGAGAGAGAAATTAGGGCAACTTTAGGTTTTGAATCATTTTCCCTCCAAAAACCTTTTTAATATTTTTGCTTTATACTTTAAAACATTATCAAATAATCCTCAAAGGGGTGTCCCGCTCATAAGGAAACTATTTGCACTTTTGTAGCCTTCTAAAACGACTTAAAGTCATTACACTAGGCGCCCAAGGTACTTTTTATGTCCCCTTTTGACCCTCAACATTAAAATAACAGTCCACTTTTCAAAGCATTAATCAAATATTTAAATGATTTAACCTTAGTAACTTTATACCAACTAAATATGTGTTGTTGTGACAAGCCTGACCTGGTCCAGCCACCCGAAGAAGACTTACTATTTTTAATAGCAAGTGACATCCCAAAAGCTCAAACTAGAGAAATACTAATATGCGCCGAAAATACCGATATGCGCCAGAAATACTGGTATGCACTAGAAATACTAATATGCACCGGAAATACCGAAAAACCCCACAAAAAGTACTGGAATAAGGCATTAAAGCTCATCGAACAACTTCCACTCATTGCTCAAACAGGAAACCCTACACTGCTCTGCCTACCGAACTAGTTGCTAAAAATAGTAAGTGAGTCAAAACTAGACTAATCCAAAAGAGGACATCGAAAATGGGGACATTACAGATCGTGACATTTCTGGAGATTATAGAAGTCCTTAAACATCCATTCCTATTGGTGTCAGCCTAAAGAAGGGTGCCACACGGCTAGAATAGCACTCAGGCCAAGAGGGGGGCGAGCAGATAGTTGCAGGCATAAAGCTTTCTCATGCCCTATCCCAGGGTTTGACCATAGATCACTGCCATTTGAGGCCACTTTGTGGAAATTGTTGCTAATCCAGGGTGAAAAGACTGGTGAATACCGAATCCATTGAGTTTACTGAGAACCAGGGATTCATACAAGGAACAGTATGTCCTCATCAAGCCCTAGAAGTTGCCTCCTGGATTCTGGGTCACCCTTGAAAGAAGATTGTTGCGACAGCACCATTGCAAGATCCGTAAACTGGTAATTGTATCAGAACAGAAAATTCAAATCAGACTAGTTTTTGTAGCTTTTTCTTTGCTGTACATTACTCTAGTCAATATTAAATTCAAATCTGGATTTATATCAGAGATTTTCAATCAGTTTGGTTTGCTGCTCACTGTTAGATCTCTGAGTTTTTGCTAATGTGTTATAAATCTGAATGATGTTGAGAAATGAGAACGATAACCCTACCCCAGTGATTTTGAAATTTGTAAAACCCTAGGATTATTACACTATTTGTCATGCAGCAACAAGTCAAGGTGCAAGCAGCTGGTCCTGCCATGAGAAAAAAGTAAAAACCCCTCAGATTGCTCTAACACTATAGCTCCCCTAAAGGCTGGCCCTCATATGGTGGATTTCAAGCAAGAGTTGTTTCTCTTGAGCAAATTTTCAAGTGTTTAAATGATATTAGTGGTAGAGGCCCACATGCAGGTGAAACCTTTCATGGAGGAAAAAAAATCATGGTAAAGGTCCTTAGCTCTCTGCTGATGCCGGGAAAAGTTATTCGTGGACAGAGAAAAGCAAGGTGGTAACAAAGGTTTCACATCTGGATCAAGGATTTTAAATATTGCTTAGCTTTTAATCCATGTTTACCTTTAAATCTTGATATTAGCTTATTAAGAAAGGGTATGCCCTTGATTATTAACAGTTATAGTTCCAATAATCATGGCCCTGGTCTGCAGTCTCTGCTGGTTTTTACCAGCTTTCTCAAACTATGTCTCTTATGGCTTAGATACTTTGGTAATATTTTTTTGAAACAAGTGATTTCATCATATATATTATATGGGCTTCCTGAGAAATCCTAACTCAGTTACCGCAAAAAGCTGTAAATCTGCTACTCTGTAATGCTTTCTCTGCTTTTTCAAGTTTTCTGTTAGCATACATTTAAAGTGTTTTTGCCTGTTTCAAAAACATTATATATTGTTTTTGTAGTGGAAAGATACAGTTTTCAGTAAATCCATTTTGTGTTCATTCCTGTTGCCCCTCACTCCAATTCTTTTCAATTTGATTGATCGTTGCTTATATGAAACGCAAATTGATTTATATTTATCAGGTAGTCAAAATGTTTACTGCCAACCGACTGTCAAAATCCAATCATACTGTCAGTTTCGATTGCACCGAAGACCCTAATTTAGCAAGCAGGATTGATGTTGTAGTCAGAAGGCATCACTGTAACAAACAGAAACTGAATTTGGGTATTAATGATATCGGTTCAGTTATAAGTTACAAAATGCGAGTGCTAACTGAGAAGAATGTGATATAAACAATGACCTTCCTTTGGGCATCAATAATTTTCTTTTATTTGGAAATGTGACCTTTTCTGCTTAGTAATTCTAGGGTGAAGTTATGAGCCGCCTATTTGAGGAGTTATGTGATTAGCTTTTCACCGCAGTTTTATGATTTGTAAACACAATCAATGCTCATTTGTATGCCATATATGTTACACCAGAAGCTCGTCACATATTCTTCTAGGTGCGTCCCATTGCTATTACGCCACAACCCCTTGGACCTTTGGAATTATATTTTGACTATAACCACAGATTTCATCCGGTTCTCTAAATTTGAGCATACTTATTCAACTTACTATTAAGCCTTCAAGTCTTTTTGGGCAGCCAAACCCCACGATAGTTCTGTGAAATCCCTATTTTGTTAACTGAACTTCAAACAGAAAATAAGGTTGGTGTCAAGAATACACAAATACCTGGAAGTCAATAATGCCAAGATAAGTAACGAAGGCGTCATGTGGGATGACATAGCCTGCTCAATGTACTTCCATAAAACGGGTCCATTGTTGCTCCAACAGAGATGCGATATAAGTATATGTCCCAGCTCCACGGAGGGCATGCTGACGTCTGCTCCCTTAAGGCACTTGCTCACTTCAACTGCCCACAGAAGAGGGGTGTCCCTCTGTTCTTGGCACACCCTTGTCACCTCCATCACCTGCTGCTGCCACACCCATCCTTCCTCTTCACTAACCATCTCAAATCAATACCCTTTTTAAATCAAACTATAAGCATGCCCATCGGACACAGGCCCTTCAAATTAATATAAAACCACACCCATCAAACACAGACTCCCTCAAATCAATCTATAACCATGCCATCACCTACAGGCCCCCTTCAAATCAATATTTTGCACCAAAAAGACCTTATTGTTGCCTCCTCGACACCTATCTCAGCTGATTAAAAACATATATTCAAAGATCTGCTGTGCACCCAACATTCCTACTGAATTGTGTAATGAAAAACATGGCCCTGTAATGCCAAGATGTCTCTGAATACAGTTTATAGAAACGGTGATGTTGAACTGAAAAAAGACATGGGATTTTGGGAACACGGAAAACAACAGAAAGATGTATCATGTGTCATGAAAAAATAAAACAGGGTAGCTGCCTTTTCTCCTTTTAATGTTCGGACAGCTATATACGCGTTATTCTGTAAAATGTATTCAAATAATGTATTTATAATTAATAGAAACTTCTAGTTGAATTGGGAAGAAAAACATCTAGTGTCATGCCTTGCGTGAGATGATAAACGTCCGAAGTTTGTCCACCCATAGGATTATAGTTTGACCAAGTTACGAAGACGCAACGGTCCAGTATTCTTCTCACACGCCTTCAAAATTGATAAAACAGAATCTTTCGGAGTTTATGATAGTGATATAAGTGTTATAATGTCTACTAGTTTTCATCTCAATAATTTGGATCGATATTATTAATTTTTTTTTTATTTTATTTTTTTATTTTTATTTTTTTTGACAGATTTTCAGTCTATATTCAATGAGAGTGCTTTTCTTCTAGATTTTACTGTGTAGTTTATTTTTCTCCTATAACTCTCTTTTCTATCTTTTCTTCTAGATTTTACTATGTAGTTTATTTTTCTTCTATAACTCTCTTTTCATTGTGATGGTGGATCAAGGAGTGTGATCCCAAATGTTGATGTAAATAAACTACACAGTAAAATCAAACATGTTTAGTTATGAAACCTATCTATTTTATTTAATTAATTTATATAAATAACATCCAAAAATATTCCTCTTATTTTTTTAAATAATTTAATTTAATTAATCTTAAAAATTCATGTAATTATTATACTACTATGTATTATATAATATATATTAGTAATATATTATTATATAATATAATATACAAGTATATATTATTAATATATTATTATTTTTAAATTATTATAATATTATGTATTATATTACATATTAGTAATATATTATTATATAATATAATATACAAGTATATATTATCTATAATTATTATATTAATATAATATATAGAAAAATGCAAGTTGTTATCTAGGGGGTAACACCCATAAAAAATTTAAAATTCATGTGTAATAACCATAATGTTATTTGCCTATTGTTAGATATATATTAAAATTAATAATAATATAATAATATTAAAGTATAATGTTAATGTTTTTGATAGGGAAAAGAAGGTTTTGATGGGACCTAAAACCCATTACAAACTAGTTTTGAAGGGACCCATAACCCTCTCAAAGAAAATTGTGCTGCAACAAAGATAAACCACATACCATCAGCAGCCCAATAGCAGCAGTACCAAGAGAACTGGACAAAGGTTCAGAAGGAACCTTAAACCCTTTACAACAAGATTTTGACCAAGATCTTAAACCCAGGACCAGGTTTTGAAGGGACCTTGAACCCTTTACATCCAGGTTTTGATAAGCACCTTAAACCCTTATAACCCAAATGAACCCAAGAGACTAAGAGTAATCACCTGAAACAGTCAAGCAACAAAGCAGCCAGGTTGCAACACACCAAAACCAGCAAATCCAAACCCCCCACCTCAATAGGGAGGTTAGAGAGGACATCAAAACTCTGGAATCCGTCCACCTTCTTCTAGCTCCCTCCCACCTAAAAAGCCAACCCCAACTCTTCCTCAAACAGAGAGGGCTCCCCTCTAATGGAGAGGAAGAGATGAGAGCCCTTACCACCAAAACCAACACTCTCCAACATACACAATATTATAATATTATTATTAATTTATAAAGTGTTATATTAAAATTATTATACTTAGTATTATGTTATTATTAATGCTTGGATTAGGTTAAGGGTTCCATCATGTTATATTATTATTATATTATTAATATGAGGTTCAGATTATGTTTCAATTAGGGGTGGTATTTAGTAAAGTTTTTTCTTCACTTATGTTTAGGGTTAAGATTATATAGATTAATACTATTAGTCAAAGATTTTTATTATGTACTCTATAACAATATAATAATAATAAAATATATAACCAATAATAACAATATATAACAAAAAATTGTAAGATATTAATAATAATATCTTACAATTTATTAAACTAATATAAATTACTATGTAAGATTTCTGGAAAAATTGTGTGCAAATTTTTACATACTAACTATTATGGACTGTGAAAACAAAATGATATTAATATAAATTAACTAATAACAAATATATAGCAAATAAGTAAGATATATATGTGATGTAGGAAAATTCAACTTAAATCCAACTAGGATTTACCTCTTTATACTTTACATCATATTAGAACACAAAATTAACTAGGTTTGATGATTAGCCTGTTGCCACAAGGGAGATCCTATCTCCTAGGGTGTGTCTTTTTTGAGTTCTAGAGATGATAAATTTGATGTGCATTTTAATAAGTCTATTTGACATGTAACCCTGGATCTAAAAATGTAATTTGTCACAGACGAAAATTGAAAGTAACAGAAGAAAGGAAAATCTGAGAATGAGATACAAAGAGAAACTTATGATAGAAATTTGAGCCTGAATTGCAAGAACAGGAGTGTTGGGCACCCTAAATTGAGATGTTTCTTTTTCATATCTAAAAACTCTAAGATGTAAATTACAGTCTACTC
Source organism: Sequoia sempervirens (assembly GCA_007258455.2). Classification (NCBI taxonomy): domain Eukaryota; kingdom Viridiplantae; phylum Streptophyta; class Pinopsida; order Cupressales; family Cupressaceae; genus Sequoia; species Sequoia sempervirens. Next base: position 44,448,920 of record VDFB02000007.1, on the reverse strand, counting down.
TATGTTTCTTGTGGTTGTCCATTGTCGAAACTTTTGGATCTAACTTGCACACATAGAAAGAGGGGGAATGGTTGTGTTGTATAGTGGCTTGCCTAATCAAATCTCATTTTGGTATTTCTGAATCCACATACAACAAATGATGATGATCAAGAGGGCATACCTTAGATAGGGCACAAACCAAAATAATAATTGACTGAAATGATAAGTGATAACTGATAATGTTATCTTGATGAAGTGATGTCACACCATAAGTTGTTACAAATATTGATTGATAAATGCCTTGATTGCTTGATAGACCTACAAAATATTAGTTCACAAAACACAATAGATTGTAGATAGCATATAATGAGGATAACTCAATACTTCATAATAATTACATGATATGGCATAATAGTGCTTAAATAATTCTTGCTTATTCCTTTCTTCTCATATCTAATGACTTTAAAAGCATGATCCTAATTGATGAAAGCATTGCAATAATGTTGCTAATTCTACCCTTGAATTGCCTTGACTGCTTTTTAGGATCCTTAATTGTACTCAATAGATTTTCTAGTCTCTATTAGGATTTCAAATAATGAAAAAGACTTGTATTTATATGTAATTCTTTAATTTCCTGATAATTAATTACTAATAGCTGATAAATGACTTTGGAATTTTAAATGTTAAAATGTTGACATTGACATATTTTAAATTAAGCCAAAAGAGGCTAGATAGGGCCACTCGGCACCCTAGTCTAGACCTATTATTTCAAGGCATTTTTTACATTGTTAAATAAATAATAAATGTTAATTTTTAATTTAAGTTTGATTTCTCAAATATTATTACAAAATGGGAAAATTAAATGCACAATTGGGTCCAAGCACAAGAGGTGGAGCTAAACCTAGTGTAAAATTGGCAAGGGTGACAATTTATGATACTATAATATATATTTAACCCTAACCCTAACAATAATAATAAATATTATTATGATATTGATATCAAGATTCAACTATGTATTTTTTCGAGTCAAATTGATTGACTCAAGTTTCATGAGTAGTGGTTCACAAAAACCCATCTATCATGATAATGAATGGTCCACTTAACATTCATTACATCTAGGTGATATTCACAAAGGTGAAGCATTGGGCCTTCTCGGAAGGTCACCCATCCTAGTACTACTCCATGGGTAAGCATGCTTGAGTTGGAGTAGTACTGGGATGGGTGACCATTCGAGAAGGCCCAATGCTTTGCCTTTGTGAGCATCACCTAAATGAAATGAGTGCTAAGCGGACCATTCATTATCATGATAGATGGGTTATTGTGAACCACTACTCATGAAACACTGGTCAATGAGTTTGACTCAAAAAAATACGCAGTTGAATCTTGATAGCAATATCATAATTTGACACATTGTAGAAAATACCTCCTACTTATCAATAAATATTATTATAAATATCCATATAATATATATTAATATTATAATATTATATTAGGATTAACTATATTATTATGCTATGTATAATATTATAATATTATAATATTATATTATTATATATTATAATATTTACCAACACTTGCACCAAAGGTGCAATGGTTATGTTGATAGAGAACTATATAAGTAAAGATGGTATCAAAGTGTAGTTTGAAATATTTACAATTTTGTTTCTAAAATGTAAAAAATGTTTGTAATACATATTTCTTATAGAAAATTGAACAAAACTTTCGTAACAATTTCAATTCTAATGATTTTATTGTCGATTATTTCATGTACTTGTAATTGAAATGAGTCGGCACAAAGTTTTTGGTTATTCATGTATTTTTTCCCTACATTGTCAAAGAAGTTAGTAGAGCTACATAATAAATTGTAGAAAAAATGAAAGTAGGTGTTAAGGAGAGGAATTGATAGCATGTTTAATGCACTTGTTGCAGAAATATATGAATATAAAATAGTCACTCGTAAAACATGAAGTTGTGAGTAAATTAGTTTTGTATTTTTTTAAGTGTATAGTATGAACATGGTAAGAAAAGGAATAAAATAAAAGTTTATTTAGAGAAGGGTATAATTAAATATGTGTACATATACTCATCATAATGAGAGCAGTTGTAGCTGGGACTCTTCCTTTATCCTAATAATTATGTATGAATTAATTTTCATTCTTGAATATCAATCGAAGGAGAATGGTGGTTCTATTCGAAGGGCCTTTATTGGTTTAAATCTAGATATAGTTGTAAAACTTAAGCCTTATATTTTTGTTATACCTATATTGATTGTGTGTACATATACTCATCATAATGAGAGCAGTTGTACTTGGGACTCTTCCTTTATCCTAATAATTATGTATGAATTAATTTTCATTCTTGAATATCAATCAAAGGAGAATGGTGGTTCTATTCGAAGGGCCTTTATTGGTTTAAATCTAGATATAGTTGTAAAACTATATTTTTGTTTTACCTATATTGATTATTGATTTGTTGAGCATCAATCCTTAGGATTTATGTATGGTAATAGCCCATGTCATGGATAGTGGTATTTGTCTACGATTACCTAGAGATATGGGTGTTATAGATATATTTTTTTAGGCATTCTAGTTCCAAGGTGGGCCATTGTAAGTATCAAATTGCACTACTACATATAAGGGTAAATTTAGTGGTTTAGAACCAACTTTGTAGATAATATTTAGCACTTCTCCAAGAGACCCATTAACAAGCCCTGTTTGAATCCACAAGTTTGTAGTTAACATAATGTGTTGGCATTTACATAGCAGGTGCTCTTGTGGAAGTTGTTCAACATCATTATCCATGTTTGATCTTGTGTGTGTTTTTATCACGACACTAAGTGTAATAGGAAGATTTAGTAATTTCAGCTCTTTTTGTTGTGTATCATCACTAAATCATTTGTAGAAAATAGGTGCATTGACTAGTTAAAAAGATTGTGTTCATCATTTGATAGTAATGTGTTTGTGCGGTTCATTAGTAATTCCCAATCTTGTTCAATTGGTTTTGCATTACAAATGTTATTTAAATTTCAACAAAAGTAAATTTAAGTTTGAGTGTCACCCTTTTGATGGAATATTATTTCTAATGTAAAAATTGTAGTGAATTGCTCCCATAGGATTTTAGCATCTGAGTGTGATGCATATATGGGTTTGTCCATAACAAGTGGTATTTGTGCCAAGTCACCTACGAGAAAGATAGATGTCCCACCAAAGCACAAGTGTTGTTGGTGGGGGAAAGCTTCACGCAATCCACTGTCTATTTTCAATAGTAACTTTGGTACTATGAAGTTCATCTCATCAGCAAGGACGTATTTTACATGTTTAATGTTTTCTTAAAAAGTTATCAATGACTGACCCTTTAATGGTTGCATTTCTTTTATCAAAATCTTAAGGGTTGAATGTATAGTTGGTGCATGTATGTTGAATGTCGCGAAACCTGTAGGAGCAACAACAAGGAACAAGTTTTTTTTTTTTATGCTAAAATCTTAAGGGTTGAATGTATCTAGTCAATACATGTATATTGAATATTGTAATTCTTATAGGAGCAACAACAAGAAGTGAGTTATATTTTTTTTATGCTAAACTATAAAGTGCATGTCTAATACAATTAATTAAATAGGATTTTCTTATACCTGTTGTTCCTTGAATGATCATGTGTAAGGGTTTCTTGAAGGAATTATCATTGTAGTATTTTTTAGGAATGATAAGTGCTAGTTCTTTTTTGGGAGATAGTGGATATGGTGGATCATTTAACTTAAATGTGGATTGGTCATATTTTTGGGACATCTTGTTTGTGTTTATGAAATGTTTTGTAATGTTGTGTAAATGTTGAGGTATAGTGCGTTCATCACATTTATTGATATAATCAAAGTCCCATCTTCCAAGCATTTCAAGAGCATTTAGATTTCTACCAATAGCAAGGCCCATTTGTGATACCAACTCCTATTCATTCATTCATATTGTATTTCCTATATTTTTCTCATTATCAATGTCATCTTCTTCTTCATGGTTAACCTCTATATCAATTAAGCGGTCAACATGCCACACATAATATTTATTTATATGCATTTCCTTCCAATTCACAATAATATCATCTTTAACAATACCTATATCTTTGGAAATGTCATAGAAGTTCTTATATAAAAGTAGGTCAATCCAATAAAATATCTCAAAATGTTTTGAATCCTCTTTTGGAATAGCATAAAACTGAGGAAAGACATTGATAATTTCCTTTTGCTTCCTTTCTTTCCACTTACACCCTTTGCATTTAGATGAAAATGAGAATGATCATGTATATTCAATCAATGTTATAGTTTCCATATCAATAGGTTGGTGTATGTAAGAATGTAGATAACTCAATTACAATGCATTTTCATTTGGGTTTGTTCTAATTCAATGGGACACTTTCACCCAACATTTAATGTCATAAACAAAAGATTACAAATAACAAGTGGCAATTTTTGTAGCATATAACATGTTTCTTGTGCACCTTTATCACAATATGCAATAATATCAGTCATGAATTTTCTATATGTTGCAAGAGCTTAGTCTTTTGGTGCTTGTTTTCTACATATTCATGTTAGCATATATCAATACAACTCTCAATTTTTCTTTTTTCCTTGGATGCATATTTGTCTATGTATTTAAGAACGATCATTTTTGAAATGTCAAGTTGACATTCCATTTTAGCTCCCCATATTGAAATCATCTATGGACTATGTATGTTTAACCTATCATAGAAGAGGTAGCACATTTAGGCCAAGGAGCCCTGTAATGACACTCTACATTTTTACTTTTTTGCATAGGCATGTTGATTTAGTATATTTTGTGTGCCTTTAGACACAATTGATTAATTATTCATAGTCAACAAGTGTATTTCTAGAAAATATCTCATTTGTTTTTAGTAAGGATGGATCATCTTCTAAAGATTGAAGTCATGTGTTGGTTCTGTCAAATAGACTACGAGGGTTCCATGCACTAACATATTTTTTAAAGAATGATTTTTCTCTTTCTACATCTATATAGTTTTCCTAGGCAAGGTTGCCCATATTTGGTGCATTATCGAACCAAAGGAATCCATGTACATGACCAAACCCTTGATGTTCCATTCATATCTAGACCAAAAATATTTTGCATACAAAAGCTTATTTATTACTTCTTCACAAAAAATCATGAATCGTTGATGCAAGTATAAGGATGCGATATGTGGGTTATTAATAATGTTATATATGTAGTCTTTATTAGTTTGTGATGTAGATGGTATGTCATTCAAAAATAGTTGTTGTAAATTCGGCCATTTAGTATCTGCAACACTTAATGTGAAGAAGAGAGTGAGTGATCCTATTTGGTTTATCATATTTGAAAGATCATCATGACACTTATTCCAATATGATTAGGTCCCTCTTAGGGAAGATCCAAAATGCATCAATTGTTCAGTCAGTTGAGTATCAAGCAAGTGTTATATATGGAGACAAAGACTATCAATGGTGGTTGGTAAGCAACCCTCTGCATTTTTCTTTATAAACATAGAGGCAAGTCCTTGGCTTTGATGGCACATCATAAAGTTCAATACAAAATATCTAAATCTTGGATGGCTTTCAAATATATTATTATGAAACCTCATTAAGTGCAACATATATTCATGCATTTCAACTTGTTTGTATCATGGTTACAATTGTAGTGTAATTCCATTTGGAAAGAGTGTGGGAAAATCCATGTCTAAAAGGCCCTCAATATTGTATTCATTTATTGAAGAAGAGTCAAGTTGTGGCCAATGAATAAGGATGTCATGTTCATCTCTAATTTGCAATGTTTCTTTCAAATAAGAAAGATGGAATGCAGTCTAACAAAGGATAAGAACATCAGGAGGAAAATTGTATGAACACATTTCCCATCTACACCATTTTTTTTGTTAAAGTTCATACTAGATATATTTTGTTTTCTTAGGTCTTAGAGAAGATGACCAACAAACTTTTGTTCATAGGCTTTATAAATTAATGGTTTTAAATATTGTACAACTACATGGTACCAAGGATACTTTTTATTTCATGGTGGCTACAACCTATGGACCTTAATCTATCCTAACAGGTGGAAATTGTATTCTAGTTGGTTTACAACAAGTCTAATAAAATAAAAAGAAGCTTCACATTTGAAATATGTATTTATCATTTATATCTTTACAATATAATTTGTGTTTCACATTTTGATGAGGTTAATATGTTCCCAAATGGGAATGATCGATTATCATAAATTATGCATACTTTCATTTTTACCAATATTGATGTTAGTTATCAGTTTGTGACTAATGATTATGTATTATCCTTGGATCAAGAAGAAAACAACCTAAATTTAGATAAGACCTCCAACAAATTATGTAGTCATATGCTTTCCACAATGAAATGACATAAAGTTTGAAGCACCTTAATTACATGTGATGTCCCCTCGCTAGACAGTTCTCAGGAACAGTGTGTTAGCCCTTTATTGGACCCTTGTGGGCTAGCCAGTTTGGATAGAGGGTCAGTGATGCATTCTGGAGAGTTTGATTGTTCTAGTTTTCAGTGGACAGTGATTAGATCACAGCGAGCGTTGGCATTTCAGGAGTCCACAGCTTCTGACGGCATGGGAATACTCTGAGTTTTGAGCGAGTTATGGAATTTTAAGTGATTAAGTTAATTATTTAACTTAATGTTTTATTAAAGTTACATTGACTTTAATAATATTTTATATCACTTAAAAAGTGTTCAAAAAAGGGATTTAATATTTTAATGATTTAAAATATTAAAAGTGCGCTCAAAGAATTAAGTCTTAAACTATGGAGAAGACTTAATTAAAAATTAAAAGATTTAAATGATGCAAAAGGCCGTACTTTCTTGAAATGCATGCCAATTAGGTATAAAGCATTTCCCTGGCAAATGAAACTCATCTTTTGACCATTTCTCTTTGCCTTGAGCATTTTGCCTATGCATTCTCCTGTGATCAGGGTTTGAACAACTGCCATTGAAGAACGTTACCTCTTCAGTGTGAGCACTCTTGAGATTGTGAAAGATCAGTCGAATCAGTGCATGTTGAGAGCTTCAGCCAGAGGTTCTACAGATTCATACAGAGTTTCTTTATTTTGAGTTTGCTTATTGTTTACAATAATTGAGGGTTTCTACTGGTGGCGCATCCTTCTTCACAGACAGAGGGTTCCAGCAGGGTTTCCTTCCTTTCTTTTCATAGCCGTACGGCCTTCATTGGGAATTGTGCCTTGAAAGAGGCGTGTGAAGGAATAATGTGAAACGCCTCCCTTTGGCTTGGTTTTAGTCTTCCATCATGGGCGTCCAGTATTTCTAGAGCATTGTGTCCAGTTTCTGAGCAGGAGAAATGTGTTCTGGAGATTTGGCGTGCCTTTATGCTTGATTTCATCATTTCCAGCTGTAGATCTGGCAACTTCTTTATTTAAAATAACTGGAGATTTCTTGGTATGTCTGATATTCATGATCTTATTGTTTCAGTATATTAACAACTTCTGCATTTCCATTTTGTGAGTTTTTGCTTTATATTTCAAATTACAAGCAAAAATATGATGCGCCCCTTCTCTTCTGTCTACTAAGAATTCTCTAAAAAACTTAAAATACACCTAAAGACTTAAGAAAATAAGGGTTTTGAGTTGAGAGCCAGTAGGGCTCATCACATTACACCCCATCTAATATAACCTAATACTAGACCATGCTACCAAGGCATCAAGAAGCTAACACAATCTTTTCCCAATCCAAACAATTATATTTATACAATGAAAATTAATCCCAACCTAAAAACACAACTTCAAACCCCTATAATATAGAATCGCTTCAAACAACATTAAGAACTTATATGAAATTAACAATATTCTTAAGCTTGTAAAACAGATGAGCTCTATTGGTGAAAACAACAGAGATATGATAGTGGAGCTTCTGATTTAAACCCTAGGAAATAAGACAAAGTAGACAATACTAAAATTGGATAAAGTACTTTGATATAAACTACAATAAAATCCAGGTAAAAGTGTGAGTCACAAATTCTCAATGTTCTTGATGATTTTTTTAAAACAATAGTATTATAAAATTTTTGAGTAGGTACAAGTCCCAAATCCTAAGAGAATTTAAATAATGGAAGAGAATTTAAGACCTCTCAACACGGTTCTACACAAAAGTTCATGTGTTTCATTCCATAGGAAATTTTTTAATACATGGGTTTGAAAATAGTCACCTAGTAGAAGTAACATAGAGAAAAGCACACAACAGAGGCCTCAACATAATTTTATTACAAAAATCATCTTTAAGGAAAGAATTCTTTGAGTGATAATGAAAAATTCAAAGAACATGAAAAAATCATGTTTGCTTCATTCCATACAAAAATGCATCAATTAAAAGAAACAATGGCACATTATCAAGGTTCATGCATTGCAATCACATTCAAGTGTGCCAACATAGTATGCTAAATGGTCATCTAAGGCTACTGTATGACACTTTTGCTAAAATCTCACATTGAAAAAAGAAGCTTTGAGACTTATCTTTGGTATAACATGCTAAAAAGATTTGTTTGATTGTATCATTAAAAATGAAAGTTTTGAGACTTATCTTTGATATAATATGTGAAGAGGAATTTTATTGGACATTATAGTTGGAATTGCAATTACAATATTTCATAAAAATTACCTTTGGTTATGCGACAATTGGATCCAACAACTTAAAAGGTCAAACAAAAAATATCTTCATGGCTTGATCACTTTAATTCACCAAGTCAAGCCCTATACTTTTCAGTTTTCATTGACATCGAATTGTTGACCATGCTAAAAAAGTAGCCAACCCATTCACACAAGTATTGGGGGATGTTGTGAGGAGCTATGCTACAACAAAGTCAACAAATCAATTTAACAACACGATAATATTCCACACACACAAAATTCAGATTGTTGGATTTAAGGACACATCACTACAATTTATATCAAGGAATTTCAATTAAAGATATCATTAAAAAACAAGCAGTTGAACACCCCCAAAAAACTAGTTTTGTTAGATGCAAGTCTCAAATGCTTCTCCTAACATCATTGCAATTTATATTAAGAACTCCAATTAAAAAAATCATTAAACAATAAGCAACTAATATCTACAAGAACCAATAGGATATTGAATTCAAATTGCCAAAGATCCATGATAAAATCTTTAAGAAAGAAAACACAAAAAGTTATAGTGAACTATTGTGTGGAAACAAATTCCAAGCTCAAAAAATGGTAAGCCCTAAAAAGAAAAAATAATAAACTATATCTTTGGGTTCGACAAATAAATGAGATTTTTTGCCTTGCTTAAATCCTTAACATAGTATGATACCACTCATGACAAATTGAATGCTTTTCCAATACAAAATAGAGATGTTAATAAGGTATCTGAATCACATCTAATATTGACAATGATTCTACATCTATCTATAATAGAGAGAAAAAGTTGTCATGTAAGTAAACACAAGGAAAATCAAAGTTGGGGGCAAGCATAAATATTGAGTATGACGTTTGTTTCATGTGAAAAAATGCATGGGTGCTTTTATATTTGCCACAAGATATAAAAAAAAATATTTGTAAATGGGTATGTGAAATGAAATGGAAAGCAAATTATTTACAAGATAAACATAAATTAAATTAAGACTTGTAGAAATTACATTTTGCCAACAAAAAGTAGATTGCGAGTAGATATTTGTAGCATTAACTAAGATCAATTTGATAAAATATAGTTCCTTCAAATGTATGTAAGAATATATTTTGAATAGTGACTTTATAGAGACAGAAAGGTAATATTTATTGAAATGAATTCCTTACCTAAATGGATATAATTAAAAAAAATAGAAATATTATAAAACTAAAAGGCATATAGAGTGAACATTCTCTGGATCACAATTTACATTTTTCTTTTAGGTTTAATATGTTTTGTTTCCTTCTTTGTTTTGAATTAAATTTTATTAATAAATTTATATCTCTGTGGGTATTGTAGGAATGCTTATTGATTCATTATGATGATTGTATCCTAAAGCAGTTCATCATGGATAGCATTTTTATTTATAAGATGAGTGGGTGTATGTAGTTTTCAAGGTGGCTGATTAATTGGTTATGATGCTTGGATTTTATTAGTAACTCAAGAATGCTTAATCATGGAGTTTCCCTTAAGATCATGCCCACTTAGCTTGCTACACATTTATAAAACTTGGATGAGAAAGGAGTAGAAGTGGATGCATAAAATAGAGTGGAAGAATAAGGTGAGAAGAAGGTGATTTTTCATCTATAATCAATATGATATATTAACAAATTTCTAATCTTGAAGAATGAGTGAGAAAAATATGGCCTACGAAATTAACAAGAGATGAAGGATCGATGTCATCACTAACAAGTTTAAAGGAAATTTTCATGATTTGGATGTGAGATGTGAACTTTGTTTCAAATTAAATTTGAGTAACATATACATCATGATCAAAATAATCACCATTAAAAAATAAGGGGTCAACCTCATCAATATTGTTGGGGAAACAATATATTTTGGACATGGCAAGGCTAAGGTGAATGTTATGATGAAAGCAAAGAACCATACAATGAGAATTATGAGAATTATGACAAGAAGAGGGAACAAACCAATAATATAAAGATGAATGCTACAAGTAAGGGGAGAAGTAAATTCCTAAGGATGGGTAGTAAATGTAAGAATGGGTAAAGCTAAGAAGATGAGGTGAGAATAGGTAAAGGAGATATAAGAACAACATAAGTTAAGGTTGTGAAGATATGGGATGGGAAAAGGAGTATTTTTTAGTAAAAGGTGAAACCATTTGAACATATATCTGATATTATAAAAATATAATTATAGAAAGTAGTGAAGAGCTTCAAGGAGTTACAAAAGAAAAGTGATAGATATACATGAAAAATATGAAAGTATAGCACAAGGCCAAGAAAAAAGAAAGGCCAAAAAGGAAGTATATACAAAGTGTTGAATGATGGTTAACAAGTTGAAAGCCAAAAAATTAGGATGAACCAAGACTTCATTTGGGGTGGCCAAGGTAGCAACATGAGAATGATGGTATGGATCAAGAGAAAGTCAATAGCAAAAATATATCTCACCTTGGATGTGAAAACAATCCCTAGCCCTAATAGGTGAGAGTTTATTGTGTTCTTAATAATGTTTGAACTATCATTTTGTAACCTTGTTTGAATAGAATTGAAGACACATACAACTATGGGGTCCTCTTTTTTTTTTTTAAATTAAAAATTCCCTTAATGATTCTCTACTTGTGATATACTATTTGTACATGGGTACCTCACTAGGCCTTTGTTGTCGGGACCCATCTTTTGCATCTTTTGAATCTTGCATTTTTTTTACTCCCTAAGTTGTACTTAAGGAGGGGTGTTGGTGTGAATAAATTCTTGTACCTAGTTAATTTCTACTAGGGGACTTATTCACATATTAAGTTTACTTAGGACCTAGGATTCCTTCTAGAATTCTTAGTTTTCTTTTCCAAATCCTATCTTGGATAGCTATGATAAGTTATCTCATGTTATAAGATTAAGACACGTCATGATCTTGTCTAATCCTATTTCTCACCTTGCCTTTATAAGTAAGACATATCTTGCATACATCACATATTTTTCACATATTGTGAAACCTGTATCATATTATAATTCTTGTTTGGTGGAATAACATCTTCTATTATTGCTTCTCTCTTTTGCATGTGGAGGTCTTTTAATGTTGCAAATTAAAGATCTTGGTTGTTCACTTCAACACTTTTCACCCTAAATTTATTTGAGGATCATTTTAGTTTCTCTTAGCTCCTTAATATTATTTATTGGGGGTGTGAACATTCGAAAAATCTTCCTAGAAAGGGGATTTCTCTCCATTATGGATTATCAATTATGAAAGATGAGGGATAGTTTCATCTTTGTGATTAGCTATAAAGTTTCCCAAATATGGAACTAGATGGGAAGTTTTTCATAGTAAAAAATATCTCTTTAAAACTATTTAATATTTTTCTTGTATCATCCTATAGCATTTGGTGTCTAGTTTAACAATCATAGCCCAAGCTAGTTTAGCTCCAATAACCAATTTTAGAGTTCCAATGTTGATTATTCCAGCCCCACCCTAAGTTTTAGATTTGTAAAGATTTTCCCAAGAGATAAGAGTGATTTTTTATCCTTTTTAAATTTATGGATTTCTCAAGAAACCCATGTAATATATATGATAAAAACACTTGTTTCAAAAAATATTACCAAAGTATCTAAGCCATAAGAGACATAGTTTGAGAAAGCTAGTAAAAACTAGTAGAAACTGTAGATTAAGGCCATGATTATTGGAACTATAACTATCAATAATCAAAGGGAATTCCATTTCTTAATGACATAATATCAATATTAAAATTTAAAGATAGAATTAAAAGCTAAGAAATATTCAAAATTCGTGATCCAACTGTGAAACCTTTGTTACCACCTTGCTTTTCTTTGTCCACAGATAACTTTTCCCTATATCAATGGAGAGCTAAGGACCTTTACCATTATTTTTTCCTCCATGAAAGGTTTTCAAGCATGTAGGCCTCAACCACTAATATCATTTAAACACTTAAACGTTTTCTCAAGAGAGACAACTCTTGCTTGAAATCCACCATGAGGTGTTACTAAGCATAGGATCCTATGTAAATAAAGGTGAGATAAAATCTATGTAAATGTGATTGACTTTACATTAGGGCATGACTTTTGTCATCATGCACATAAAAACACTATCCAAAAATAAAAACAAAATTGAAGAAAAAAGTCATCATAATGAAAACTATTGAAATAATTAAAAAAACAAAGATAAAATTTTCAAATGACAATAAATCCAACAAATATTTTCAACTAAAATTTCAACCTTTTAAATTATATAGAAATTAAACCCTACCTATATATATACACTTACTTGAAAGACATTATTGAAGTCAATTCAAATTTGAATTTTACAGTTACATCTATTTAAAAATCAAAACTTGAAAATATTAGTTCAACATGTTATAAGTCACTTAATTTAGACTTGGAGTTTACAATTGATATGTTGGAAAATAGGATCTATCCCAAATGTGTGGACAAGAGAGATGGATTACTTATTTTCCAAGCCCAAATCACTTCAAATATGCAAAATAAGATACTAATAACAACCAAAAATCAACCCCAATTGTTATAGCAACTATGATGAATGTTTTTAGAGCATAAAAAGCTATGTACCTGGCCAAAAAGTTGTTGTTTTTGAGCTATGGAGGACTCACTCACCTCCAGGGGCAAATGGGTCCTTTTAGGGTTTCAGAAAATTGATTTTAGGATCATGTACTTTGATGTCTGCACTCTTGAAATCCCTATTATCAAGTTCTGGAAGGTAGTATTCAGTTTTGTAGGGCTCTTTTTGTGGTCTTGCACCTTGGATGACAACTTTGCAACTTTGACAATTTTGACAACTTTGATAATATTGCTCTTCAACCTGTAAATCTGCAATCACACAAGGACATAAAACTTGTTGATTTCTTAGTGAATGGGGGTTTGCCTCAGTCAAACCCCTTGTAGGTAATTAAACTAAATTATGACATAAGATAATGAAGCATGAGCATGAAATGATGCAATTAGAACCTTGACATGATATGATTTTTGAATTGCTGCAATAAACACTTGAATTCTACCTTGAAATTCCTTGGAAAATGCTCTTGAAATGCTCTGCTACTCTTGCTTTTGATCTCTTGAAGTCACAAAATTTCTAGGTGAAAATGATGTGAATTAACCCCTTATTTATACTAAATTAGGAGATTAAGCCCGAAATTCAAAGAATTAAGGCTGACACCAGATCTGGAAAGAAAGACAATTAAATTCCTGCCATAATGAAATTCAAAAATTAGGGTCTCATTAAGGGAGGACCCATTCGCCACCAAATGCAAATGGGTCTTGGCTAAGTTTCCAGGACCAAGCTTCAGGGAGTTGAAAGAGGGACAAAAACCCATTCCAAAACAACTGAGAAAAGGGGATTTTGTTAAGGGAGGACTCATTCATCATTAAGGGCAAATGGGTCATGGCTCAACTTACCGGGGCCAAATTTTTCCCAATGAAATAATTTGATATTTAATTTATGATTATCGGGAGAGATCCTCAGGAGGTATCAAAATTAAGGCCTAAAAGGGGGGTTAATAACTCCACTTAACCACAATGAATTAGGATCACCTAGATAAATGTGAAAGTGCTTTAAAACATACTCCAACACTTAAACAAGGTATATGTTATGCATATTTTATTTAGAAAGGGGCCCATAAGGCTTAATTAAGCAAATAAGTCCTAGAAAAGTGTGAAAGTGTGTTACAACACTTCACAACACCTTTGCAAAGGAAAAATTAAAGCATAATTTAGTCAAATAAAGGTCCTAAAATGATGTGAATGTGTACAAGACATTACAACACCACTCCAAGATACCATTAGTCAAATTTTAATGTCAATTATCCAAGCAAGCAAGGAAAAAGCAACTTTTTCTGTTACTACAACAATTATATGTCTTCATTTCTTGTGCATGGTAGTAAACATCTTGAGCCTCAACTTATAATCCCTTTCTCCATTTATTTTTCTTACCCAACACATGTGGTATTAAGAACCCTACATTAAGCCAAATACTTACTCTTTAGGAATGGGAATGACAAAAGAAAATGTGAAAAAGAGAATGGGGAAGGTCTAGTTTAAGGGAGTTGTGGGCCTAGCAGTCAATGTTGAAGATTATCACATTAATTAATATTTGTGTTAAGTCTTCATGTTCATGTGGTTGTGGACTAGGATCCATGTTATTTAATGTTGAAAAGTAGTGTCCATTCTTCTCTTATTGACATGTATCTATCACAAATATAACCTTGAAGCTTCCAAGAAACCTTCATTATAAAGTATCTTTCTTGATAAATATAACACATTCTCGATGAAACATGTCTATGTAGCCCATGTCTAAATATTATTTGTGAAGTTTTCAAATCATCTCAACATTTTTACTATAATTAAGTGTATCGATCACCATTAAAATAAAATTGATTATTTCTTTGAAGTAATTCACATTTATGTTCTTTTAGGTGTTTTTTTGTCTTACTGATTGATCTAAATACATATATATTTACAATCTTCTCCTTAATCTATATTTCTCGTATTGAAATGTTCATAGAGAATCTGTTATAATTGAATAAAATAAAATATTTTTTAAGTAAAAAATATATTTCTTAAGTAAACAAAATAACTCTTATATAAAGAAAATAATATAAAAATAATTTTTAAATAATAAAATAAATTCACTAAATATAGTTAAGCATAAAATCAAAAGAAATTAATTTTCAACCTTATATAAATAATTATATAGAAATATGAATAAACCCAACCAATATAATAATAAAAATGTTTCAAATTTAAGTTTTACAATTATATATATATTATGTTAGATATCATAAATTTTCACTTAATTGAAAAAATAAATATATATATATATAGTTCGGTAAATCATTGCTAAGGGGCAACACCCATCGCTTTTGACGAGAGCTATGAACCAGTGAGGCCACATACGGGGGACCTCATCCCTGATATCTCCATAACCACCATTGCCACCACCACCTTAACCATTGTTGTTGTCACCATATCCACTGTTGCTGCCACCATATCCATCGTTGTTGCCTTTGTTGACCCTACTGCCGCTTTCTCCCTGCGGCAATCCCACTATCCACCTTGGGATTTGAACCTTAGACAATCCAACTACTGCCCTTGCAGCTTAACTGTTGCACTGCGAGGTCATCCCTAATTAAAAATATATTTATAATAAATACATTCATATCAAATGTTGTGATTTATCTGTCTAAAGCCTCTACATATAGTCCCCTTCTCCCTTGCTTTTTCTCACTGGACACATGTGGGATTAAAAACCTTGCATCAAACCATATACTTACCCTTTTGGACAATAAAACATTGAGGATAATGAGTTTTGTAGAAGAGATTTGATCCATTTTCTTTTGAGTGGTAGACATTGGAAGGCATGTTTGCTTGCAGACATAGTGGTTGGATTTGCAGATTTTATAGCTCCCACGGTATAAATGGGAAATAAAATCGTTCCAAATGGTGGACACAAACAAGAATGAGAAACGTAGAGGGTACTATGAAAATGGAAAGGGAAAGGTCTGATTTAATGAGGCTATTGGCTTGGCCACCTAAGGAGTTAGTTCTTAGAGTGTGTCAATTAAGCCCGACCCAATATTTAAGGCATTTCAATTTTTTTCTTAATATCATTTTTTATCATGGGTTTTTGATAAAAAACTTTGTAGTTTTGTTAAGTCTCGCTTCTTCAAATAAGACAATTAGATTGTCCAATTTCATGTTATTTTCATGTAGGATACAAATATTCTCATATGTTATGCACTTCATGATGAAGTGGTGTTTTGTCTCCATCACCCCTTCACTATTAAATAGGCATGATCTCTTTTCCCAATCTTCTTTAGGTATAGTCTGTCTATCAATCTCACATTTAAGATGATGGGATCCAGTCCTTAGCTATCCAATTCACGATTTCACTTTCCCCTTAATTGTAGCTTAGATATATTTTTTTGTCATGATCCTGAGTGGGGTCAACCTTATGACATAGTATGTTTTCTTTCAAACAACTTGCTTTGTCCACATGGTAGTCCTAATTTTTTCTCATGTATTTTTAATCTCCTTATTGATGTTAGGAGACTCTTGCAATTTAATGTCCCACTTATTTATCTATTTCTTGTTTTGTTTCACCCATGTCTTCTTCCTATGACTTAAACCCCCCTCCACAACTATCATGGCGAAAAGATGACTATCCATATTTTGTACATTTTTTTGAATCTTAAAGTTTGAGTTAGCATTGATGCCTTTAGTAGGAAAGTTATTACTTCAACCAAAAGGATCTAATAATGGATCAAAGTTTTTATTTTGAGATTATTTATGATAAATTATTTATGAATTCTTTCTAGCTAGCTCTATTTGTGGTTTGACATACAACTCCCCCATGCTTCACAACCATAAAGAATAACTAACATGACAAGCAAGCCAAAAAGGGTTTTCTTGGTTTTTCAATCCCATAATTTTATCTTCTTGCATCTATTTTATGCTAAGTAGACTTTTTTCACCCTCCCAATATCCATTTTTTCCCTACAAGTCTCCCAACTAAGCCTGATGTGAAAATCGATCTTAAGGTACTTGCATTGTTCCACTATTTTTAATTGGATTCCTTCAAAAAGAAAAAGAAAAACTTGTTTCCTTTTCCTTTTTAACGAGAAGATTATGACTTTGATTTTGCTAGTGTTCACTTGCATCCTAACCTTTTGGAAAAAGAGTTTCAAGGCCCTCAAATTCTCTCACAAACCATGAGTTTATTTTGCAATTAGGATAATATTGCCAACATATATCCAACAAGTTGGATACCCTCCCAACAACTTTGTTTAACCATTCTTCAAATTTATGAATGTATAATCCAAACAAAGTGTGAGATAAAGGACAAGCTTGTTTGATGCCAATATCGCTTCCAAAACACTAAGAAATTCCCTCCTTTGTTTGATTTGTGCCTTAACATGTTCATAAAGTATATGCACTACCACTCTATATTCATCTAAAATTCTAAGTTTCTCTATCTTGTTCCAAAGTTTTTCCCTAGGAACCATGTCAAAGGATTTTTTAAAACCAATAAAGCAAGAAACAAATCTTCTCCTTGAGTGTTACAATTTTTTTTAATTGAGTGCCTAAGAGTGACACATTAATCAATAGTAGAGTGCTTTGCTCTAAAACTTGTCTTCCCTTTTTCTCTCTTTCCCTCTTTATCTACCTTGATGTTGATTTTGCATTCTATCATTCTCTCAAATAATATTCCTAGAAGGGGTTTGACCATAATAATGTGATATTTAGATGGGTGATTGATATCTTTGCTTTTATAGAGAAAAGGTGACACTAGTAGTCGTCCACACCTTTGGGAACCCATCTTGGATAACACCATTGGAAATTATTTTGATGTGTGGTGCAAGGGCCTCTCTTGCAAATCGTCTATGTTTTGCACTTTACCCCATGCTAGACCTTTTATGTCTTGTTTGATATATCTTTCACAAAGAAAATCTTGGTTGATGTGTTGATTATCAAAGAGGTGTCTTTATCTTGAACCCAATCATAAAGAAACTTTGCATATTCCTATGTTTATTACTACTTTAACTATCTCCCATTCCTTCCTTTGTTCTTCTTGTTGGGTCATAGTCAAGTCTTCATCTAAGTATATATGCATGCCTTTAAGAGACCTTGTGTTATTTAGAATTGTGTTATTTTCCTATATGTTTCTTATGATAACCCTTACATGCCTACCCCTTCCTCCTATTCTTTTTTTGATCCTATTTTCTTGATGGATATAACCTGTCCATTGCAAATGGTCCTCAAGCAAGTCCCTTACTAAAATGCCAGTTCTCTCTTTCTTGC
This sequence comes from Sequoia sempervirens, assembly GCA_007258455.2. Lineage (NCBI taxonomy): Eukaryota > Viridiplantae > Streptophyta > Pinopsida > Cupressales > Cupressaceae > Sequoia > Sequoia sempervirens. The sequence continues at coordinate 44,430,461 of VDFB02000007.1, read as the reverse complement.
CATAGTCCTTCAAACCTTTTAGAATGATATTTACAACCTTGACTTGCTTGTCTTTTCTTTTTTTATTTACATTTTTAATTATTTCTCTATGTGCTTGCCTAATGTCTTGCTTATAACTTGTGTCCAAGATTTGGCCTCTTTAAGTTAGTCTCTTAAATATGTTTCTTTAATTTCCATGCTCACATTTGTAGATTGAATCTCTTTTATTTGCATCATGTCAATTCCAACAACTTTGGATTCCTTTCTTCCATTGCTTTTAGTTGATCCAATTTTTTCTCTAACATGGGCAACTCTTGCTATCCCTTTTCTATGATATTTTGTAGGTTCAATATTTATTTTTGAGTATGCTATCCCTCTTCTCAATCTTCTAGTTGGATTCTACAATTTCCTTCATCTTGCTATCTTCCTATTACCCATTTAATTCTAGAGTTTCGAGTCTTATTTTCATGCTTATGGGCTCATTAACATATAACTTTGAAGACCACATCAATAGTCTAAACACGGGTCTATATCAATCTTTATTATCTTGGAAAGCTTCCTCTCTTTCATATTTTTTTTTGTTTTGAGAACATTGATCTTACTTTGATTGGTCCATGATTCATCATGAAGCAATAAGTACACTTTCTCTTTTCCTTTAACTTCAACTTGTACTATTTTCTCTCTTATTTGATGCATTTTGATAGTGATGGTTGAGGTGTTCTCAACAAAATCAAGTGAATTGTTCTTCTCTATTTGCCTAAACTTTTGAGTCTACTTAGGCTTCAGGATCCCCCTATATTGCTTTGCATTCACAAAAAACCAACATTTCACTTATGTCCCCTATGTTGGTTTGTGGGTATCTTATTATGCAAGACCCCCATGCCCCAACTGTTACCCCTACATGAGGGTTGAGATTAGGGTGTAAGTAGTTGTCACCCCTACATGAGGGTTGAGATTACGGTATAAGTAGGTAGCTGTAAACCTTTTTGAAAGTCGAAGAGTTTGGTTCCAAGGAAATACTACACCTCATTATATAAAAAACTGATTATTGAACCATGCAACTCTATTTGATACCCATTTATAGCTTCACTACTTGATACCCATTTATAGTTTCACTACCAATCCCTACATATTTCACTAGAACTAAGATTTTTCAATATTTATTTTCCTTTCATATTTGACTTTAGATCCCTCCCATTATTTAATCATGTTATGCTGCTACCTTGGTTTGATTAGTTTTGAAAATAGGAGGTGTTGTAATGAAATATATTGTAGAGGAGACAAAGGCTTAGGGGAGAGGATTTGGTAGTTGAGCACCCTAAATTTGTGCTTCTCAAAATCTTATGTGAAAATTTCAAATCACTCCCAATTTTTTATAGCAACTTACTTGGCAAGTCCCCTGCTTATAACTAAGGTTTCAAGGCCACATCATCAAACATGATACCACATCAACATGCTTTTTGTCAAGGTGTCCAAAAAGGCCCCAAAAAAAATGAGACTGATACTTGTGCACTAAATCATGTTTTATTAGTGTGCTGATGTGGCATCACATGATTTGTTTCTTTTTAGATCTAAGGAATACATTTCATTCAATTATGGATAGTGGTCATCAACGCTAACAACTTTAAAGTCACAACTATTGGTCTAATATTGTTAAAAATATTGAATATTAAATCAACAAATACTATAACAACTATTGGTACATGCTCCCCTACCTATTTTTGTTAAAATATACTTTAAAGCCCATGTTACTACTATCGACCTTAATTTCTATTATTACACTTTTATTTCCCCTATTCTTCCTCGTCTTAATTTGCACCATTAACCTCACCTTCCACTTTCCTAGAAAACCCTACTACATTTTGGAGGAGAATATGTTGTCTATTTGGAAAACCAAAATCCTGGTCGTGTTTTGAAGGAGAATATGTTGTGTTGGAGGGAAGAAGTTTATTTTGTCGGAGGGAAGCGATGGGGTTGGGAATGCAAATGGAAGTAAAAGAGGCATACTACGAACCCAAATTAACTCAAAAGGCTCATCACACATTTTATGCAACACATCCTGTTAAACCCGCTGACGAGCGTTCTAATTTGTGAAACATAGATTAAATTCCAGCTATGTTACACATTCGACAAAGGTCGGCATCCATTTCACCGCCGGGAAAAGTTCGTTTGGTGAATTTTGTTGACAAGAATGTATGAGAAAACCCAGATAGGATAGACTCTATGATAAGTACGAGAAAATCTGATAGTCCGGGGAGGGCTGCGGAGGAAATTATTATCTCCGCGATGACAGCCCATCCAATCGCTTCTCCTCGAGGAGACCTACGACCTCTTCAATGCCACGTGGAATGAACAAAGAGATCCGAACTTCGTTTCTGGGCTCAACTCAATCATTCCCTGGCTCGATATGTAAGTTGGCTGGGCACCAGTGGCAGCATAACACAGGCTCAAACTGGCGAAACAAGGCTACAACCCAACTCACGCTTGGACCCTAGGTTGTAATCCAGCGGTAACAGGTTTGCTCCACGCTGTCACTATCTTTTTATTTGTAACCTTTTCTATAAGTATTTCTTTTACTCCTTTTGCAAACTGGTCAAATGGAACAGATCGAATCATGGTTGTTAAACAAGAGGGTTTGAAGGAAAACTTAGCTTTGATGTTTTAGGGGTCCACCGGAGAGGAGACACAAATAACATAGGAAAACAAATATCCTAAACACTTGGGGGCAGTTGAGTGTGCAATGAACAACACTAAAACCATAGAAGGGTCTCAAATACAACTGAACAGTTGAATCTTAAGCTTTTCATATCAAAAAGGTTTGAGATCTTCTTCGAATCACACTCTCAAATTTTCAAATGGGTCTGCAGCTTCTTAGCCTAACACAGACATAGGGTATTTAACAGGGACTTGGAGTTCTTTAATGACAGGATTCTCTTAGACAAACATAGTAAACATAGATGAAAGGATGGTCTTTGTGGACACAAAACAATATATAGGGGGATTCTAAGATGTAGGAAAATCTAAAAATTGAGGTAAACACATAAGAAAAAATTCACTACGATCTTGTTGAAAGCAAATAACAATAATACAAATGTCTCTAGTAAGATACTTTGAATAAGAGGAGAGCAAACAATGCAATGTGCAAATAAAGGAAATATAAAATTGATAGAAATATTGGAGAATTCCAAGTAAAAAATAAGCAAAACAGAAGTGCTCATAGTAAATAGAGGCCGTAGAGAAGAAGTGTCCCAAGACAATAAAGATATATACAACCCCACATGTACATTAGCATGCTAATGTGGTTGTTAGGGTTATATGTGAATGAGCTCATGAACATGTAAAAGAGGCTTGATATTTTAGAAACAAGGGGTTGTATGAAGATAGCATGATAAAAGGAAATTGTAGAGTCTATATGCAAGTTAGAAAAAAAAAAAAAACTCATAGAACAAATTTCTTGCAGATTAACATAGAAAGAGGACAACAAGAGTTGGTCACTTTAAAATAAGAATTGGAACAATTGAAAACAATTGGAAATAAGAAGTCAAAAATGATGAAGGAGATGACATGATATAGATAAAGGAGACTCAATCAACATTAGTGGACGTGGAAATAAAAAAAATCAGCTAAGAGACTTGATAAAAGAGGCCAAATCATGGTCGCAAGTTGTAAGTGGATCATCGAACGAGCAAAACAAAATCATAGAAAAACAAACCATGATACAAATAAGAGAAGAAAAAGACAAACAAGGCAAGTTTACAAATATCATTATCAAAGGTTTGAGGGACTTTGGTGAGAAAGAGAGAATCGACATTTTAGTAAGGGACTTCTTTAAAGCCAAGTTGAAGTGGATAGGGTATATCTAGAAAGCGAATAGGATTGGAAATAAGATAGGGTCATCACGAGAAATATAAAGGAGAAGAATGTGATTCTAAAGAACAATTAGTTTCTTAGAGGAACACACATTTACCTAGACGAGGACTTCGCCTTTGTCCAGTGTTTACTCACTTATTCTACTTTGAAGGGTTTACAGAGTAAACGGAAATAACATAATTACATGACATAAATTAATAACAATCATGTTTTGAAAGATATAGCTTTATTCTCATTTATTCACGGGTGTTGCCACAATAGTGGTTTACAATTTCTAGGAGATCTTGATTTTTGCTTAAATCACATATTTTTAGAAAATATAATGATTTAAGCTTTGAAATGTTCCATTTAAAGGATTCCAATTGAAGAGGGTTTGATCAAACCACCTTATACCAAGCCCCCTTGGATAGAACCCCGCTAGTTTTAAACCATACCTATAACGGAGTCTCTTTTACACCTATCAAAATGTTCATAAAAAACCACATTTGATTTACCTTTTGGGGGATCAAATGAATTTATTTAAAATTTATTTTTTTGTAAGTATGTAGTCCCTATTATAAACTTCCAAAAAAGTATAATTTTAATAAAATTTAATTTGATTATTATATTTATTTTTTATTTTTGTGAATGTAGGTTTTTCACCGAAATCAAGCTCTACGTTTTGCACATGTGGAAAAATAACATATTATCAATTTTTTTTTTGAAAAATATGAGCGCACCAGATATTGAAGTCCTTGATCCAACAAAAAAAGAAAAATTGAATTTCAATACATACAAAAAAAGTTACGCGTTATACGGTTGCGCTATGTCTGAATTGTAATTAATTTGACTTGGAAACTTGACTAAAGAAAAAATATTCAATAAAAAAATATCTAACCAAGTGGAAGAACTAGATATTGGAGTTACAAATATAAATTTGAAAGAATTAAAATTTTATCCTTCATGGAAAAAAAAGTTATGCGTTATACGGTGAGCGTCACTTTTTAAAAATGTTATTTTATGAAAAAACTAGTTTTTGAGGGAGATGGAAAAAGAGGTGCAATCTGATTCCAAAATTTTTGAAAAAAATATATTTAGAATCTATAGACAAAATGTCACGAAACTCTAGTTTGCATCACTTTCAAATTCCTCATGGTTTAGCCGCTATAGATTTTTGAGAATGAAGATTTAGCTAAAAAAAATATTTCAGTGTCTAGTTTGGCCAAAAATTGTAAACCACTATTGTGAGATCACCCTCACAAATATGCAATAAGTACATGAAAATTATAACAGTGGGTCCCGACTATGAACAAGAAGTACATATAAATAGTAGACCGATGTTGGTTAAGACTACCAACTCTCGATAACTACTAACTGACTATACCAGCCATTGAGGATTATTATCACCTAGCCGACTAAAATATATTTACTTGACTTTTGATCGACTACATCAACCCCCAAAAAGAAAGTAGTCTTCTAGACGACACAACAACAAAGTTGGGGACTGTATATATAACAAAAAAGTAAAAATTGATCACTGAAAAGAGGGGGGATGAGAAGATGTCCCTAGATGTACGAAGGAGATGGGTGTGGATGTCTTCGAATTCTACTGGCGAAGGCGTTGGAGCCTCTAGTTAGCCACCAATTCTCGCTCTCGAGTAGTTTTGACCATGTGAACAACCTCCGTCAATTGTTTCTTTGTCTTCTCCAACTCTTGTTCTCTCTTGTAGCTTAGTCATCGTCTTCTCTGCTTCTTGCACCTTCACCTGTAACTCTTCGTCCCTCTTGATTAGTTGAGCATCTCTCTCAACCAATTGTCTGTCTCTACCATCTTATCTAAGTTTGTGACCCAAGCATGCTCCGCCACTGTTGCCTAAGCGAATTGCTCTTAGACTTGTGGATATGATCAACTAACTTCGCTCAGATAGTCTTGACCTATGGGTAAACCCACAATAGTGGGTTACAATTTTTCAAACGAAGAAAAATTAGAAATTCTCATAAAAAAATTTAAAATGGTTTACCCCTTCTAATGAAGGGGGTTCTAATGAACCACCCCCCTTCTAATGAACCCCCCCTTCTAATGAACCCTCCCCCCTTCTAATGAACCACCCTCCCTTCTAATGAACCCTCTTTTGCACCATATAAGGGGGGTTCGAATTCTAATGAACCCCCTTTTTTCACCTTCCCCTCCACCATTTCAAAATTTATGCATTTTTTTGACTATCGAAGCTTCGGAAGGAGGTGCAAATGGAGTCAAATTGATAAACCAAGTTGGATGATTGTAGTGATCGAAATGTGCTTTCCAACAACTATAAATTTAATATATTTTGTTTTTATTTTATATTTTATTTTTTAGTTTTACTGTACATAGGTTTTTCACCGAACCTCAAGTTCGATGAAAAATCATTGTGGAAAAATAGTAAATTTGAGGAAAAAAATTGAAAAATATATATCCTCTAGGTATTGATGTCCTCATTCTAACAAAAAAATAAAATTGAATTTCAATACATACCAAAAAAGTTATGCGTGCCGAAGTGCACCTATGTCTAAATTGTAAATGTTTTGACTTCAAAACTTAATTAAAAAAAAAAATTCAACAAAACGTTATGAAACAAAATGAAACCAATAGATACCAGTGTTAGCAACCTAAATTAAAAAGAATCAAAATTTTATCCTTTGTAGAAAAAAAGTTATGCGTGTCGAAGTACACATCACTTTTAAAAAATGTTGTTTACTATTAAAAACTAGTTATCAAAGGAGACACAAAAAAAAATCAATTTAATTCCAATTTTTTTAAAAAAAATATATTTAAAATCTACAAACAAAATCTCACAAATCACTAGTTTACATCATTTTCAAATTCCTAATAGTTTACCTACTATAAGTGTCAGAAAGTGAAGTTTTCTCTGAAAATGTTGATTTCAATGTCAAGTTTGGCCAAAAAGTGTAACCCATTATTGTGGGATGACCCCTATGCGAGGGCTCTATCTCTCGACTGCGTGGCCTTCTCAATGGAAGCTATATGTTGACGCATCTTGAGAAAGAAATCTCTGTAGCAGAGCTCCATCCCGTGAAGAGTTGAGAGAACTCTGCCATGCCTTCCTCGAGCTGTAGGTCTCCAAGGACGCTAGGCTGTCAACATCTCAGTCGTCTCCACTCCCGACCATCCTTGTGAGATGAAGCATTTAAAAGATTCTCTTTCACATCCAACTTGCATGAAAGCCGAGATTCTCTCTGCCTCTTGTGCAACCAATGGGTCATGACTAATATCCAACTGCTGAGATATCTCCCCTACTTCATACATCACCTTCGCCATAGACTGGAGCTCTCCAACATACCTTTCTATTTTGCTGATGGGGTCGTATATATCTGACCGACCAAGCTCAATGAATACCCCATCAGACTCAGCTTCACTCAACTCCTCTTTTGACTTTGTTGGATGTGGCTGTGGGTTTGTCTGGTGCTGTCGCCATAACAGTGTCTGTGGTTGGCGGAGTTGGTTGTGAGGGCTTTGAAGGGCCCTTCTAAGTGTCAATTGCCATGTTGGTTGACTCTCACTCATGTGGTGGCTTTGTGTCCTCGACCAATAATCCTGGTGACTTTGGTGGAGAGGCATCTGTTGGTGCCCCCATCATACCTAGCTAGTTATCGATCCTTGTATCCTCTTTAGTGTCATCAGTTGAAGGTGGCGGTGCTGCTAGTGCTAGTTGTGGTGCCGCCGCCGGTAGTGTAGGAAATGGAGTTGTAACTAGTAATGTACCTGGTACCATGGTTGGCTGCATGGGGATGGTTGGCTACACTATGATAGCTGGCTGCATGGGGATGGTTGGCTACACTATGATAGCTGGCTGTACGGGGATAGCCTTCTCAATGTCCTCCTGAGAGTAGGCCTCTCTTGCAAGTGAAACCTCCTCCAAACTCATCTTTGTGGAGGAAGATGTGTAATGCCCCGCCGTGTGAACCCCAAAGGACAACAAAACACACAATTTTTATTTTTTTTATTTTTTTGAAAGCAAAACATTGTGTAGGATGAATATGTACATTCAAAAAGGCAATTATACATTTGCAAAGTCATCTACGTCCTCTGGGGTGCACGAGACGGTCATTACGAATTCTAAACTTTAATTAATGAAAGCGAATACAAACCGAGATTACATAATGATAACATACAATCATTAATGATCAAATATGAAGAAAACAATGCATCATTTTATAACAATTCAATTCACAGTTCCATAATACAATAGTGGAGCATATTTCCATAGATCCAACATCTCAGATAATGGCTACCACATAAGGTTTACAAAGGTAAAATAGCAATACATTATAGCCGTTTCAGGAGTACATTACATCACTTCCGGAGTATATTACATTACTTCAGGGGTCCATAAGCATCCTTCCATGCAAAGGAAAAGATACATCAAATACAAGAATGTTACATAATTGAACATGGTACAAAAGACTTGAGGTAGAGTCCTGGATCAACAGCATCGACACGACTCAAATTGGGGACCCAATGGGGTGCATAGCACGTTCCACCCGACCATGTGGACCCGAAGGTCCACCCCCCGTGCTAGGAGATGACAAGAAAGGATCCACATCCAAACAAGGCTAACTCAACAATGACATAAAATAACATCAAACAAGTACAACGACGCTTGTTTAGGAAACTCTTCCAAATAGTTCTGAAATAAGACTCACGATAACAAGGGTGTACCAAGCATAAAAAGCCACAAAATGAATACACGTGCGAGGCATGAACCATCTCGCTCCTAGGCATAACTCGGGAAAAACAAATCATAGAACAGAGCATACCCATGAGAACTTAAAATAGGAATACAATCAATGGAAACACAAAGGTTTAAACATGGGAAAATTCAACACCAAAATGGGTTTCCCATCGCCTCTGGAAGCCTACAACATACCACTCATGACTATCGAACAAGGGAGTAACTTAAGCATTCGGGTTCCCATTATATCCAAAACATCTCTAGACATAAAGTTACCTCAAAAGTGAAATAAAACAAGAGGAAAAATATGGTCAACATAGAATCACTAGTATGCATAAAGAATCAAATCCAAAGAGTATTACTATCTACATGTTCAAGATAAACTATAAATGTCCATTCACTTAAACGTATAATGTAGAGAATAATTAAATAATTAAATGTAATTCCACCACAAACTCTTTAAATTAAATAAGCACTATGAACTCTACACCAAGTAAACCTTTAGATTTCTCTTAATTTAATACTCCTATCTTATATTATTTTATTATTTTTTTTTTACTTCAAAATAATAATCATTAAAATGAAACATATATATTGTTATATTTGTTATTTCAAAATAATAAATTTAAATAAAATGCAGTTTATTGATTCACTTCATATAAATAAATTTAATTCCAAAATATAACTTTTGCATTTGTTGACTTTAAATTAAATAAATCCAATTTCAAATCTAACGTAAACAATTTATACACAAATCTTACTCTAATCGTAAGAAATTTGTGAATAAATTTAACTTTAAATAACTTGTAATCAAATCAAATTTTAAATGCAATTTGAAAATAAATCTATTTAATGTACATTTAAAAAAAAGAAAGAATGAATCTAATTCAGTTTACATAATCCAATCTTTCTATTATCAACTTTTAAAAAAAAACATTATTCCTATCATAGGGATTTAGCAAATAGCTGAGATAAAATTAAATAACTTTGAATCACACCATTTAATATTCAATTGTTCCCTCTAATAACTTATAACCTAAAACATATTCTTGAATCATTTTTAATTTATTCTGAGTTAAATTGTATTGTTTTATTTATTTATAATCAAATGATAAATTTTAAGAAAAAATTATATCATATATAAATTATTTACCTTAGAGAAGAATTCTCAAAATTCTCTTGTTCTTTCTACAAAGAAAAGTAAGACTATTAGTATTTACTTATGTTTTTTTTTTTTTTAATATTGCTTTGGAAATTAATATATTCCCCTTTCAAGAGAATGACTCGCCACTATTTCCTTTATATAAGGAGACATTTAAGGAAGAAAAAGTGTAAGGAAGTTAGTTTCCTTTTTATTTTATTTTATTTTAATTTTTTTTTTAAGTGCAAGAATGAGTAAAATGACACAGCTATCGAAGTTAAAAATAGCTTTAGAATCAGTTACTAAACATAATTAAATTTATATATGTTCATCGTTGCAGCTGTAACTGGCTGTAAAATTAAGCATTTACGGATTATTTATATATCAAAGATTTATAAATTAAATTAGAATAGTGATTTATTGGTATGCTACATAAGCACTAGATAAACATTATATTTAAACTTAAATCCTAATACCATGAACACTATTAATAGTTTAGAGTATATATTAAATCTGATTATTAGAAATCGGATAATGTACGGTTGATAGATGAAGGCAACTAGGTATTTTACATATTCAAATCATTTACTTACTGCTGCTATTTATTTTAACTACACAGGGTAAAGGGCATTTTACATATTCAAGACATTTACTTACTGCTGCTATTTATTTTAACTACACAGGGCAAAAGGGTATTTTACATATTCAAGACATTTACTTACTGCTGCTATTTATTTTAACTACTCAGGGCAAAAGGGTATTTTACATATTCAAGACATTTAATTTGTTTAAAAACACACGAACCTAAGCTCCTCACGTGACTCCAGCTACTATTTACCATTGTTAGTTTCTTTTTTAATTTCTGAGAAGGCTGGAAAACTTCATGTAAATGCAATTGGCATGAGTAAAGCAACAGATTCTTTAAACCTTTAAACTTCCTATGATGTTCAAGTGCTGCGGCTAGACAGGCTGGAAATGGAATCAAAGAGATTATATAAACCTCTACAGCATTCTAATTTCAAGTACTGCAGATGTGACAGGTTGCCAACGATGTCAGGGAGGCTGTTAAAACTTATACATTCTCTCTAAAACCTAAATACTTCAGTTGTGACAGGTTGTGAATGGTATCAGGACATTATTTAAAATTCATACACCCTCCAAAGTCTAAGTTCTGCAGCTGCGATGGGTTGCCAATGATATCAGGAAGGCTACTTACGCCTCTACAGTCTTCTATGTTCGAGTCTTGCGGCTCTGACATAATGCTAATGGTATCACTTGGGTTTCAGAATTTGTAGTTGCAGACCGGTAACCCCAAAACACATAATTATGCAATGCTCCCTGCTAACACTGTGGTTGCTAAGGATAAGGACCTGATAATGCAACTGGGGTTAGCTCCAAGTTATACTCTGATGTTGCATACTCATTTGACAACGATGATGAAGGTGAGGCAGTGAAACAAAAAACCCAAGGCCGGGGTAAATGGAGGAGAATCAGGCATCTCCAAGGAAACCTTACGATCTGAAAATCCGGAGATGGCTTAAAGAAGAGCAGCGCCGACAATACCAAGCATAGCTGGCATGGAAAAAGAATGAGGAGACTGCAAGAAGATTGGCTGCAGGGGCGTAGGTACAAGAGATAGACTTATTGAGAAGGCTTTAGAAATTTCAAGGAAATTGCATTAGTCAGGTTTAAAGCCAAATTCTGCAACCTTTGCTAACACCATCCATGCCCATGCCAAAATGGGAACTTTGGAGAAGTATGGACATCCTTCGAAGCCTAAAGGATAGAGGAACTTCGTCAGATATTCTAGTTACAACTGGAAAACTACCCTAATAAACATGGAAGCCTAAAGTGGACGAAATGACAAGGCACATGATCTGTTCACAGAATGCTAGAAAGGGCTATCATCTCAAGGACTGCAATTTTCATTTTAATAAACATGCTCTAAAATCAACGTAGGAGCCTTATTTACAGGCAGCAGTCACCAAATTGGAGAAAATGAAAGATAATACCATAAAGGAAGAGTTTGGAGGAGCTAATACCGCAGCAAGCATTCCCTCTGCCTTTGCCCAACTGAAAACTTTGCTCTCCAATCTTGAAGTCGTAAGTACCCTGGTAGCAATGTATGCCAAAAGAAAATGGGAGACACAAACAGGGCACCCGAGCTCTTTAACAACATCCTCTCTGTAACCTCCTCCTGCTTTTCCATCGCTGCCAGATATCCCTTAAGATCATTTTCTAGATGTTGTAGATGCAGCTACATCAGTAGATAATGTGGATGCCTAGACAAGGCATACGAATTGTTGCACAGATTTCCTTAAAGAAACATGGTCTCAAGGAATGCACTCATTGAATGGATTTCATGGGAGGCATAAGAAACTTTCAAGTGAGAAAATCTGCAGGTGTTAAGATTCTTTCAGTAGGTAAGTATGCAAAAATGTTCCGCATGCAAAAGGCACATGAACTCTTTTACAGAATATCTCTGCCAGAGAATGTCGTCTCCCCCCTCCCAAAACTCCTCAATCCCTATATTTTTTTTTGGTCTATACATTTGTCATCAGAATAATTGAAAAGTCCCGCCATCTGCCAGGTTTCACCACTTCCGTTATCTTTATGCCATAATGCCATAACTCAGATGCATGCAATTTTTGGAACATTCTTAAGGCACGTGGAAAGTTTGGCCTTTCCATTGTTTACCTTTATTTTATTCTTTTAAATGTCTTTTGAATAATTCAGCAATAAGATCATCTAAGCTATTTTGTTACTCCTTTTTATTTATTTATTTATTATTTGAATATTATTAAATTTTATATGCATAAACACATTTAATGCTATAATTTAATAATATTAATTATATTAAAAATCTCTAGATGAAATAAAAGGACTTATATTGTTCTTATTAATTTTTTTTTTTAATAATTTATTATATACAAATAAATATTTTATATATATATATATACAAATACTTTCCTATTTAAATAAAATTTCCAAATTTAAACTCTAAATCAAACCTTTTATTATCTTTTTCTTTCAAAGAAAACATAATAAAATAACGTAATCTATGTTTTCTTCTAAATTGAATAACATTTTTTTTTTAATTTATAAGAAGATACAATCTAAATGATAAAGATTAAATAAAACAACAATTTATCCCTACTATATAATTTATTTCCTCAAAAGTGAGAGAGTAGAGCTAATAAATGTGATCCATTAAATTAAATGTCATGATGAAGGTTTAATTCATTATTTGATAAGGATGCTTGTGAGGCTCTTGTCAGATTTTAGTTCATCACCATCTTCTCTTAGAGTGATAGATTTCATAATTGTATTTGATGAAGGATTCATGGAATCTTTCCGGAAAGTCATATCACAAGATTTTGGATTCGATCTCTTCAACAAACAAAGGTTGGTTGAATACTTCTTGGAGTTTCAAGAAGTGGCAATTCAGATGGAATGAGAAAATCAACAGATTCGTGTGAGAGCAGTTCTCCGTCTAAGAATGCCAATCATCTCTCTGGTGATGAACGATAAGAATGTCTTCATTTCTTTGTGATCCATGAGTTACCATTTCTTGCTAAATGGATGCACTAGGAGCAGCAGTAGATTCAACTTCGTGCAACTCACGTATCAACTCTCCAATGCTAGAAGACAAACTCAAATTTCCTCCTTCAAAAATCTCTGAAGCAATTCCTTCATCAATATCAAAAAGAGGACTTACATAAACCTTATTAGCACCTTCTTCATACAAGAGATTGTCACAAGCTTGGAAAACTTGAGAATTTGAATGCTTTGGTCTCTTAGGACAACATTCCAAATCATATGTTTCTTACAGTATGAGATCAAGCTCATCAAGAATTTCTTGAAGCTCCTCTGCTCTTTTGTTTCCTTGCTCCCATGAATATTGAACAACAAAAATATGATTCTTTGCTTCAATTAGAGTCTCATGCATTTCTTGCAACTTTGCTTTGGTAAACTCATTCCACTCCAATGCCTTGTCAACAATATTGACCACTATGTCTTTGTCATGAATGATGTGCAAAAGAATAGCTTTAATTTCCTCCAACAAAAATTTAATGGACTTCATGTCATCAATAGAAATGCAACATACAACTTCTCCCCTAGGTACATCATGAATCAAATGTTCTACTTGCCTATGAATTCTATCAATTTTTGTCAAAACTTGAATACCATTATCAACAATGTGTGAACTTGAACTGCAATCATTATATACTGGCTAAGATGATATAGAACAAATTTGATGGATAAAGATTTCAAAAATGGTTTGAGTTGTACTCCTCAACTTTTCTTGCATGTGATGAACACTATTCATCATTCCATCCATAGTGCCTTCCAATTCCTTAGATTTTTGCCTTAGCTTGATTTACGGTGAAGAGAAATCTACCTTATAACTACTAGAAACTTCACCTTCCATGTTGTCTTCTACACATGATTCAACGGAATTGGTCAAATCAGCTTTGAAGTGGGAAGAGACTTCAGCTTCCTCTTTCTTCTTTTCCTCCTTAATTTGACTTTCAAACCAACAATCTCTGGAATTGTGAAGAAGAAAATTGCTAATTGAACATATATCTTCGACTAACCAAACTTCTCTTTCATTTGGATCTACACTTATAGCCTCTTCATGCATCTTTATTTCAACTTTTGTTTCCAAAAGTTCTTTCTTTGAATCTTCAACATGAGGCTTCTTAACACAAGTCAACTCATTGTTCTCCTCTATAGAAAACAAGAGTACCTCACTAGCCTTCAAAGTTTCCACTGTCACATTACATTCTTGTACATAATTCTTGGATGAGTGCAAATCCATAGATACCCCTTGAACTTTTGCAATGTCTTCAAAGGGATTCCAACTTTCAACCTCCTCTTCAACTTCAAAAATCTCCTCTTTGTTCACAACAATCTTCTTCAAAAATGGTTTCAACTTATCTTCACATTGACTGAAATTTTCTTTAACTAACAAATCAGCAGTTTATCCCTAATATCAAAAACAAATTAGCAGTGGGAGAAATCTGCTCTTCACATTTATAAGCATCCAAGAGAAGAGTTTGGACACTTTCAGGAAGACTATCAACTTCTTTAATTATAGAGATTAGAACATTCATGATAGCTGCAAGCATACTCTCATCTTGCTCACTCCAGGTCAAGGTGAAGAGATAATTAGACAAGTGATAAATCTGATTCTCCATCCACAATTCTATCAATAAGATGCAAGCACTAACTTTAGAAAATGTCTTTAAAACAACTGCTCTTCTTGGAAACAAGCTACTACTAGTTTCATCCAAATCTTGAGAACTTTCCACTATCATATTCAATATGATCTTCATAGTTTCGTCATCATAGGGCAACTGGGGAATTACAATTCTTATTATCTCCATGAAACAAGAAGAAATCAGCAGCTTGGTTTCTTCATCAGGATGCCCCAACCAATAGGGCTGATTCAAAGAATTCACTGCAGGAGCTAGTGCCAACTCCATTTTTTCTAAAGGTGATGGCTTCACTTGTCTCAAACATTGTTCTAACAAATGAAGAATGTTCTCTTCATTTTCTCTTGACTGAAATTCTTTGTCAAGTCTCTTTCTAGCCATATACAGTGCCTCTACCAGACCCATCTCTTCATCAGTAGCCATGCCTTAATCTGACAAACTTGGTTTCTCAAATCTTAAAGAAAATGTGCCAACTTTTAGAAACCGCAAGGAGCTGAGCTAGAATATGCTTTGACTTTCGGTGTAGTACCGAAGATCTCTGTCACTCATCTTCCTAAACATGAAGCATTGATCAATAGGATGGCAGGATCTTCTACTCTGATACCACTAAAATATGCTAACCAATTTTTTGCCACAATTTTTACACAATAACCAACACTTGGCCAATTTGATTAGCATTAGAGCCAAAACCAAATCTCTATCAAAGCAACTCTAACCAAGAATGCACCCTAAAACCACTGAAGGAAGAGGGGTGGGCATATGGTTAGAGGATCCCTAGGATCAAATAACCCAACAACTGAAATTTATTACAATTGAATGTAAATGGTAAGACTCAACACCAAGAATGTGCACACAAGATCCTTTTGAAGGCGAGGTGCTAACATATGGCAGAGTACTTATTACAAATTGAAATGAATTTAGGCGGTGAACCAACTATGAGAATTTCCATGCCACCACTTGAACAGTGGGGGGAAAAAACATTACAATTGATGCAACACTAATTCATCCGCTGTGGTGAGCATCCACTCAACAGTGGGAATTCTCCACTTTCCAGTGGGTGACAAATGAAAGTTTAGAATTTTCTTTATCCACAGTGGTGGTAAACCATCCAGGGGTTACAATGTTGTGAATTAATTACAAGAAAATGCAACAAATTAAAGAACTGAAACAATACTATTGTTTTCAATTTTACAATGAAGAATAACTGCAAATTTCAAGTGTTTTTATCCATCATTACAATATACAATTAAAGGATGGTTTCTTAAATGAAAATCCTCTTAAATAAACTTGCCAAAGCCATAAATCAGAAACTAGAACAATCTGATATAAAAATCTACAATTTCGAAATGTCCATCAGCCAACAACAAACTCACCAAAATGAACACAACTCCCAAAAATATGCTCCTATTAACCTAAAATAAAAAGAAAAAGATTTCTAGGAGGTAGGTTCCCAAGACTTAATCAACAAACTGCAACAAAATCTCAAAGATTATTCTTACACGAATTCCAAGACCTCACTAAATGGTACAGTCCTTAAGAGGGGCGATTTCACTTGCAAAAATTTGAAACTTGGAATTAAATTCTGATAACCTCCAAATATGATTGCCTCTATCATAGAAATGCAATGATCAAATACCCAGAACAAAATAAAATTCATACTAAAAGCTGTATATAAAAATCACTTTCAGCCATGATAAACCAACAACATGAAAACTAGAAATATCTCACCAAAACTCCATAATAATGCTCAATATGTACTTCTGGATGAAGCACACTCTTAGTCCACCACCTAGGGAACCATAGTTTTAGGCCTGAAGAGTGGAGTAAATTTTCTAAGCTTTCCCTTAGCCGGATTTTGGATTTCAAACCAACAGCATAACGTTATATTTTTCCCAAGATGAGAAATGAATGAGCAATGCCTCAATAAATAGGCTCTTCAGCTGGAAATTGAATCAACTTGAAACTCCCACAAGAAACTCTTCAGCTTCTCCAAGGGACGCCACCTCTCATGTTAAACTTTATTTGAATTAATAAAACATTAATCATCTCCCTTTAGGCATCCATTTACAATTTGCACAATAAAAAATTTAATATAAATATTAAATGCTCAAATCAACCCCTTATGACCCCTTTTTAAAAACAACTTGAAGTTGTTGCCTAGGCACAAGGTACAAACTCAAATTATAAAAATGACTAAGTGTTGAAACTCAGTCCAAAGGAGAGATAGAAGCCAAAGCCAAAACCAACACCCAAATTGATTCTGCCAGAAATAGAATGATGAATTGAGCTGATGCTGCAAATGAGGTTACTGCCAAAATAGACTTACTAAAAATAGCCAATGCCAAAAAGAGTAAGTTCACTTCACAACCAACAGAAAGCCAAACTAAACAACTGAACTACAAAGGATTGAATTGTTGCTAAACATATACTACTAAAAGATATACTTGCTAAAAATAGTGAACTGCTATAAATAGTAAGTTTGCACAACATCCTCTGAACGCCAACTAAGTAGTATTTGAAAGAGGAAACCCTAATTTTTTGCTTCAACTTAGCCTATGGATTTTCGGAAAAATGCTAAATCCAAATGAAGAGCGTATGGCCAAAATGGGGACATTACAGTAAATATATTGATCCATTTACAATAACCATTGTGGAAATAAAAAAGAACCTTATATGGGTCATGGTGCATGTATAGGATAAGTAATACTAGTGTATTAACTAAAGTTCCCTTCGAAAAGCATTCAAGATTTGGCTAAAGGCATATATAACACAATAGAAGAAAACTCCATAAATGCAAAAATAACACCCACAAGTATAGACATGACAATGAGAATGAATAGGGTATAAAAAAATAGATGAAGTTTCTCCTCCATTAGGATGTATTTGAAAATGCATGGAATTAAGGCCCAACCCAAGATTCTCAAAGGAAAGTGAAGCTCTAAAATTCCCCACCAATATCAAATTTTCAACATGTCCCTTTTATGAGTGAGAAACAATTTTAGCATCAAATCTTGCTTCATAGGAGATGTAACTATGAAATCTAAGAAACCCATAAAATTCACCAAGTGAAACAGAGGTCAAAGAGTGCTGTGATAAAATTTACTCCCATATAAGTAGATGAAAATATCTACAAAAGCCACAAATTAAAAAAAATACCTATTTTAATTGCAAAGTGTTATTTTTTAGGCTACCAATCCTTATAATTTAGATTTAAATCCTTTTGACGCTACTTTCATCTTCGCCTCAATGCTCTTGATGCACATGTTTTTTATTGAGCTTGTCAAGGCATACCTTACTAAACTCTCTTTCCACTATAGAAAACAAATATCATGGACTATAATTATTTATTAGTCCATTATGACACATAACCATTAACAACATTGTGCTCAAATGTTTCCACATTTTTTAAAAGATTTTTTCTATATAGATTGCCTCATTAAATATACTTTTATATTTTTCATACATGTCAATGAGGGCACTTTTAATCACAATATTTGATACAACTCAAGTTTTTATTATGATATGAATTTTCACATTGTTGTATACAATGAATACTACCACCTATATCCACAAATGCCTTGCAATTGAACTTTGAAGAATTTGAAACCCTATAAATATGCCACATCCCACTTCCTTTGGTCCCCTCCATATACTATGAACTTTTCAATAAATAGGGGAAGAAATACTAGTTGTCTAATTTAATCTTTCACATAATCGAGTTTTTGATTCACAAAATATTAAATTATTTTAACTAATTGAAATTCAAAACAATTGTAAACAAAAAAGAAGTGATAATTGCATTTCAAGAAAAAAAAACAAGAAAAAAATAGAAAATATAGCAACATTAGATGACACATTTTTTTCTCAAACTTACATAATTTTCAAGAAAAAAAATTTGTAAAACAAAAACATTAGCCATTCCTAGAAATATTTTAATTTGCATAATTTTTAAGGAACACTAATATGAAAAATGACAATACACAAAAAAAATAAGCCCCTATCCTATAGGTAGGGATTAATAATTAATCATATTATGACCGTGAAGAAATTATTTTTGAACTTTTAAAATCCCTCTTGACTTCATTTTCTATAATGGTTTCAAAAGTATTATTAAAAATGAATATATATAAATTTATTTTTTATTTTGTTGCATAATATAACTCTTTGAATGTTTTGTCTTTATTTTGGTAAAGACTAATGAAGTAAAAAAAATTGGTTGATATGTGTACAATAGAAAAATCAAACTCTTTTCTAATGTTTGAGATTTAGTAGATTTAAATTTTATTTATTATTTTTTCTTGTTTTGGAACAATTTTGTAGGTGTTTTTTTCTATTTCTTTATCATATAAAATAATTAAAAAAATAGTTAGAGTTGTTTTGTATTTTCTAAAGTATGTCAATTTAATATTTTCATTAGTAATTATGGCAGTTGAAAATTTATTTCTTTGACACGTGATCATAATGATTTTTGATAAAATAAGAAGCATTTATAAGACATAGTATCCAAACACAAAAGGACACAAGGGTAGAGAGTTTAAAGCAAAAAAGAAACCAGGGTCACAAGAAACAAATAGACCAGTGACATCAAACTTACAACAAAGTCACAATAGAGTAACTATCGAAAATAACAAACAATAAGAAGAACACCCCACTTGAGAAGGTTTTCCCAATCCTCCATGAGGAATTTAAAGACATCCTACTTTTGTTGGCTAAAATTGGAATCAATTGTCTTCTCTTGCTTTTTTATTTCCTCATGCAGTACAAAACCAAGAGTTACAACAAAGTGATGTATGACTTTTAGGGTGAAACATTAGAGGACATTAAGTTTCCTCTCCAAATTTTCAATCCTAGTCGATAAAGCCATGAAGTCCTGGAAAGTCTTCTCGCAATTGGGGTATTTATCATCATTGTGTTCTTTAGTGGGGGGTGGATTTATCTATTTCTTACATCATTGCATTGAATTCAGGAAAAAAAATTGGACCATCGACATCTACCTCAGGTCCCATCACATCATCATAATTGTTGCTACCATCATCTTCCTTGACTTGCTTAGAATCATCACTGGAAATCTCATCAATTGTAACGTCAGGGGCTTATTTTCCAAATCTTCACATAGTAGGGTTAGTGTAGTCAACATCAATATTTGGGTCGGGTTCTCTTTTACTCTCATCTTTGTTCATGTTTTTATTGTTATCATCAATCTCCTCCTCATAAAAAAATGCCTTCTTCAACATAGAAGTTTACAATGGCTTTCTTTTTATTTTTTATGGGTGGCTCTTTCATAGTTGTATTAGGTTTTTTGCCAAGCCTTTTGGGGGGGTGGGGGTGTTTAAGCTTACACAATCTAACAACAATGATTTTTTGGCTTAATGATTTTTGTATTTTGGAAGATTTGGGTTGCTTAATTGGGGGATTTGAATTTGGATCAAGAGTGGCGTGTTTAGTGGGCAAAGTCAATTTTCATTTTGGAGTAGGTTCAACAGCTTCCCCATTATAAGGGTTTGAGGGGCTTCTAGAATGGGAAGGGACAATATAGGGTTCTTCAACCAGGAAAGCCCTAATTAGCTTGGGGGTACATAAAGCAAGGTGGAAAGGTACAATCTAAGTACGAGCCCTTGGTGGAGCAGAATGAGTTGTTTACCCAAGTTTTTTAAAGACATCTCTATGTCCTCTTTCACAAATTGTTCAAGAGAGGATAAACGGTAGAATGGAAAGCTAATCAACACCATGTTCCTAAAATGGTCTAGAAGAGGGAGGTGATAGAAGTAGTAGCATTTAAAACAACCCTCAAATGTGATATATTTCATTAAAACAAGGAATACCTTATCCCACGGGTTGGGGAGTTTGTCACGGTTGTATCTCGCATTCAATTTAACAGGGTTTTCACCTTCTTTAAAAAACAAGTGCATATTCTCCATGTATTATACCTTCATATGCTTCTTCAACTTATGCCCATTGCTCAACAAGCCCGTGGCTTGTTCTATCACCTCTTTGTTAACTTTAAAGGAAATTCCTCCCATCTTGATGTGTCTTTTGTTCTATGCTCTAGCAAATTGGGTTGAGAGATTTTCATCATGCCCACTCAAACACTCCATAAGTAGTGCTAACTCATGTTGTGCCCTTAGCACACACGCCCCATTCAGAATGAGGACCCTCTCTTTCTCTTCCTTTCCGGGTTGTTTTGTTGTCACCTTGTTTTGCGTGCCCCCGTTTTGGTGTCCTAGGTGGTCGGTGTGTCCCCAAAGTCTCATCTTAGGTTGACCATGCCTCATCCCCGCAATTTTTTTTTAAGTCCTGGGCCTTCACAGAGTTCCTTTGGCAGTTTGCCTCTACCAACGTCCTTGACATCTTCCAAGCTCGGCCCCTCGAGTTTCCCTTTGGTGTTGGCCGTCCCAAACAACCAATGACTCCATCCTTCCACACCTTAGGTTCCGGTCGGTTGTTCGCCATGTCTCAAATGCCTTTGGTGACTAACTTTCAATTGAACTGCTTTGAGACCCTCTGGACCCGGTCTTTCAGAATGCTCCTACTGGACTTTTGTTCTTCTTTCACTGTCTTCAACGACCATGCTCTAGGAGCTTCCTAGGACCTAGGACCTGGGTCTTCGATCGCTGTCCTCAAAAAGTTGTGTTGCAAAGGGAGGCATCCTTCACAAGCTCCGGGCTCAGTTAGCCGGATTTCTCTGCCCGAGAGGCTGTTATAAGCTCTTCGTTAGACCTCTCACCACCAACTCGCATCCCTTCAGCCTCCGGGTTCTAGACCTCCCATCGTCGTCTTGGAATTTGAATTCACCAACCCTCTCATCCTCAGTATGGGCATTTATGGGATGCATTAAATGAGTCTTGGGGTATAAATAATAGGCCCAACCTATCATTTTCACAATGTCAGGATAGCCCGAAGAGAGTTTAGAGCCGTCAGAGAAGCTTAGTGCCTTTTCCATTCGCCACCACCGCGCCCATTGCTTTCATCAGCTGATTCTCCAAGGATCCAGTGATCTTCACCATTGGGTTCTTTAGGTATGCTCGCCATCCGCCCTCCCGCATGAATTTTTTGATGATTTCATGCTAAATAATGGATAAGTGGGGGGAAATGTGCGTCCTTTGGGTAGAGAAAATGAACATCCAAAAAACCCATGTCTTAAAATTACAACGAGCCCTTCAAATTGCCTAAAAAAAACTTGGGACTTTACCATTGCGGCGCTGTTCTTCTCGCAGAGCGCCCATGCCTTCCAGGCCCGAGCCTTCCCATAGCCACTAAAAATTCAAAACTCAAGACTTCAAACTACGGAAAAATGTTCTTCTAGACCCCAGACTCCGGGTTTCCCTTTCCTGCTCATTGTGAGGAGTTACAAAAATGAACTACGCTGCTTTCAAACTTCCTGAGCCCGTCCTTGCGGGATTCTATCCCTAGGATGTCTAGGGGATTTCGCCGTTTCAAACAGCATATCCGCTTCATCCGCCAGCACCCCGGGTCTCGTTGTGATCTTCATTGATCGAGTTAAGTGAACAAAGTGTCACATCCATGGCATCCTCTGGACCCTGGATCTCGGAGTTCTGTCCACAGACTTCTGCGTCGACGTCGCCATTCCAAATAGCCAAATGACCTCTGCCTTTCGCCTTCTGGGTCCCACGCATCCTGACGTCGTTTGAACACCAAATGACCAAAAAATTAAGGGCCAGCTTCTATCAGACCTCCTCCTTAGGGTTTTCACCGTCAGGATGCTGTCCCGTCTCGGCCATCCTAAAAGGAAGAATGGGCCCATCTTTTTGACTCCTGAGTCCCGGTGTCCCAATCGCCCAAGAAACTAATGAAGAAAAAATAAAGGCCAAACACGACGCCGGGTCCGGTCCGCTGGGTCGTTCTCACTGGGTTTCCATTCAATATCCATTGTTCCAAACAACCATCGCCCAACATCCTCCCGACTCTTGAGACTTGAGCGCTTAAAATATTAAGAGGGTAGGTCGACCGCCTTTCTGCCTCATGAGTTCTGGACTCCGGAACTCCGTCCTCAGAATTTTGTTTCCTCCTGGCTGTTTCAAACAACAAACCATGGACAGTTTTCTCGCCTCGAGGCCCTGGGTGCTCAAAACTGATTCAAATGACCTCCAATCTAGGAACATGCCTTGACCCATGTGCTTAAACTAAGCCCTCCCTTGCATGAACCTTTCAAATCATCCAAACTTGAAGCTGGAAGAAACCATTTGGATTGCCCTGCCTTGTTCGCCCTTCCAAAATAACAAGCCTGCCAGGGAAGTCCGACCCTTTGGGCCCGGATTGACCAAATTCCCTCTAGTGAACTACTAATGACATCTCAAATTAAATGTTTGACCTTATGAGTGATGTATTATCAAATTTTACCTCATTGATTGGGATTTTGGCTAACATTGATGTCTTTAAGCTTAATTGTGCTAATTATGCCTTTATTTGCAGGATATATGGAATCGGGTGCAGGATCCTCGGGGGCAGGCACAAAGGAAAAAGGGAAGAAATCAGGTAGAGTTCCTCATGGGAATGAGGACAAAGACTAGATGAAATACCAATTCCAGGGGGATCCTTTGCACTCAAAGGTCATTACAGACTAGAAAGAAATCACAAACACCAATATCGGGCAAGTCGATATTGATGAATTCAAGCAAAGGGTTAGGGTCAGCCCGTCCATGGAGAGTGCAAGATTGATCAGAAGCAGTGGAATTGATAAGGCTACAGGCTTTCCGCCATCCTTGGTCACTCCTGAATTGGTCATGGGTTGCTGACAGACATATCAACCAGAGACTCAAACGATAGTTGATAAGGAAGGAAACATTCTAGTTGATATGTCCGGTGAGGCGATAATGAAGACCTTCCACATCCCTACCTTTGGGAAAATGGAGTTTCCAACCATAGAGGAATCTAAAGCAATGTGGTACGAGGACCCAGGTGGTTGTAAAAAACTCATAAACCAGTTTTGGCTCAAAGAGAAGTGGGGCAGCACTGCGAAAGTTCCTCAAGAACTTTTTCGCAACGATTTTCACGAAGATTATCATGACTTGGTGACTTTGTTGAGCAAAGTAATGGGCCTTCCCACTGCTGCGTATTTTCAAGAGTGGATGGTATACTTTGTAGAGAAAATACTTTGTGGAAAGGAGGATGTTACCACAAACGCTTCATTCTACTAGGGGGAATAATAAGCGACTGCTTCCATGAGCAGTTTATGAATGTCAAGAAGACCTCTAAATTCTACATGACCTCCTATCTTGTTTACTCAATGTCTAAGTGGAGGCAGTACAATGGACTATTCAGGGAACCTGATGAGGAATCTGGGCGAAAGCTAAAAGTTTATGATAGATACCCCCAGCTCCAGTTCAAAATTTTTAAGAAGGATTATTGTAGGGTGAATGACACCTTCGTGGGTCACATCATCAAAATACTTGGAGGGGATTTTGAAAGGAGAGTTTCTCATAGTTCTCAAGCATTCCTGAAACAATACGCCTTCTTGTTTATTCAATACCCTAAGTTCACCTACATTCATGCCCAAGGTTGCATAAAGAGGCCGAATAAGCTACCCCGGTATCCCAATGACCAGATTATATTGTTAGAACTCTCTCAACAACTACGACATGTGCATACTCTTCTCAGCAGCAAGCATTTGGCAGGGATCCCTTATCCCCTTTCTTTTGGCCAAGGGATGTACAAGTTGCAAACCTCTCAATGTGTAGGGAACTCAGAGAAGGAACTAGCAGAATATCATTTTCGCCTACACACTGCTCACCCACGAATGGACCCGTATGGGTACATAAGGAAAGCACTGGGACTAGAGTACACCCATTTGCATCATGTAGAAGATTTATGGGAAAATTTCAAAGATGATAAGGAGGTGCGCATGAGGCACTACATGCGAATGACCGTGTACTTTGTGAAAAGGGTGAATATATTTCTTGTACCCGACCAAGTTGAAGAAGATGAAAGCACCGTAATGGACCCCAGGTACAATGCAGTCGCCAACTTGCCAATGCCAACAATAGATTGGGATGAACAAGAGGTTGATGACCTCAATATTATAACCAAGCCTGCCGAGGCTCGCACCAAGGAATGGGTCAACGGACAAGTGGGTTGATTGAAGCAACAAGGGTTTCTCCTAACATATGAAGGGCTCAAAAGTGAGTCTAGTGCAACAAATGATGCTACTAGTACAACCTCAACAAGAGAGACTTCCAGATCCCCTCTGCTCATGAGATCAAAGAAAAGGAAAGAGACTGAGGAATAGTAGCCTAACTTGAAGGTGTATACTAGAAAGGCCTCAGAGGGTGAGTCCTCCTAGAGACATAAGGGCTTGAGTGACACAACTACGGTGCCTAGTATATAGGAAGATCCACTCTACGAGGGAGAGGACATGGAGGTTGATCCACCTAAGTCTCCGCCAGCTGCCTCTAATACTATTGCCCTTCCATCCATCTCGTAGGCTATGGTTGCTACTTCTCCGCCTGCAGTGGACATCTCGGTCCACCTTTCCTCCTCTCCACTAGTTGGGAAAGTTGTGATGGTTGATTCTTCTTCGGCCACAACTTCTCTACTTTCCTCCGTCTCTATGTATCCCACCACATCGCTTTAACTGATAGGGACAACAATACTAATGCCAATGCTCACACTACCAGAGGAATTCTCAAGACAGATGAAGAATGTCCCTTCTGAGATTTTTGAGGTGTTCTCAAATCCTGCCATCCAGGCCACCTTGGCACAGGTTCTTACTGCCATTCCTGTTTCAAAGCCTCCCACTGAACCACCCAAGATGAGGGCTACAATGGAAATATCTAAGGAATGGGAACGACATGCTACAAAGGAATTGGAGGAGGAAGCGAATGAGTACCATGAACATTTGGAATATGAGCACCAACAAATTGACAAAGTAGTTCATGAAGAAGAAGAAACGGGATCTTCTGAAGGCGGAAATGAAAGAGATCCTGGTACTAAAATTATACAAAAAATTGATGGTGGTCTCGAGGAGGAAATGGCCTGGAAATTGAAGGACATTAGAGAGGAGGTAAAAATTCTGCCTCCCAAAGAAGAAGGGCAAGAGGATGACAAGGTAGAAGAAAATGTGAAACTTCCTATAGGGGAACGACAGGAAGATGTGTCACCTCCTCATAAAGAAGAATAGAACATAGAAGAGGACAAACCTGAAGGTGAGGTTCAAACTAACAAAATCCTCGAAATTGAGCAACCTGAGGAGCATGAGCATGAAGATGAGTAGGATGAAAAAAAAAGACGAGGCTGAAATGGAAGAAGGTCCCAAAGAACGCCTACTGACCATTTAGTCCCCAATCAAGCGCATAACATTCACCCAAGACTCCAATGAAGAAGAAGGGGAGGACACTAGGGTGGAGAAGGAGGCTTCTAAATATGAGGAAGTTGAAGTCATAAGGATGAAGAGAAGGATGACGATGAATCACCTAAAGAAAAGGCTTAGATGCTTGAATGCCTGGAAAGGAAACTTGAGAAGAAGGCTCCTGCCCCGAGAGATCCAAGAGAAATATTGGAGGCTATCCTAGCCCGAGCACAAATCACTACCAAGAAGGATAAGAAGCCCAAGGTCAAATCAAAGGTGACAATGGATGCCTCAGGATCGAGGACCTTGCAAGTAGCCATAGCAGTAGTGTGAGAAAAAGGAATAAGCTATAATGTTTCTACTATTGACTTAGGAACAACTACCAGAGAACAAAAAGTGGAGCACCTTCAAGAGTCTGTCGCTACCGTAGTGCATCTCATATAGCAAGATAAGACTTCAAAAGAGGAACTTAAGGCACAGGTAACTGATCTGATGGCTTACATCCAACAATGGTCTTCAACCAAGGAGATGCCTACCACGTCCTCTGCCCCACCTCAGTTACTGTCAAAAGAGAAAATAGACAAGCTTGAAAGGAGAAGAAACTTGGATAAGACCACAAAAAGCTGGTTCTGATAGGTCTTGTATACTAGAAACATGGGCATCACATGCACTGTTAGGACAACAAATAAGTTCTTAGATCTACAATAATCTCTTGAGGGTACAAGAAAACTTTGCACTAACTTCTTGATGAGATATGGGTCCACCTACCTGAAGATTGAGGCTATTCTCAAACTACCAGGCGTGACGTGGGAAAAAGAGCTTGCATTCAAGAAGGATGATCATTGGCTGATGGATGTATGGAAGTGGAACTTTGAGAATAGGAAGGAAAGGTTGGAGCAGGTGCTCGACAAGGTGGATTTGGACATCGAGTGGGCTATGGAAGTTAGAGTAGATTGCGCTCGATACTTGAAGCTGATGACAGGGTATGACATACCTGTCGTACAGATAGATCCAAAGAAGATAAAGCCATATTTCCATAAAAGGATGGAGGACATAATGTCATATGAGATCACCACCAATTTCATGAGTTTTTCCGCCTGGGCCTTCACCCAGTCAGAGCTATTTAGTGACCACACTGCCAAGTATGATGAAAACTGGGAAAAGCTTACTGACAACTCCAAGGAATGGAGTTACCAATTGCTACGATTCAAGATTTTGGAGGTTGATAAACTCCAGCTGGTAATTTTGAAGTTCATGGAGTATGCAACTTTGAAGAAGTAGGAGGGAAACCCTATTATTAATGAAGAATTCCTGATAGAGTAGCTACAACAAAAAGGAAATGAGCAAAAAACAAAATGCTACAATGTTGTCACTAGAGGACAAAATAGGATAGAGACAAAGTTGTATTTTAAATTATAAAATATTATGGCGTAGGTAGAACCCTAACTTGTAATGAATCATGGCCACACAATGCAAACTAATCTTGGCCATTCATTCTACCTTTTGGACACTATAAATAGGGGGTCTCCTCTCATTTTCAAGAGAGAGTTGAGTTGTTGTAATGACATGTTACATAAATTTTAATGGAAATACATTGACTTTGGTGCACTTTTTGAGTTTCTCTCTATGTTTCATGATTCAATCTACCATAGTTAGATGTTTTGGTTAGATTTACATTGTTGTTCTAGTTGGTTTTAGATTGCTTAGATAGATTTGGTAATGTTGTTATGTGGTTATGAAAACTTCTGCTGTGTAGATGCCTTCCCAGTCCATACTTTTTGCTATTTGCTACTGGTAAATGGCTGTGTAAAGTTTTTCTGGGCTAAAACTTAAAGTTGCTTTAAACTTTTATCTTTATTCATGCATGTATATGGTGGATGAATGGTAAAATATCTACAAACCTTGGAAGATAGCAAGATTTCATGATACTGTAGGTTTCTTGGTTAAGTGGAATCCTATTTGAAGGAAGCTATCCACAGTAGAACCTCCATGATCACTGTTCATAGTTAGTTGCAAATCCAGGAAACTCTCCTTTTCCCTGCTCTTTTTCCTTTTTTTTAGAAATAACCTATGCTAAGGTTCATTGCACATTGCAAAGCTAAAACCTAAGAAAACATTGGAGTTTCAGATTGTTGTTCAAACCTGCAACAACATACACATCAATTTCCATCCTAGAAACTTCAATTCATAAGATCCACTTTGCATCCAGTTGCGTAAGTCCGCCTAGTGATTCCAACAAATCACATCAAATATCAACTGAGGAATTCAATGCAAGTCATGACCTAACACCCGAGAGACCTTGGGGGATTTTTCAGCAACTTGCGGTTGGAAGCCCCCTTTCAAGAGAGGTAGTGCACCTACGCACTACCTGTGTTGAGAAAGTGTGCAAAAACACCCATCAACAACTTGCCTTCCACACAAACATGCCAGAGTAGAGCATCCTTCCAGAATTCTTCACACGAGCCTAGCTTCATTCTCACTTGTTCTCCACCCATAGTCTGTTGAAGGTAAAGATGAAAACATTGAATAAGGTTACCACTGCAGTGATTTAGGCAATAAAGATAGAAGGGTCTTCTAGAATTGATGTAGGGTTTTCCATCAAATAATTTCAAAGTAGCCAAAAAGAACAAAGGACAAAGCATTAAGTGGAAAATCATGCTTGAGATAGGAGTAATCCTTGAGTATATCCAATCTATCAAGATTTTAGTTAGATTTATCTTTTTGGCATCATTTTTATGTTGAATTATAAGCACCCTTGTGCCAAAAGTCCTAATCCTTTGCTTGAATCATTGAAGCACATTTTTGGATTAATCTAAGCCATCTTGGGTGGTGGGATTTCAATCTCGGGACAACACTCAATTTTTGAGTTTCTACCCATGATTAATTTCCTTGTGATAATTGGTCATAATTGTTAAGTATTATAGTAGTAAAAAATGATTTCATTTTCTTAATGATTTGAATTTTTAATGATTATTTTATTCTAGAATTTAAGATTTCAAAATTTCTATTGGTTCTCATATAATTTCCTAGTTGTAAATTTGACAAGGAAAAAAAACCAATAATAAAGTATTACATACATGTAGAAACTAATCCATTATTAATAAGTGGTCTTTACAAATGCTTGAGACCAATAGGTGTAGCATAGATTATGTCATATGAGTAATTCTGTGTTTCCTTTCACTTTGTGCACAATGACTTGTATATATTTTATAAAACAATAGAAAGTGTTACAAGAGGTTTTTTATTTTGAAAATGGCGTTTCATACAAGTGTATGAATTTATAGATATTTTTGTTCCAATATCAATACATGTTCTAATATATTTTATGTTTAATTTTTCTAGTTTGTGACAAGTGGTGGAAAATCTAGCACCTTCAGTTCCTTTTATAGATGAAGTAACCTTGTCTACACTTCAATGTTTAAGGATGTGAAATAAAGTTTTATTATTTCAATTTAGTTCCTTTTTGGTAGTCCTTTCCTTTTCATAGTTGCGTTGGGAGGCTATACATTCATCTTCTTTTTCATGTAAGTGAAATCAACTCATCAATAGACTTTGGAGGGTTGAATTCCAACACTATGAGAGTGGGTTTCATATCCTTCTCTTCAAGATCAACTTAATATTGATAGGGTAATCCCATGTGTATACCTTAAAACAATTATTGAAATCAAACAAAATGGACAACCAAAATTACTAATAGCCAATCCCAACCCATTAACATGGCCCCAAATCTTGTCACTAAGCCAAGAACAATTATCCATGTCTTAAAACCATTATATAGCTAAGAAAATTTTTCTAGCATAACCCGTATGAGATAAATTCATTTAAAAACTCTCTTGATGACATATCCCGAGTTATATTATGAGGTCATGAATGCACAAAATTGAGTCCTTTATTCCTACACTATTGGTAATTTTTTTTTATTTTTTTGAATGATTTGTGATTGACCGGGTGGACTAAAGATTGATTCCTATTTGATTGGGCTACTAATTTAGAAATAGCAATAAGGAAAACAATGAGGGAAACATAAAATAAATGATCTAGGTACATGTGCCATCAAATTATAAGCATTTTACATAGAGCATACTTAGTAATATAAAATTGAATTGCATGAATCCATATGAATTAAAAAAATAATCATTACAATGTTTGTAACATTTTAAAATGATGTCACATCTTAAAATGACCAATATAATCATGTCAACAAGTGTGACAATAGAAAAAACATAAGTAAAAACTTCCTTAAATAAATATATAATAAGCTTGGATCTACATTTCCAGTATAATACCTAAAGTATTTTTATCCTTCAATTGATTTAGTGTCCTTTTGAAACAAGATATGACATGGTTAAAACCATAAACAAACCTTAGCACTTGCATAGTCTCCAATTGCAACTAGAAGAACCAACCTTCTCCAAAATGAGCCAAAATATTCATTGTAATAGTATCATGGTGAAACCATAATTTACAACTTTGTAGCACTAAGAAAATCCATGGTCTGAATGCATTCTCGCCAAAAAAGGATGTCTTAGATTGAAAGGAAAGGAAGAGCAATGCCATTACATTTTGCAGTCAAAATCTGTTATGAAAAGTGTATGCATTATTGTTGGGATCTCCTTTTAAATATATTAGAATTCAAAAAGTGTTGGCATCCTAGGAATTGTCAAGAACTTAATGAAGTTATAGAACCTAAACAAAGTTTTTCCACAAAACATTGCACTTTCTTTTTCTATGTCAGAGATTGGCTATGTAATCTAAACTCTTTTATTTTTTCAACATTAAGAACCTCTTTGGGAACTTACAGTTCATTAGGAACCATGTAAAGAGCATTGATGCCACCATGAAACTTTTATCTTTTTTGGCCTCCAAGTGTGGGATGAGAAATCAAGGGAGTTTTGGTACCAACATTAACCATCGAAAAAATCCTCCATTTATTTCATTGACTATCTCTCACCCTCTTATCACTCGTCAAAGATACGTTGGGAACTCAGAACATAAGGAGGTTCTTAGTTTTTAGTTCTTGGTAAAACTCTAACATAATCCTTTTTTCCTTATTCCACGAAGTCGGAGGTTTGTTTCCCACCTAGAACTCCTCGAAAGGAAATGTTTAAAACACTTTTGTTAGAGCTTACAACCTTATAATTGGGAACTACACACTCATCAAGAACCTTAAGCTTGTCAAGAACCAAGTTGGAATTTAGAATCTTGTTGGGGACCTTAGCCATGTCACGAGCTTCAACCATGTGAGAAACCACATGGCATAGTTCTAACATATAACACATTCTTATTTCTCACTTTGTCCTTGTCTCTTTTTCCCCCATTGAAATTAAGGGTTCAAGTTTTGGGAGGAATCTAGAACTTGGAACTTTGCTTATAATTGGTGGGAATTGGGTGTAGTGCTCCCTCTATGTTCAATGAATTGATGTAGATAATTAATACATACAATGTAATAAACCAACATATCCCTTATTAATCAATTCATTGTCTTAGAAGTGCTTCATTTAAATTATCAACCAAGGAATCATAATCTTGAGATGATACTAACACTAGATATATGCAATTGATACTTAGGGGCCTAGTTTGGACCCCCATGATCCTGCACTGACTCCTAGATCTGTAAATAGAAGAACCATCTTGGAGCCTAACTTGATTATCTAGACATGCATAAAGAAGTTGAGGACTAGGTAAACTAGAGTTCCTCATTAAATGGAAGTATTGGCCTATCAAAGTGAGCACAATGGAAGATGAAGAATTTGTGCAACAACATCCATAATTTCTTAGCATTGAGGATAACGCACATGTGAAGGGGGCATGTTATGTTATTAATCCTATAGTTTGTATCTTGAGATATGAATAGTCATCTTGTGGCTACCATAACTTTTGATTAAGTTAAATGATCACTAATATAGTCTTATATACAGGTAGTTAACTTAGCATGAGTAGCGTCCATGTCATAAATTTAGAATATATGAGGTACTAGTTAGTTTATGACCACCATATTGTAAATTATGTTATTTTTGAAGACTTTTAGAGGATTTCCCCTTGAAGTACTAGGATATTTAACACTCAATACAAATTAAAACTTCATTATTCTTATTCATGTTTGAACCCCATTAATTTTTTTCTTTTTAATGTTTATTCCTATTGCAAGACTCATCCTTTGGCTTTATTTGAATTGAATGTGTAGTGGGATTTCACTCATGTCTCTAACCCTAGTTCTCAAATATATAAATTCCAAAAAGGCCAATTTACAAAAAATAATCTTAATAGAAAATAAGGTAAAAATAGTGACAAATGTCATAAATTCATAGGAAAGCTCACTTGCATGGGAGAATAATTCATCCCATAAAATAAAATGAATATTACGATCTAAAATTTAATTTTACATTTTCAATATATATTAAACACCATAAAAGTTTTAATTTCCACCATTTGATGGTTCTTTTTCTTGATTCTTAAATATCTAAACTTTAAAATTTTAAAGATACCTTTAGAAGCACAACAATGAGAATAATACACTTTTCATATGCAATTCACTTACTAGGGGAACAAAAAATGAAGAGTTAAATTTAAACAAAAGAATATTAATGAAAAGAGAAATAGTATTGAAAAAAGAAAATTTCAATAATGAAAATTTGTCTTTTTGAATGAAATTCACAACAACCCCTTGTTAATCCTCTTAAAGATCCAACCCATACCTCGAAAACACAAATAAAATTTCCAAGCATTTCCTTTGGAAAATAATCACACATCTAATGTAGGAGAGGAGAGAATGATAAAAATCAAGTGTTTAAAAATATCCTTTTTTTTCCCTTTTGTCAATATCCATAAACCCCCAAATAGCTTTATCCTTTTTTCACACTAAATTTGGTTAATTTGTAAAGATATTTTCGCATAAAATATTATTTCATTTCAAGCCTAATACATAAAGTTTCCAACTTCTATTTAACTTTTTGAATTCATTTCAACAATAAAATTAAATCTATTTATATAGCATCTCACACACTAAGGAATAACTAAAAAAAATAGATAAAAGAATCTTTTTGAGTCCAACACAATACTCTTTTCACAAATAGTTTATAAGAATTAAATGTACTAAACAAATGGGAGCACAAGAAGAAGAAATACAAATCCTATGTAAAAGACATACTTGTTTTAAATAAGCAACCTATGTAAAAGACATGCATATTTTATAAATTGAACAACACAAAATAATAGAATTGTAATTGATTTGAATCAAGATTACAAAAGAATTATCTCACAACTCATCTCAAATGAGATAGGAAATTAAAGCATAGCAGATTTACCAAAGCTAACCATCTCTAGATTAATCATTATTAGGGAAACCTATGCTAACACAACTAGCTAAAACATTAGGTATTTTTGAACAATATAAGGATAGTCAAAGCATATCATAAAACCAACTAATGTGATATAATCCATAAGATGATATCAAATAATTGCATCTAACTAAAAGTCATCTACAACATGCATAATCAATAATCCACAATATTAAACTAGATAATATAATCAATAATCATACATAAAATGAAAACAATAAAAAATGAAACATTGCTAGAGTTTAACCGTATACAATCACACTATATATTCATCCAAAACACATAATTAAACATCTAAATAAATATACAAAACATGATTGGTGAAAATAATTATCATTAAAAAAACCTCAATCAAACAACAAAATAAGATACACATACTTGTGGACCTCATATCCCCTCTCCCAAAACTAAGCTTACTATTAAAATCAACAAAGCAAATACCATATCCCCACTCCTAAAACTAAGATTACTATTAAAATCTACAAAACAAATATTATATCCCCTCTCCTAAAACTAAGCTTACTGTTAAAATCTATTGGCTGGCTTAACCAACACACACTAAGGTACTTTGACCACTTATGTGACAAATGTGGGCCCCTTTCTCTTGCCAACGTTTGTTTCCATTCCCATTCAAACAGTAGTGGCCGTAAATTTGAAATTCAAATTGTTAAAGACATTAGATTTCCACAGTCCATAATAATAAGAGAGACTTTTCTGGATTCAACTGTGTTGTTTTTTTGCATCAACATTTCAAATCACACTTTGTGATTCTACTCCTACAACTCTCTTTTATCCTAATGATGAATCATGGAGTGTGATTCAAAATGTTGATGCAAAAATAGCTACACACAATTTGTTGGAATTGCATGAATTCCACAAACACAAAATATATATTCAAAAATACAAAATACAAAAACCATAATATTTGCCCAAAGAATGCTAAAAAATTCATTTGATTGATAATACTAACTGCTACAAGGTGCCTCAATATATAGAAGTTTTTTTTTTTTCCAGTTACAAAGAATCTTCAAATATGGATTGCATTTACCCGTGCAAAGCTATTACAAAACGGTTACATGCAATAACCTATATTTAGATCTTGCTTAAAAACTGACATATTAATGCATTATGGTGGAGAGAAATTAATATTCCAACACTCCTCCTTAATTTCAACCACTTTCTTCAAACTTTGTTTTCAACTTGATCTTCAAATCTACAATTCAAAACTTCTGGAAGGGCTCTTACTTGTCTTCCTCGTGCTTCTGCGCCATGCTAAAACAATTCAATTTCTTCAATTTCTTCGCTATTCTCTACACTTGGTTGTTCACTATATTTGGATGTTTTGTTTCTGCAGTTTAATTCCTTTTTCTCAACATGACAAGACTTATGTCTATAGAACATTTTGAACATACTTGTGACCTTTTTCCAATCAAATACATTTATCCAACCACAATTTATTTTCAAACAACTTGTCATAGATTCATTTTTCAACTCTCTATTCCAACATGTCTTTTCACAATGATTTTTCAAACCACAAATTTTGCAAGGATGTAAATCCCAACAATTTTCTTTTCTATGTCCTCCCCTATTACAATGAGAACAATGTAAAATCTCCTTTTCTTGAAATGACTTCTTAATACTTGCAAAAACATTTGTCTTTTCTTTACCTTTACCTCTCTACCCGAGACCTTCATACTTAGACCTCACAACTTACTCAATGGGATCTTTGATTCCTTGCCCATGCTTACCCAAACCTTCACCTTCATAACCAATTTTCTTCATGATTTTCAAACCAACATTATCATCAAAACAACTAGCTATGTTAGCACATTCATCATTTTCATCCTTACATTCTTCAGCAAAAGCAACTTCAACAATCCTACCAAATGATTGCTCAAATGAACACAAATCATCTGCGTCACATGAAGCTTCACAAACTAAAGGCTTTGATTTCAAACATTCATTTTCTTTTTGACATGTTGTAAACAATTGTTTTAGCTCATCATTTTGATCTTTCAATTTTGAATTTTCTTCTTCTAGCTTCTTCAACTTTTCTTCCAAATCTTCATTATTCTTTTTAACCTTCTCCAATTCTTTTTCTAAAATATCATTTTTACATAAATTTTCACAAACATTCTTTATTGATCTCCTTATGCTTTCTATCAATTCTTTATTATCCTTTTTAACTTTCACCAATTCTTCTTTTAAGTCCCTTTAATTCTTCTTCCAATAAATCATTTTCAACCGCCAAATTTTCATTTTCCTTCTTAACTTTTTTTACCTATTTTTCCCATTGAAAATAATTTTCTTACCTCCTTCAGACTTTTCTTCTTAAATCCTTGCTAATTGCCTTCTGGAAAAAACTCCCTTGTTTTTTCTTCGGCAGCTTGCAATTTCATCTTTTATGATTGCATTCAAAACCTTGCATAGAAACTAAACAATTTCAGACCTCAATATTCTTTAATAATTGAAATACTCCTTGTTCAGCCTATGAGATGTAGAAGACATGCAGTGCCTACTCAGCTTCCAAAAAATCACACTTCAGAGGCAACCCAAATCTCAAATCGGCAACAACAGGAAACTTCAAATATCAGCCTCAAAATCTCCATCAAGTTGAATATCTACACGGTGAATTAAATGTATAGCAATACACAATAGAAGATTCACGATGCACAAGAAATTTTTCTTTTTTTTCAACTACTAATATAATGCAGCGATCTTACTCTTATACCGACGCCTTATTATCTTAGGCTGCTACTGACAAATCCTTTATGTGCTTTAACAGTGATTCAAACATTCGACTTCCTTTACTTTCGGCCCTCCTCTTAAAAACTCGGCTCTTCTTGCTCTATTTCATGGCCAATCAAATATGTGGCTTTGATCTTCCAATACACAACTTCAACCTATGGTCTTCTAAATCTGTTCTGATACCACTTGTTGGAATTGCATGAATTCCACAAACACAAAATATATATTCAGAAATACAATATACAAAAACCACAATATTTGTCCGAGGAATGCTACAGCATTCATTTGATTTGACAATACTAACTGTTACATGTCTTCCAGTTAAAAAAATCTTCAAATATGGATTGCATTTACCCCTGCAGAGCGGTTACAAAACCGTTACATGAAATAACCTATATTTAGATCTTGCTTAAAAACTGACATATTAATGCAATCCAGAAAAAGTCTCTCTTATTCAAACTGTTCCCGCGCGGAAGTCCATGGATGTGTTTGATTGCATAAAACAAGACGTAAGAGCAACGAGGTATGCGAAGAAGAAAAATGGCTGATGCAACAGTGACATTGGGAGCTTCGGAACAGGGTATGGACAGCCATCAAACCATAATGGAAGGGAGATTATTGTCAACTATATAGTCAGAAATATTCTCGGAGACATGTATGCAAAATATGGCAGCATAAAAAAGAAACGCGAACTGTTTGAGCAGATGCCTCAAAGAAATGTGATCGCATGGATGCTATGATTGCAGGATATGCACAAAATGCATTTGGTAAAAAGGATTAAGAAACTTTCAATCAAATGCGCTTCGCAGGTGTAAAGCCAGATGGTGCAACCTTTGCCAGCATCCTCCCAGCCTGGGCCAAAATGGGAGCTCTGGAACAACGTATGGACATCCATCAAAGCGCAGAGGATAGAGGAATTTTCTGGAATGTTGTAGCTGCAACTGCCCTGGTAGAAGTGTATGCATAGAAGTAGACCCAAAAATTGAAACCAAAAAAAAATCTAACTCAATTAAATCAGTACTCTACTTCAGACAGAGACATTTCAATATACTAACATTTTTTCGATAAATTGGAATATTGTTAACCTTTACAATAAGTATGTGGTTTCGTATTTGCAAAGATTTTTACTCGACATCTTAATTTGAGGAAGACACTCTATCTCGTCTTCTTGTTTTCATCTGTATTCTTTTTTTGATTGGTTTATCTTCTTGTTTTCATCTGTATTCTTTTTTGATTGGCTTGTCTTCTTGTTTTCATCTGTATTTTTTAAAAATGTTTAGAGTGTATAAGTGTATTGATGAGCATTAAAGAGCAAATAAAAACATAACTAACAGAAGATAAACACACAAAAATAAGACACAACACGAATTACGTGGTTCACCATAAATGGCTACATCCACGGGAAAGCAGGGAAAACTTGTATTATCAGTTATGTGATACATGGACTGTATTCTTGTATTTATACAAAGTTAAGCTCTTCAAATACAAAGAGATTGGAGAATACGAACGGTCATGTGACCGTTGGGCTTCACATCCCAACAATCGCCCCCGTGAAGTCCAATTGGCATAGCCATGCACTGTGTCATCCCCTGCATTTCCATCTTCTCTTCACATCACAACCAACCCATTGAAGATTTTAACTTTGCCAAACTTTGCTCACAAACACTCCGAATCAGTCTTCTCCATGCCAAATCAGAGTTGACAAGTTGCTGCAACTGGACCATCTGGTCTTGTGCCATCAGTAACTCCTTTTTTAGACACTTTTCTCCATGCGTCTCATACTTGTTAGCAGTGCTCCAGTCCTGCCATATATACCAACTTGCAGGTGAATCTCTAAGCTTTTCCAAGGGCTTCACCTCCCTCGTAATCGTCACAAGAACACACAGAGACTCCACAACATATCTCCAAATTTCAACAATGTTACGAGTAACTAAAATCACCTGGTTCTCTACTTGTACTTCAACCTTATCCTTGCTCACGCCAGGGACAAACTTTAACCAAATCTTCTTAGCTGCCAGATCCTCTCTGTGTTCTGCACCTGGTGTCACCATGCTTGGCTTTAGAAGAAAGCCTTCGAACATTACATTGTTCTCGACTAGGTAGAAGAACACCTCGGCCCACACCTTGTGGGCTGCTTCAAAGGTCCTGTCAATGTCGTGGTCTCCGTCCAGTAGGATTTCTGGCTCCAGAAATGGGACCAGCCCGTTGTCTTGGGATATTGCAGCGTAGCAAGCAAGACCCCATGCATTGATCCCCTTTGCAAACGACTCCCTTATGTCCTTGTCCAAATTCTCCCACGGTTCTCCCTTCATAGGCATGTCCGCCATCGTACTCACCCTGACAGTTGCAATGTTGGACAGACTAACCACATTTGGGCCGCTATTAGCCAGTTCAGAGCCCTTCAGACCATACAATGTGTCGTCAATATTTCCATTTTCAGGATCCAGAATTCCAATTATCTCAGGATTGCTATTGAACAATTTGTTTTCCTCAGCATTTGACATCCCAAGATGAGACTGCAAGCCAATTAGTGGAGGCTGCGTGTGACTAATCACTGGCTGCGCACAAGTATGGGAAGGTTGCGTATGATTTGTAAATGCCTGGGTGGAAAGAGCAATGCCGTTGAAGCCATCGATAGAACAACCGCCAGTTTGAGACTCCTTTATGTTTGAAAAAACTTTGTCTTTCACCACCCTTAGCATCCGAACAAGCGCTTCCAGATATCTGATGCATGCCTCTCCCCTGCAAGGGTCCATGCCGTTTTCAAATACTATGTTGAAAATCTCCCCGAATTTACATACCTCAGTGCCATTCTTGGGGTTCCCAAAATCCGCCAGCGCCTGCCTACTAGACTTGAGCTTCTCGGGGAGGAACCCCAGCATCTTCTCCAACCGGTTCAGAATGGAATCATCTCTGCCACCAGTTGGGAAATCATCTTGTTCCAGCCTTGTTGCTTGCATCCACAACTTCACAGAATTCAGATTTTCCTTGTTCTTAGGACCAGAGATTCCAGTTTGGCCAAATTGACCATATTCTTGGTGAGCAAAAATGTCCTTTGCAGCATCGACAGCGGCATAATCCATGCTGACGAGGAGGGTTTCAGAACTCCTCAGTTCACAATTGTTCTCTTCATGATCTTTCTTATCTGGAATATCCAGTTGATGTACCAAAGATAAAGAACTAGATTTGGATTCCCTCTCACTGTATTTACTCAAGCGAGGGTGGGGAATTTCACCACCATAGCTAGAGACGAACAAAGCTTCCCTTTCATGCATACCTCCAATATCATTAAGGCCCATCTCCACTCGTCAATCAACATCCATCTTTATCAAGTTTCAAACTGGATCTGCATTAGAAAACCGATGCCTTTCCTCAACTTTTCCAAACATTTGCTGCGAATTACCAACACCTGGCAATTCCTTTTACTACGAGGAAGATGAATTTTCCTCGGACTAGGCAGAGTGAGAACGGGTCACAAGAAATTGTGTCAAAACTTGCGATGAGGAAGAACTATTCTCTGTATTGGAAACATATAGTTCCTTCGCCATCCCTGCCACCGGAGGATCCACTATCAACTGCTTGTCTAGTGTCAGAGAAATTTGCACTGTGTACTGCAAGTGCTCATCGCTCAGATCATCTATCCTGCTATCCATATTATCAACCACCATTGCACTCTCAACCTCTCTGGCTTCACCTGCATGCAATTCTGATTCAATAAATGGCATATCTTCATCCATTGGAGTGGCTTTTGCAACAAATTGTGCAACCAAGGGAGTTTCATCTATCTCCATCAGCGAAATTCCACATTCAACAACAGCCGTAGCTGTTTCTTCACGAGGCACTACTTGTGCTTTTAACTTCTTACTTGTGGAATTATGATCATAATTTCTCACCTTACATTTCATGGAATTCCTCACTTATTCTTGCTCCTCTGGAAGATCAAACGTGACCCTCTTCTTACCTTTCATTGATTTCAGCTTTGGAGATTGATTCCTTTTGTGCGAATTCTCAAGACCTTGCATGCCCATGTGACCAAGCCTCTTGAACCAAGGCTCTGTGTCACTATCCACCATTGCCTTCGCAACTCCCACCTCATTGTGACTCTCCAACACATATAAAGTGTTTAATTTGCTGCCTTCTACAATCACTCGGGCTCCTTTTGTCACCTTCCATCGACTTAGTTCAAAAGTGACTCCATAGCCTTGAGAACTCAATTGCCCAACTGAAATTGAATTATGTTTCAGTTGAGGGACATACCTGACATCCCTTAACAACCAACTTTTTCCATTTGTTAGTTTCAACAAAACATCTCCTATGCCAACAATATCAAGAGATTTATTATCTGCAAGAAGGACCTGACCAAAAACACTGTTTTGAAAGGTTTTGAAAAATTCCCTACATGAAGTAACATGAAATGAAGCTCCTGTATCTAGCACCCAAGCATTTGTTTCAATTTCCTCTTCAGTTAACAAAAGTACACTATCTTCCATATCTGCTCCTTGGCTCTAACGAAGCTCTGATACCAATTGATGAGCATTAAAGAGCAAATAAAAACATAACTAACATAAGATAAACACACACAAAAATAAGACACAACACGAATTACGTGGTTCACCATAAATGGCTACATCCACGGGAAAGTAGGGAAAACTTGTAGTATCAGTTATGTGATACATGGACTGTATTCTTGTATTTATACAAAGTTAAGCTCTTCGAATACAAAGAGATTGGAGAATACGAACGGTCATGTGACCGTTGGGCTTCACATCCCAACATGTATGACATAGTTCTATATTATTTGGATTAAAGTTTTGAATGTATTATTTAGTATATGATTTGATTATTTTGATGTATTTATTAATTTAAAATTCAGTTTAGTTAAATAATATATTTTATATCTTGTTTCTTATTTGAATAAAATTGTAAACTTGCAATTTATCATTTTATTTTAGAGTCTCAAATTTCATATTTCAATTTTGACAATTCATGAATCTAGCCATTAATCACTTAGAAAAGTGTTAAATTTTAATCTCTTATTTTTATAATGTATATATAAAAATGTCAACTTGAGACATTTTCACATTATGGAGAGCATCATTATAAAAACAATGTTTTGACAAAGCATTGAAAAAATCTTCTCTTGATTTGCATATGCATCATTCAATCACATCTTAAATCAATGAAAAGTCAATTTTCTTCTAGCAATTGGAATCCATTATCAAGGTAACACTTCAAGGTACACTCTAGTACAAAACATTGATTGGCTTACATTAGCAAGATTAGTACTTGATATAGTGATAATTATTTTCCTATTGATATAAGGGCATGTGGTTGGAAAGTGAAATCCTACAAGTCATAAAGTTTTGAGAGTAAGCTTTAGCATGTTTATGGAAGAAGGAATACCATGTAATGGCATGCATTGTGCCATGAGTGGTCCATAATTGATAAAAAAAACACATTATATGTGCATAATAACAAGAAGATTGAGCATTAAATAGTGATAGTCAATGCAATGTCCACATGTCAATTGTGCATGAGAAATAGATGGCAATCAAACAAGATCTATAGTTAATTATTGCATCTCATTGGATGATCTAGCCAATATTAACTAATACAATTTTTAGATTAGCAATGGATTTTATGTCTTTAATGCATTAGATAAAGTTTGTAAATTTGAATGTTGGAGCATACTAAATTAATGAAAATTGGTTGGTTTTGGCCACTAACATCTCATTATTAAATTTAATAAATAGTAGTTTTGTGTAGATAGTCAAGGTATTCTTGTTGGCCTTCTAATAGGAGTTGAATAGAAATATATAGTCAAGTTCGAATAATTTAGTATTTTATCTAAAAATCTATAATCTTTATCATTCAACTTATTGAAAAGAATTGTTCTCACACCATCTCCTTGTGTTTTCTTCATTGTTACAAGTGCATTCTCCATTGTGAGTCTCTTTGCTATGTGATTGGGCATACCTTTACTTAGGACATTGCATTACAATTGTATCAAATTTGGTCTCATAGCCTTAGGTTTGGCTTGTGGAGAGGTGAAAGCATTACATGGTATTGAATAAAATTTACAACCAAGAGATTTCTATCTTCCTTAAAATTTGAGGATGGGTAGAAGGTAGTGTAAATATCCTCCAATGTGTGGGTCATTGTATAGAATTTATGGTGTCATTTTTTATAGGAAGAGTATTGAGGAAGGAGAATAAAAAATAGAGGAGTTATTGTCCTTAGATGATGAAGGAACTAAGCGCCTAGAATAAAAAATCTTAAGAAAATTTTGTGTGACCTTTATGAGATGTTAGAGGCAACGGAAAACACTCAAAAAAGAGATATGGATATAGAATAGATTAATGATGATGCACAATGAACATGGACAAGCTTGATGAAGATCCAATAGACTTGGAAGACTCTTAAGAACCATCTGCTAGATTTATGACATGTAACATTATCCCTTCCAAGCTACAAGAAAAATAGACCCATTTATTTTGCTTATTTACTTAATCCCAATTAATTTTTCTATAGCTAGGAAAGTAGGGATTGATGGTTCAATAGTAACTTTTTTAGCTTAAGTTATCATGAACTTCTTACAGGTAACATTCTAGTTTGAGTGAAATTATTGTTGAGCTCAAGAACTCATGGGTGGTTTTAGTGTTTGTTTGAAACTCATACTAGTTATTAAGCATCTATAGTGGTAGATGGTTATGATTAGTGTTCATGATCAAGTGAGAGGAAACTTAATTTAATTGTAAAACCAAAGGGAATTTATGGGAGGTAAAATGAATGGTTGATGTAATCTTGATTTGACACAAAGAGAGATTTCCCCTTAAGTATGCGATATTCCTCAAACTATCTATCTCAATACACGATCTTTTTAGTCACAATTTTAATGAAATCACTTTTCCTTGAAGAAAAAAACTTCATATGTCCCACCATGAAAGGATTTTAACCAATGAGAATAAATT
Organism: Sequoia sempervirens; assembly: GCA_007258455.2. NCBI lineage: Eukaryota > Viridiplantae > Streptophyta > Pinopsida > Cupressales > Cupressaceae > Sequoia > Sequoia sempervirens. The sequence goes on along the minus strand of VDFB02000007.1, from coordinate 44,387,185 downwards.
TGTGTATAAAATATGCAAGTTAATAATCAAGGTAATAAATTTTACTTTGTAGCAATGACCAATTGCACATGAGTAGATTAACCATTCTATAATGATTATGGGATCAAATGAGTTGTAGGAAGCTCCAACATTTCTTCTAATTACATGGTCAATGTTATACCAAATCATTTGAGAGATATAACACCTCAATAGTTAAACTTGTAATAAAAACTTCTGACACAATCATAGATGAAAAAACTCCACCATTTTTAGATATCATTATTATGTATGTATTCTCAAGAACATTATGACACTCAAAAAATAAGAACTCCTATCAATGCCACTAAATTCCTACAATCCTATTTGGAAGGGACCCTACCATAAGAGTTCATTGCTATGAACTAGGTAATGGTCCATCTATAAGATCTTGGAAAATTTGACAACTATAATGTACAAGAAGTTGTAATGCTTCTTTTCAATGTCATCATCTAGTATCATGCTAACTTATAAGGCATAAGACAAATAATCCTATGTACAGTGTTTAATATCCTAGTCTAAAATACAAAACAAAACAAGATGCAAAGGAAGAAAAACACAAAACAACACTCCAAGATTGGTCTAGTTGAACTTGAACAAAAACAAAGCAAAGAGAGTGATTTACCTTGTCCAAGTTGATCGATTGTTTGGCCTTGTTGATAGCTTGATATGTGTGCTCCTAGATTGATGTTGACATCATAACGACTTGTTTTTGCTTATTTTGATGCAAGGATGGATGAAAATGGCTATGGATGCAAGGGTTTTGGCTATGGAGATGGTGTAAAAGCTTGAGGGTGTGGTTGTGTGATTAGGGTTGAAAAAATGGCTAAGTGTTAGTCATGTAACCAAGGGAGATGAAATGAACGGTGGAGATTGAAAGAGGACAAGAGATCAATGGCTCAAATCAATGAGTTGACTAAAGGAATTAAAAATTCCTTTTTAATGTGCATGGGGATGATAAAAAGAATTAAAAATTTCTTAGAAACCTTGGATGAATAAAATGGCATTTAAAATTCCATTGGGAAGGACATGGGGATTGTAAATGGAATTAAAAGTTCCATGAAAGGACCTTGGGAAGACAAAAATGAATTAAAAATTCCTTGAGAGATGGGGAGATTTGACTAAAGGGTTGATTAAACTAGCTAATCAATGATTAGAAGACATTTAGGTGGCTAATGAAGATTATGAGCCCACTTACAAAACTTGGAGGATGTGACACATATTAATCATGAATTAGACATGTGCACACCCCTAATGATGGGATTAGGAGGTGGATTAAGATTAAGTGAAGATTATGGGAGATAAAGGGAATTAAATAAATGGATAATTTATTTAATTCCTTGAAGGAAAGGAATAAAGGGGTAATGTATTTAATTATTTAACCAAATACCTTAGGGATTTAGAGGAATTTAGGGGTATTAATTAAATAATAGTAATATTACTTAATTAATGCAAATAAGAGGATGTTTAGATGAAAAAGGATAAATTTGACCAAACATAAGTGGCCAAATTTAGGTGTCTACAGATCCATTGTAGAGCTAATATGTAATACTATCAACCAATAGAACAATGATATTTTGATATTCTTTATGGAGCCTCATATGAGTACACATAACATTAGATCATGTTTTTAGCAAATGATTGGTGCATCACTTGGAGGAAAATCCAAAATAATCCTTGTGAGTTGCAAGAGGATGCAATGTGGTAATGTGATGTAACCATTACTAGCATAGATACATAATTGAGAGAACAAAAGTGAGGGTCATTCAGTGGCGCATGAGAGCCTTGATAAATTTCATGAGGTTGCTTATGATTTCCATGAAGTATCTAGGATTAAGTGAAGATTAGAGGATTGATTCTTATGCTTTGATAATGAATAAAGATATGTAAGCCATTGGATTAAAAAACTTGATCAATGAACACCATTTTCTTTAACAAATTTAAACTTTACAATCATAAAAACAATATAAAAAATATAAAAGATAAAATATCATCATAAGGGCATAACATCTTCCAACATGAGGCCATTTGTTTTAAAAGGGATAAATGTTCAAGGGGTATAATCTATTCTTTGAAATAAGCTTATGAAGGAAATATTCAAACCTAAACATGATTTTGGCTTTGTCCCTTAGCAATGAGGCTTTGATGAATTCTCTAATATTTTGATTTACACATTAATGATTGATATCTTATCTTATTCCTAAATTAGGAAAGAATATGAAGTATCTAAGTTAATTATTTGACTATGTGACACTACACACTATACACACACACAATCATAATTGCATTATAATGGATCTTAGGACATCGGTAATAAGGATTCCTTGAACACTAATATGCAACTAACATTATAAAATCTTAATAAAATAATTAAAAAAATTGTTAATCCCTCCAAGTGATGACACACCTCTAATCAAATTTTAATTATTGTACATGAAGTGAGATTCTCAATATCCTTTCATGAATGAATATTAAAATAATAGGCATTCCTTTGAATTGGTAAAATACAACTTGATTACATGTGAACACTAAGGATCCAAACTCAACTTAAAATTTTTAGATCATCTAGCTACCAAACTTAATATCACTAACTTACAAGAAAAAACATATCAAATTTTATACAAGAATATAAAGATCATCCATTTTTTAATTCTCCATCAAATGAGCATGTGACAATCTCTGGACCTATTAGTATTAGTTTTAATGCTAGTACCCTCTATTCCTATTAAAATCAAATAGGGTCAATCTGGGAGTTTACTATGAATAATGCATATAGTTTATAAGTCGTAACCAATCTTCAACTAAATAATTTATGTAAGGGATTATATTTCACCGAATTTTGGCCACCATAAGATTAAGGTTGCTAAAATTCAAGGGATAATCCAACCACATAGTCTATTATTACATTTGGCCACCCTCACAACAAAGCATATAGTTTCATGGGGTGATGGAAAGGTGTATGGGTTTGACCATATAGTCTTCTCTAAATCAAATTACTATCAAGTATTGAATTAATTCTAAGTATTATTTGTTTCATAAATTATAGAAATTTGGCTATCATGTGCATAGGATTTTCTAGACATACCAGATAAATTTCTTCTACAAGAACTTATCTATTGAATTAACTAGACTCATATTTACATATATAGAGAACTACAACAACTCCAATGGGGCCAAGCACTAGTCAATTGTTGAAACACCTAGATAAGCCAACACCAACTAGTTATAACTAGCATAACCAACATTCTACACTCATAGAATGACCATCATTTGGCATATAAAAATCTACTAAGAAGACAAATATTCACCACAAGAGTGATCATCTATGTCTAGTCTCCATTATTGCGTGGATAGATACAATGTCATGAGGCTCATGAATAATTATTTATTAGTTCTTTTTTTTACCATGCAAATCACAAATACATCCTTTTTATTGGCTAACGTGCTTTAGTACAATACACAAAGTTTACAAACTCATGGAAATTTATCTACTAGACTCAAAATCATAAGACATTAATTATTACAAGTATTGGTTTGACCTAGTAATTTTTGATAATGAGATACTACTTGAGAACACACCTCAGTAAATCCTTCACTAGATACTTCATTCTCTTTCTTTTGTACTTAAATATTTTAGATGATCAACACACTTCTTACACAGAAATATCATTAAATTAGTGTCCTTTAGTGACCAACCTATATTAATACTTATATAGTTTCTCAATCCTCTATCCTTAGATTTTATTCATCAAGTTTTGTTGTTCATCAACTTTTTGAATTCCATCTAAGATCTCTTCATGATCTTAAATCATTTCATTATCTCAAGGTTTCTACCCATATATTTTTTAAGTCAATTTATTTATATGTCAATCATTTAATTGAGAAAATAAATTGGATCTTTATTCCATATTCTCTAGTATTCTCTTATATCTAATCATATTTACTTTGGGTGCATTATTTTATAACTCTATTTTGTTGTTTACATCTTGTAGTTGGGTTTCTCATGCTATCCCCAACTCATGACACATGCTAGGCTTCTTGCCAACACTTACTTTCTCTTCCTATTCTAATTTAGCCATCCATGCACTATTGCTAGTCACTAATCTATTTTTTATGAAATTATAGAGTCCTTGGTTGATTAAAAATCCCTATCACTAGCTACAAAATATTGTCGAATATCATGATTATAGGTATCAATTCATAAGGCTATAATTTGTAGACAATCTAAACATTATCTTAAAATGTAATCTAAATTCATTGGTTTGGGATCTTGAATAAATTGTGGTTCTTTCTAATCATGTTTTTAGTACTATTGTCATTATTGTGTCTTATCTTGCATATGGGTTAGTCTAAAATTAATCATCCAAATTTATACTAAGAAATTTTAGAATCAAAACTTTAATCAAAATAATGCCTACTTTGAGCTACTTATAAGATATTGCTATAAAAGGTGATACAATTAATATAAGAGTTGATGATATTCCATTGACCTTGTAGGACAATCTCACTCAAAGGTTGTGAATGATCTTTTAAAATTGGAAGATTCCAAATATTCAAGTTTGTGCTTTCTAAAGTTGTTTGTTGTGGGTTTAACAATAGCAATTTTAATTTATTGTTTTTATAATTGTTGATGTTGTTTATGTTTTCCTGCAACTTATTTTTATGTATTCCAGACCCATTCAATATAAGAAAAAATGTTTTTAAAATTTATCTTTCATTTATTGACTTTATTTGCTACTCTAGGTTATCATTGTTAATGCAAAAACTTGGATAACCTAAGATTGTAATATTTTATGTCCATACCCTATTCCAAAGCAGTCAAAGTACCTTACTGTGTGCTGTGCTGGTTAAGCTCAGCCAAATCTAGCATATCCCTTCTCCTAAAACTGAGCTTACTATTAAAATCAACAAAACACCCGAGCAACAGTACAGAGGGCATCGTCCCAATAATCCGTAACTTTATTTATAATATAGATAACTGCCTATTCATCAAAAAAATCTACAAAACAAATATAGTAAACGGATAATAAACGGATAAGATTCAATATATAATATGAAATTAAAGATAACGTAATAGGATAAGTTCCAAGAAATTTGCATTCTCTTAAGAGACACGTATATACAATCTGCACTAAGCTCGCTCAGCATCAATCAATGAACTTCGTTCCGTGCTCCTACTGCTCTACCTTCTGTTCACGTCACGGTGGCGTATAACGCCTATATATTCGTGAGGGATCATACTCTCTTTACATTGTAGTTAAAAAGCTTGAAACAAATGGAGAGCCCATTGAGATTTTGTCTGTGTCTGTGCATCTCCCTAACCATGGCATCTCTCTGCGCTGCAGGTAAATAAAAGCAATTAAATCAAAGTTTTCCATTGTTAATGGGTTTTGCTTCTTCTATTTCTATTAGAATCTAACTAATCTGTTGTTTGCTGTGTGGCGTGAATGGAGATGATTATCCCCCAAAGACCATAAAGCTGGAGAACAAATGCTCGTTCCCCGTGTGGCCAGCAATAGCTTCAGTTAATAAAGAATTATACCCCGCACCTGCCGACTTTCAGGCGATGCTAAATCCCGGTGAGTCAGACTCCATCTCCTTCGTTGCGGGATGGATGGGAAATATATGGGGAAGGTTTGGATGTTCGTTCGATCAATCAGGGCGAGGCTCTTGTCATTCCGGCGACTGCGGAGGATATCTACGGTGCGAGCAATTCTCGTTGCTGGAAAAGATTTCAACGCCAATTACACAGGTGGTGCTAGATGCCGGCTTAAACTCTGTTGATTTGGTGAAGGGTTATAACCTCCCAATGTCAGTTAAGAGTTGTGGATCTCAGGGATGCAGTGCAAATGTTGTTGACGTTTGCCCCACAAATTTACAGGTGAAGTGGAAAAATGAGGTGGTCGCGTGTGAAGGTTCGTGCAATTCATATTTGGAGAAATGCACTCCGGACGAGTTCAATTCCGCTTTCAAGAAAGCCTGCCCAAATGTCATTCCTTTCCAAAGCATGTTAGAGTGCCTACCTACTACCAATTTCACCATTACTTTCTGTCCCGTACAGTGACCCAGTTTTCACGCTTCTAGTTTTTCTCTGTAATCGCACGATTCTGGTTTCTGTGTTTTTTTAATGATAGAATAAAACCATACAGTTGGATCGCCAGTTTGAAAATAAATAAAAATTCATATATAGTAAATACAGTTGTGCTAATCATTGCTTTTAAAGCAATAGAATATAAATGATTTTTCCCTTAATATTTTGAACTTCTTAAATCAAGATTGTTTACAATATAAATGACTTTTTTTCTTTTAGAGTATTTTGAAATTTTAAAATCAAAGATTATTTGAAATATAAATGGTTTTTCTCATTTAGAATATTTTGAACTTTATTTTTTTATCAATTTAATATTTAATTAAAAATATTTTCAAAATATAAAATATTTTTTTCTTTTCTTAAAATATTGTAAAATTATTCTGAATTTTTAGTATCAATTTAATATTAAATTAGAAAGATAGAATATAAATTTAATATTAATTTAGAATACTTTCAAAATATAGAATATAAATATTTTTTTTCTTTTTAAAAGGAGTATTATTGTAACAAGTGCCACATAGTGGCGAGTACTTGCCTTAGTAGTATTCTAATTAGAGATTTGTAGAGTTGGAAGAAAAATAAATGTAAGTTTAGTTAAGTTTTGACTTTTGTATTTTGTGTTTTGTTTGATTAATAGCGTTGGTTTTTTTATATGTTTTGGTTATGTAACGTAAATATCTTGTTTGATGTTAAATGTTTGAAAATAAAATAAATTGGAATAAATGTTTATTGTTTGGTGTTATAAAGTCAAATACACTTGAATATTTATATAATGAACTCATTCATTGAGAGAAGGAAGTAGTTTATGAATTATTTGTACTAGACATAACTATGACTAATAAAATTGAAGTTGAGTTTGTTCTTTAGAATACATATTTGCTAAACATTAAATAATCAAATGATTTATTATTAAAAATAATTCTCAGATTGATTCTAGTTGATTTTGAATTTGATAATCATATTATAGTTGAAGTTAAATATAATATTAATATAATAAATATATTATATTCTAGTTTAATATTAATAATTTATAAATTATATTATATAAACTAAGAAAATAGGTAATATTATAATATTAATATAGTGATTACTATTATATTAATTATATTAATAGTAATAATATAATAATATTAATATTATAAGTAATATAGTAGTCAATTAAGATAGTTTATTAATATATATAAATATATATGAAAAGAGAACCTACAAAATAAAATAACCTATATTATATTGTATATAAACATATAATATAAATTAATATTACATATAATATAAACTATTGTATAATATAAATTAATATATTACCTACATTAGATTTACTTATTTACCTACAAGTTATTATTTGTAATAATATAAGATATAAATAGAAATAGTATATATAAATTCCACACACAGATATATATAACCTACATTAGGTTATATATTATCTTATATAACTATATATTATAGGTTATAATTTTTTAAAGAAACTATATATATATTAATATAAATTAATATAAAAATATACATAATGAAAAAGTCTTATTAATGAAAAGAAGGAGGAGCACATATATAATCAAATTATACCATAAAATATTAAAAACATAGATAAAGCTATTAGTTTAATGGAAAGAATAATACAATTTTTTTATTTTAAGATTTTCTTTAATAAAAAATAACAATTACATACATAAAAAAATCATTCTTACAAAAATGTCAAAATAAATAACATTTATTTATTTTAGAAAGATTTAATAAAATGATTTTATAAAGCAAAAAATGAAAAATCATTCCTTAAAAAAGTGTTTAATTTGCTTTATCTGCCAATAACACACAAAACTTTTTTAACCAATCATATGCACAAAAAATAATTTTTATAATTTATAAGGTTAAATATTTTACAAGTTGAATTTACAAAATTGAATTTTATTTTAATTTTTGTTTAAATATTGTTTTTGATTGGTTGAAAACTAAATTATTAATAACTAGTTAATTAAAAAAAGCCAAACTCATTGCAATAGTACTATGACTAAGGCAAGTACAAGTACTAATAAGTTCTTCAACTCATTTTGTTAATTAGTTATTAATAATTGGTTTTGAAACTAGAATTTTATGTTTTTCAAATATAATTTAATTTTTTAAAGTGAACATGTTAAATATTTAACTTTAAAAATTGTAAAAATTATTTTTCTTGAACATAATTGGTTAAGAAGTTTGTGGTGTTGTGAGTGAATTTGTAGGGAAAGCAAGGTAAACTATTTTTTTAAATTGATTTTTCATTTTTTGCTTTATAAAGTCTTTTCATTTAATGTATGTAATTGTTATTTTTCTATTAAAGAAAATCACACAAAAATCAATTAGTTATTTTATAGAGATTTGAATTCTATTAAAATAATAAAATAAAACTTAAATTAAAGCACATCCATAAATAATCTTCTTAGGATTTGATTTTACACAATTAAAATAAAAATTTAAATTAAATCTTAAACTATTTGACATTGTCACTTTTTTTAATTTTCCAAATTTTATTAACTCCAAAACATACATAAATACAAATAAAAATTAAATTTAAATAGCTAAAATTATTATAATTAAATTATAATTCTAATATTACTATTATTAATTATTATAATTCTAAAAGTATTATAATTAGGCTTAGGATTAGAATTAAGAATAAGGTAAAATTAGATTATTTTGGATGGGGAGGCGTGCGACAGGGTGTTGTAGGCCCATGGCCTCTTTGGCGTGGCCTGTATGCTAAATTCCTTGTGTGCATGCTTGTTTGGTGATAGCGATTGGAGAGTAGAGTCTGCACTAAGTAAGGGGTGGGGTCTTTTTGCTTTCAGGGGGGAGGTTTTCTCTAGTCCGTGCTCTTTTTCTAGGTTTTTCTATGTGATGTGTGTCTTCAGTTTGTAGTTTTCAGGGAGGCATAAGGTGTCTTCTCAACTTTGTAGTATTTGTTGATGGCTTCAGGAGAGGCTCCTAGTTTCAAACAAAATATGGATTACCATGCTTTCTTGCATACATTTTCTCTGTCTTCATCCAAGTGTAATGCTGAGAATAAGTCCTCGTTTAATGATGTGGGGTTTGATGGGTCGACTCCATTCAAGAGGATTCCCACAATCCAAAGATTAATGGGTGTTTGTAGAGGTTTTTGGACAAGCTAATTCTGGTGATTCAACTAGAATCTATTGCTGGGGATGTCAAATATGTCACAAATCATGCTCTAATCTGTAAATTCATGGGAATGCGGGTTTCGCTCCCAATCTTGGACTTGTGGGTAAGAAGAACCTAGAACCCTAAAGGTGAAATAAAGGTGATGTTGTTGGCTAATAGTTTTTTTATGGTTTTTTTCAATTGCATGGCTAGTTGACATAGGGTTTTTGAAGGAGGCCCATATTTTCATAATTAGATTGGCTTGTTTTTGAAGCCATGGCACACTGGATTTAATCCTTTAGAGGAGCTTCTGAACTGGGTCCTGGTTTGGGTCCGCCTTCCTTGGTTTTCAATGGAATATTGAAGAAATGATATTTTTCACATGGTCGCATTACTATTGGGAAAACTGGTGGGTCCCTCACAATAAATGCTAGATCGAAGGGTTATGACCTTTGCTCACATCTGTGTGGAAATAGATTTAAGCAAACCCCTTCTAGATTCTTTGGAAACTCATGTGGGCTTGTTCTCTTGGGTGCAATAGCTTGACTATGAGACTCTTCCCTTCCACTACTGGTCGTGTCATGAATATGATCATTTGTAGCGAAGATGTCTGAAGTATTGCTGTTCTGAGCCTCACCCTCTTTTGCCTCCTCGTAAGCCTATTAAGGAGGACAAGGGGAAGTTTCCTATTCCAGGAGCAGGGACTAATGATGAGGGTTTTATTCATGCTAAGACTTGCAACATGAACCGTGGTATGAAAACAACCTTCAAGGAGAGATAAGAAGAGGAAAATTTCAATCGCTTTGATGTGTTAGATGACCTTAGCCAGTAGGAGGTGAATCCAAGTATGGTCGCCTTGGATTCATGTGTTTTGGGGGCTATTTAGGAGGATCCTTCACTAGACCTATGCTATGAAGTACATTCTGGTTGATGGGTTATCTCTTGCTCAAATGGATACAGATAAAAATCTGTTGGACTTAGGGGTCCCTATAAATGCTATTTTGAAGGGAAATGATGTAAAGGGACTCAAAAGAAAGGTCTAATTATGCGTGAAATTGTCTCTTTTCTCAAGAGAGTCCAATTTTCTATGGCATAGTCAAGAAACTATAGTATGTGAAATACCAACTCAAAAGGTAGAATAGGCAATATTTTGGCAACATCTTCCAAGCTAAGTGTGTTGCTCATGCATATTTGGATGCTATTACTTGGGAGATCAGAGAGTTTGGCCTCTCTAAGGAGTCCCTTACTGAGGAGGGAAGGACTCTAAATCTCTAGAGGAGTGCAAGTTGCAGGAGGAGATCTATTGGAAACAAAACCTGTGCAGGTGGATTGGCTGTAGGAGGGGGATATAGGAACATCACCTTCTTCTTCAAATATGTGAAAGCAAAAAGATATGGGAACTCTATCCCTTATCTTGTGAATGATAGGGGTGAGCATGTGTCTTCTTTGGAAGGAATTTCTAAAGAGGATACTCTTTTATTTTCCTCTTTTTTTAGGGAGGATTCTCTGGATGCGCAAGTGGAGGAAAACCATATTTTGTCTTGTATCCCCTCTTTGGTATGTAGGGAAATGAACAAGCATATCCTATGTTGCATTTACTTAGAGGAGTTAGAGGCCATTGTTGTTCATATGAAGAATGGGAAAGCCCCCGGTCCAGATGGCTTTTCGATTGATTCTTTTTAGGAAGTATGGGACATTATAAATCTGGATTCGTTAGAGGTGGTGCATCAATCTCAAAGGAATAAGTAGATGCTGAGGGCAATCAATTCCATTTTCCTTGTGCTCATTCCTAAGTGTGATAGTGCTAACAGGTTGGGTATGTTTCAACCCATTTCTCTCTGTAATGTTATCTATAAGATTTTGTCTAAATTGATTACTAAGAGATTGAAGTAGTGGATAAACAAGCTAGTCTTGGAGGAACAGGGTGGTTTTGTGGTAGATAGGAAAATCCTAGACAGTGTTGTTATTGCTATTGAAACTATTCACTCTATGGCATCCTCGAAAGAAAAGGCTATGCTCATGAAACTTGATATGGCACAGGCTTATGATAGAGTTAAGTGGTCCTTCTTATGGAAAGTGCTTATTGCTTTTGTTTTTGCTAAAGAATGGGTTGTGTGCATCATGAGTTGTGTTTTGACCACTTCCTTCTCGATGTTGGTTAACAGAGAACCATCTTCTTTATTTGGATCTTCTAGAGGGCTTTGTCAAGGGGATCCTATCTCTCCTTATCTTTTTATTCTTCTAGGTGAAGGTTTGGGAAGGCTTATGAAGAGCCATGTTGAACAAGGTCTAATCCAAGGGTGGGTTTGGGGTAATGGCTTGCCTCCTCAGTTGAGCACCTACAATTTTTTGATGATATTGCATTGATGGGCATGGCAAAGGTCTGTGAGGCCAATAACCTATGCAAGGACATCTATCTTGCTACTTTGGGTCAGTTGATTAATGAGGATAAATCCTCCATTTTTTATTTAATACTCTTGTGCTCATTCAATGGTAGATTGCTCGTATTTTGAAATTTCATATTGGTCATTTTCCTTTAACATATCTTGGTATTTCTATTTCTATTGGTACATTGTTTGGGGTTTCTTGGCAAAATAGTTTGGAAAAGTTCCACGAAGGTGAACCATTAGACTCTCAGGTGGCTTTCTTTTGCTAGTCAGGTTTAGCTTCTTAAGTCTGTGGTG
>VDFB02000007.1:44342760-44372760 GCA_007258455.2 Sequoia sempervirens | reverse complement strand
TATTTTCTTATAGAAAGGAAAATAATCATGAATTTTATGAATTCCTTATGAGTGTTTTACTTACTCCATAGTAAGGAGTGATTGTTTATGGGTAAAAGCAAAAAGCCATGTCACACTTTCAGAAAACTAAATAGTTCTAAGGGAAACATTTTCGGCCAAAAAAGTTTAGGCCAAGTACATTTTGACCGAAACCACGTGGCCTATATGTGGCACATAGAGTTTCAGTTGAATATGTTTCGCTTGAATCCAAAAAAATTAAGTTTTCCCCTTTGCTGCTTTGAAATTGGCTTATTTTATATGCATGCTTTCGGTTGAAACCCTTTCTACTTGAATGCTTTCTACTGAAACCCTTTCTACTGAAACCATCTATGTGACATCCTAGTTGGCAGCCAACTCAACTTTTTTCAGAATTTTCTAAAACTTTCAACTTCAACTAAGTCTTTCTTTAGTCAGAATGATGTTTTTAAAAAAAAGAAAAATACCCTTTTGTAGAGCTCAGAGTGGCAAATCCAAATATGTAATTTTTTTTAATATTTTAAAAAATATATGGTGCACTAGAGGAGAGTCCTCTTCAAAAGGGTATAATTTGTTTTTTGAAAATGATTAAAAAAATAGACAATAGTTGATGTCCAATGAAAACTATAAAATTCTAAAAAGTTTGACTTTAAAATGTTATTACGAGAAAAATATACATCAAAATTTCAATTTTTTTTCCATGCACTAGATATTGAAGTTACCTATTTGGAAAAAAAAATAGGGGAAAATGAAGTTTTTTTCTATTTATTTCTTAATGTCAAGTGAACATCACTTTTTCCTAAAATTTTCAGCATTCCAAATTTTTTTCTTAAATTGATAAAAAAATATTCAAAACAATTTTTAAAAAATCTGAAAAAATTACAGGATTAAACTTCATCAATATTTCTACCTTTCATTAGTTTGCATCATTTTGAAATTCAAAATATAAATACCACTTTTATGTGGTCGAAATTCAGATTTTTTTTGTTGTTGTTGGCCGATTCCTTTATAAAGTGTGACAGAGGTTTGTTCTTTACCCTTATCATTAGTATTATATACTAGATTTGATGAAAGTTTGAATAGCTTAAGGGAGTGATTTAATACTCTTATATATCCTATATAGGAATTTAGATGATTATTTTTCCATACATAGATAGTCCATACTATGTGTATAACATGAGATATTTCAATGTCATGTTCGATTCTCATCATAATAGCGTGTTCCCAAGTAAATTATTTTGAGAGTGCTTACAAAATATAGTGTAGTTTTTATTCCCACTTAAATCTAGTAAGGAATTATTAATGTTTAGTGGTTCACCTAATTGAATCATGATTTATTTAGTGAGATCTTAAGGATAGTGCTTTATATTACCTTAGTAGCATGCTTAATTGGAAATGGTGAGGATATGGCATGTGAAAAGTGGTAATATCTTTATAAAATATTTCAACAACGAGAATAATATTCTCTAAGGGAAAATGAAATGCTTGGAGAAATTTTTACTCGTTAGTTTGAACAAATTAAACAAGGCTTCATTAGATGATTATTTAGTTGTTATATTCTTCCTCATAATTGTCAAAATCATTTTCCAACTCTTCTAAATTTTATTTTATTTTAATTGTTAATGAAGGCAACTACTGTAGCTAGATAGAGTCTTCTTAGGATCAATGGGTATCCATTATTTGAGGTTCATGACTAGATTATCCTGAAATTAATAAAATATTTCTAGGATTCTATATTAACTTGGACATCTTTAATGTACCCTTTATCTTAGCTATCAAATGTTTATCCATTTTTAAAATGGTGGAAGTTGGCTACATAAATTAGTTAAGGATAATACTCTCAACATGTTAGCTATCATGATATTGATGGCAACACCCAAATCCACAAATCTATGTTTGATGTTTTGTGCTACTAATTGAAGTTATGATTACAAGGCTCCCTAGGTCACCATATTTTAGGTGGAGACATTTACCGTCTAGGAGGCTAGCTAGCTTACCATCTAAACTATTTTAAGATTTTTCTTCTTTTCTCAAAAGTTTTGACATACAAAATTGTTTAATGTTATTATTATTCTCTAAAACATCTCATATAGCCTATAACAATGGGTTTCATTTTTTAATTATTTGATCTCTTGTAATAAATTAGATTTATACACATGTAAAGTTTATATATGTGAATTTTTATTTTAATCAATTAGGGAATTGCGCAAATAGAGAAATATTTGGACTATTATGTAAAATAAATTTATTTTATTTCAGTATTTTTTTAAGAGAAGGCTATATCTCCTCATTAGAGATTTAAATAATGGTATGGGAGGAGGGTTTTTTCCTAAGTGAAGCTAAATATTTTTATAGTATATGGTATTTAATCTAGCTATGTTCTCCTAGTTTGTGCTATAGAAAGATGTAGTTCAAGTATATTTTTTTAAGAATAGTCACAAGTTAGGTAGGTACTTATTATTGATTTACCTACTTATATTGAGGAAATTTTTGTATGTTAGAGGGACTAGGATGTAAATCTTGTTGCTAGTCTAAAAAAGCTTCTATCCTTGGAATGGTTGGTTTTATGTCCACTAGGGAATCCATTGTTTAGGCATGTGTCAATATAGTTAACATTGGTTATTCCAATCTTAAGGAATCCATGAATATGGTCCCCACTATTGTGTAGGCTATGGGGCTAGCCATAGAACTACCCACTAATTGATAGATAAATTGTTGGTGGCATGTAGGAAAAAATAATTTGTATATTAATTATATAAGAGAAGTTATTCCCCTATCTCTAGCATATTTAATTGATTTATTCCTCTAGTTGGGCACACTTGTTCATGCGATTCTTGATTTTAGGTATCAACTCATATCAATTAGTAACATCATTTTGTCAAAAATATTAAAAAATTATATTTTATCAAGGGGGGTGCATGCTTACTTATGCATCTAGACTACCAGATGGAAAGAAGTACCAATATTCTTATTTTCAAATTTATAAAATCATCTATTAATTATCTTCTCTTATTGTGTCCTTTCATAGTCTTGGCTTTCCTAATTTTGTCCCTAAAGCACAATCAATTTTTATATATTTTAGAAAAAATTATGATTCCAAGTGTTACCACCTCCCTTCTCCCATACAATCTAAAGCTTATTAGGACTCATCCTATACACCTTAGATAAATATGGTTTAGTTAGTTTTGTGTCTCATACATTTCCATAACAATGGTAAACAAAGAGGAATCAATCAAGATAATTATCCTAAAGAGTTCCTCTCTATAATATCTCACCTTACAATAGTCTTTGTACTTGTCTAAGAATTTATTTTTTACCATGTGTGGATAGAGTTTGGTTGTAAAACAATAAACCATCACATGATTGATCTTCTAGTGTGGAATGAAACAACTTTTTTTTGGGGTTATCAATTCTATAATTGTAGGTTTGACACATCACCCTAAAATCAAATGGGAATTGGTCTAGATCTTCAATTTTTATATCTAGGCTAAAAGT
Organism: Sequoia sempervirens; assembly: GCA_007258455.2. NCBI lineage: Eukaryota > Viridiplantae > Streptophyta > Pinopsida > Cupressales > Cupressaceae > Sequoia > Sequoia sempervirens. Next base: position 44,369,250 of record VDFB02000007.1, on the reverse strand, counting down.
AGGAAATATGGATGGGGATTTATTCTTCATCTAGGTTTAGTTATATGGGGTTTGGAAAATTTATCTATGATTCTCCCTATCACTTAGATCATATTTTTCATCCATATTTCCCTAGCAATATAAAGTTTCCCTTCATTTCAAATATTGAGGTGTTGTAAGAAAATTTTGTCCCTATATGACTTATTCTAGTTTAAAGTCATTTTCTATGGTGTGCCATGGGAGGGTTTATAAAGTGAATCTACCTCTTGAGTCTCTTGGTCCAACCATGCATTCATTTTTAAAAAAAATCTACTAATCTTAAAGAAATTAGTTAATTAATGCCGACTTTCAACTTATGTGTCATATTAGAGTCCCTTTTATGATCCTCTTACTCCAATTAACTGAAAAAAAAAATTATTATCACAATAGATAAACTTTTTTCTTTAATAGAGCAAGGATGTTCAACCTCTAATTATGAAATACTAAGGATTGTGTCTCAACAATCAATTTCAAGAATGTCCTCCTAATAACACCTCAAGATACCCTAAACAAAAATACCATAAAGTGATGAGGTTCATTATTATGCCTCAACTTTAGATATGAATAATGTCATCATTATCAAACTAGGTTTATTTTTATAGTTGTTTGCAATTGGGGAAAACACATTTAGACTAATGGTAATTTATTTCAATCTAGATTTAAAATAAATGTAAAATAAAATTGTGTGTTCTAATCTAACTATTGAAAGTGAAAATAAACTTATTTAAATATTGCCATCAAAGAAAAAATAAAATATGACAAATAATCTTAAAAACAAGAATTAAATTTAAACAATGGGAATGGAAATGGCATAAAATAGAATGAAAAACTCATTGCAATAAATAAATAACATTCTACATAATATATTTTAAGAAATGCAAAAAAATCTAAAGCAAGAAATACCACAATATTCTTCCTTCACATGTAGAGTAAGCCCTTGTGCTTCCTTGGACTAGGATTAACTTGATCAATAAATGGCTATCAAAATACTCAAGAAATTAGATCTTCATTTGTAAAAATTGTAATAGCATAAGAATCAAATGCACATTTCTACTTTATAAGCAATTAAGGACTATAAATTATTTTGTAGTAAGTATTACCTAACAACCTATTTTGGATTTGGTGAGCTTCATTTATATAAAAAATATCAACCACCCCCAAGAGATCAAAACTCTTCACACAAATCAAAATGATCATAAATTCTCCTATAATTTTTGCCTCCATGCTTATTTTAATGCAAATGCATGACAACCTTTATTTCTACTAGTGCTCCTAGTAAAAAACAATTGCTCATCCAATGAAGGTTTTATTATAACTAAGACTCATATTGTAACTTAGTTACTCATCCCAATAAATATGGGAGAATACTTCATAGGCATTTATAATTCCACCTTTTCTCAAGTGTAGTTACATGTTTGTAATTGGTTTTTCTGTTGATTGGTTTGTTATTCTACATGTTTCATATATTCAAAGGATGAAGTATTATGAAAGTCCTATATCTTTGGAATCATGCAACCCCTCAAAGACTATTGGAAGCTTTGACCTATATATTAAATAAAAGATACCTAAAATACTTCATAGCTTTCCTTGTATGCTACTTTAAAACTAAAATAGATTGGAGCTAGGAACTTCAAAGCCATAGTTCTAGAGTTGAACTTCAAAGCTAAAACTTTAGAGCTACAACTTCATGTCTAATTCAAAGATTTAACCTTGGGAAAGAACTTCTATCAACATCGACAAAATCAAAATGCTCTTAAAATATAAAATTCATATCTTTTGTCTATGTAGAATGTTAGAGAATACCAACATTTTAGCATTAATGACCTCCAAAAATATACCAAATATATATTTCCTATATTCTATTTTATGCAAGTTACAAATCTTAAAGATACACATAAATCCATTTTGAAACTTAAGAAGATAAAATAAGTTACTTTTAGACTCTATACGAGACAATTGATTATCTCACTAGCCATATCTCAATCTAGGTGTATTTGATACCAATTTTTACTATTTTTCTACATATTTATATAGTCATTTCTAGTTTCCCAATCACGCATGATTTCAATTAGTATAGTTTTTCATGTATCTAATACATTTATTAGTCCCAATTCTTATTGGCTATCATTTAAGCCTATGTTGAAGACATTCTTAGGTAGTCTTAATTTGTACTCATAATTACACATAAATCATACACACAACCACACTTATAAAAATAACTATAAAAAATTTAATTTTAATTATTTCACCTATCATATGACTTCCCATAGTGTCTATCATCTTATTGAGCATGTGATAGAGGAAATATTTTCCTTAATGAAAATAATAAATATTTGATTATTGGTAAGTGAAAAATATAATTATGTTTTAGTGATGGGAGAGCAAACTCTTGTAATGTTTTGATTATTCTAAAACTTATGAATAATCTAATATCTAATTGAATGATTCTACAATTAACAGTTTTTTCCTATTAAAATACTAAAACTAAATATTAATTTAAAAAAAAAAATCTATTAATAAATCAAATTATTATGTTTCATTCTCACATGATTACGGAAGATACACTCGAATTTCTTTTAGATCTAAATCTAAATTTTCTCTATTTTTAAATATTTTAAGCCCTTGACTAAAATGGCTCAGATACGAGATAACCAAAGAGATCAAGTGTAGAAATAAAAGCAATTAGTAGTAATATTCTATTAACTGGCAAAATATATAGCTATCTTCTGCCTTTCTCCAGAGAGTTACAACATATAATAGAAAACTTAAAAGAGAAGTGAACTACAGATAAACACATGATCTTTTTAGTATAGATCTGTATGTTTTCTAAACTAATAGCAAATAACCGCTTAAACTTATTCAATTCTTCCATTCACGCTGGATTAAGTAAAAACTAAGACACAGCTGAGTCATTTACTTCTCCATGTGCTCAATTATTTGAGCCAGATTAGCGAATTTCGTAGAACATATCAAAATTCAATGCTGGATGAAAGGAAAATCTGAGAAGAAAGCCCTAGACGTGGTGGCACAGGAATGTCAAGGGTTCCTTCCAACATCTGAACGACTCTTTTCATGGACGACGTCAGAGATGGATCGTCTTGAATGCACCACAGCGCCACCAACACCATTCGTTCCAACTGTCTTGGATTTATACCACTTGTGCACTGTTGCTCCACCAAATTTACAAGCACTCCATCTCTCAAGCAATCGCACGCCTAGTCAGACAAGATGTTCTCATTTTCTGGAATGTCTACCTTGGCCACTTTCTTGCAACAAATGATTTCCAATAGCATAAGCCCCTCTGCCACACAGGTGCCATATAGCCTATGCTTCCACAGGCTGCTGTAAATATGAATCTCTGTTCTGCTCCAGCCAATTTGGCTATGCCAAAGGGGCTAGCTTAACCAGAATCTGATGCATGTAGCATCAAAGCATTTGTGAGCGCAAGCGAATGCCAACAACATTATCTGTATGTCAAGTTCAGATCTGTCAGCCCCGCTCCATATGCATCCCAAAACGATAGGACACGAGCAAACATTGTATTGAAGTGGAAATGCGCGGGCTGCTTTTTAATGGAATGGGCGAGAGAGATTCAAAATTGAATTCAAACATAACTGTAGCATAGTAGTGAATGTCACGTGAAGAGTCAGAGGAGAGAAAACGGAGCACAATGGAAAATAGGAGAGGAAACGGAAGTTCTGGAGGGCCCACACCAGCCGGCGCGGCTTAAACATCACACACTAAGGGTTTGACTTTTTACGTGGCTCTGGGTCCCACTTTTACACTCTTCGGTCGGATTCTCATCTTCCGTTTCCCGTTTTCTTCTCCACTGCACTCCTCTGACTCTTGACAGTCACGGTCACTGCAACTTCCGTCCAATCCAGCTGTCTGAAACTGACGGTTAAGTTTGAATTGAAATTTCAAATCTGCCTCTCCCGCTCAAGCAGCAACAGGAGGATTTCTAGTGAGAGATATGCTTTGAAGTCTTATTTTCCCGCTGCTACTTCTTATGGAAGCCTAGCTGGCTGCTGCTCTCTTTTTTTTTCGTTGAATGGCAAGAGAAACTCCAGGCCCATCTGCAAAGCATGTAGACGGTTAAGTTGGAAATTCTCTGGTAGACATGTATGCAAAATGCGGAAGCACAGACAGGGCACGTGAACTGTTTGAGCCGGATGCCTCAAATAAATGCGGTCTCATGGAATGCTATGGTTGCAGGATATACGCAAAATGTGTTTGTTGAAAAAGATTTAGAAACTTTCAACTAAATGCGATTGGCAGCTGTAAGGCTAGATTCCGCCACCTTTGCCAGCATTCCTTGTGCCTCTGCCAAAATGGGAGCTTTGGAACAGGGCATGGACATCCATCGCAGGATAATGGATAGCGGAATTTTGTCAGATTTTGTAGTCGCAACTGCCCTGGTAGACATGTATGCAAAAATGTTGGAATCATAGACAAGGCACGAGAACTGTTTGACATAATGCCTCAAAGAAATGTTTTCTCATGGAATGCCCTGGTTACAGCTTATTAACAAAATGCATCCGAAGACATCAAATTATTAAGGTTCTTATTATTCTTTATTACATGTCTTGATGATTGAAATCATCACTTATTAGGTAGTGATGAGTTGTATGGATTCTTTGATATATTATATGGGCGCATCATATATGTATTTGAATATGGGTTCTTAGTGAGAATGTTTTTAAGATTTTTTTTTAATAAATAACACGGGTGTACCCGCGATCCAATGTTCTTAAGAAAATTATTCTTGAAAGAAACATATGACGAATCTAAAAGTAAGTATATTTCATAGGGGTAGTCCCTCAAATACTAGTAATCAATGAAACATTGTTTGTTTGTATCAATAACAATTCCAAATATAGAAGAAATTTACAAGATTAAGTAAGGTATTTTTTAATTAAATGTTTTGTATTTTCACCTATAATTGTATAGAGTTTATCATGAAAGACTACTCTTTCTCACTAAGATAAATAAAAAAATTAAGTTCAATGTAATATCTAAATTTATAAATTCAATACCTAATACACTCAAAAATTAATTGTTCTTATTTGATGGGAGTGATTTACATTATGTAGTGTGTATCTTCATGTCTTAATTAGTCTAATGAATTATTTCAAGATATTTGTTGAGGATGTATTGTTGAAACTATTTGTTCACTATTAGAAGGGTGATATAAAATATAATTATATTAGCTTCTCAGATAATTATATTTCACATTATGAAAAATTTCAAAATACTATTATTGAGTAGTTTAGAGATAAAGTTGATCTTAGTAGGTCAATTACATAGCTTTCTAATATTTAAAAAATAACAATGAATCAATTTGTCCATTTAATATTAGATAATCTCCCTTTGAGTTGTGATAAATATCCCTAAGCATGTAAGATCGATTATATAAGAATGTTTGAGATTTTATCATGGAGTTTTTGATTCTAAGTATAATATTTTCAAAAGAGATGAATCTCATAAGTCTCTCAGAGGATTATTATTGAGGTAAACATCGATGAAACCATTAGGGTATCAATGATGTTACATCTTACATCCAAAATTGTTTCTATTGATAATCCCTTAGATTTGGATGTTTAGTCTAATAAGTTGCTATAAATATTTGTAATGCTAATGACCAAGTTGTAGTATATAGTGATTCATTCCTTTGGTTTGAAGCATTCCAATAATTAGAGATACAAAATGTGCTAAAAGAGAAGTTCTAACAAAAGAAGATGAATAACCTACTAATGAAGTCAATTTAGCATTATTTCTTAATAAATTTTCTAGTAGATTTATTAATGAATTTGGTTATAGTAATGAGTCTCATGTAGCATCTTACAATGAATGTGATGAAAAAAAGAGAGCCTATAATATGAAAAACTAGGTCCTTCACATGTGGTGCCTCAACTTTCCATATTTAACTTCAATGATCTAAATGATGGTTTGGGTTATCTATATGACTCAAGTGTATCTGATATTTTCTATTTTGATTATAGCATTAGTTTTCCATGTCCCAATAATATTTTACAAGCATTAATAAAGATAACCAAATTGATAGTAGAAGTAATAGTTGGATCTTTGTGCAAATGAAGAAGAAGATGAGCTACACATTTTAGGTGACATATATATTTAACCCAATATAGTTTACTTAAGAGAATTTTCCTATATTTGAGAGTTTTGGTTGGGATTTCATAATAAAAAGTTTTCTTTATAAAAATCATGTAGCCTAGTATGTCATTTTGCAACATGTGAATATGATGCATTTAAGTTTGATATTGATATATGTAAAATGGTTTGCATTTAGGACAATGTCAAGGCATTAGATTATGAAGAATTTTATCTTCCTATTTTTTGGGATAAATTTGCTTTCCAATAATGATGAGCCATGTAATATTAGTGTAAATACTTGATGCAACTATGGTAATGTTAATATGCATGATTTTTATGTGTTCCATAGTGAGCTATTTGATTCATATAAGGGCCCAAAAGTTAATTTTTATTCTTGATCTTCAACCAAAATATGCACATGTGTGCATTCTTGAATGTATGAGAATAATTATATTTTGGCTAGGTAGTAAATGCATTATAATAAAAAGAATGAAATAACTAATCTAAAATGTCATTTTTGATTTAGGGAGGTATTAGTTTTATGTTTTCCTATAACCTTTGGGTACAATAGGTCCTTGTAGAGGATAGTGTATCACATTTTTTGTATGGACAATTGTAACTTCATATGTATGCTAGAATATTCCTAGTTGTAATTTCATGTCTCTAATATGTGGGAAATGTTGTTCATTGCGGGCTTTTAAGTTTTAGGTTTCTCTTTCTTTTATGTTTAATTTATATTTGTACATTGTTCTTGTGCATTTTAGTTTGTGGCCTTATTTTATTCTTCTCCATATTTTCTTGGTTTGGTATGCTCTATTAGAGACTTCTAGATTCTTGTTGTATAGGTTTTGGACATTTGAGTCCCTAATAAGAGGTGTTGTTGACATCCATTCTTGGAATAACCTATTTCTATCTCTTTATAGTGTTTTAGAATGCTTAACATTGACAATCAATCCAATAAATTCAAATTAGGGTTTCATCCTTGTGCCTTTACCTAGCTATATGATTGATGCCCTTTTTTTATTTATTTCTCCTACATATGTTTATTAAATCTTTATGATTTTAATAATATTTTGTGTTATAGCGATGGCGAAATATTATAACAATGCCTAAGTCCCTACTTTTCCCCATATAGTTTATTTCTAATTGGTCATTGGCTTATGATAGGTAAAAAAGCTTTTTTTGTTTGTTCAACAATGAGAAATTCTCACATTTTTGCTAGCACATTAGTAATGTACATAGTCACATGTAGTCTCTTTATTCTATATGAACAAAAATGGTTGAATTCTTTGTTGTGAATTCTATCATTTATCCATTCAAAAAAGAGTTGTTTGTAGTTTTCTGTTCTATGACATGGACTTAAGGGTCAAATAATTATTGGTCAAGATGGTGGATGCCTAATTGGGCTTGCATCATAAAGGAGTAATTCCAAATATCCAAGTGGCCCAATGAGTTATGTTTTGTAGGATTTATATTTATTAGATGTTCTCCTTTGTGAAGGCAAAGGAGAGTGTGACATGTTCTATTTTTTGAACAAATGAAAAAATGGCTAAAAAAGTGTAGTGTAACTTCAACCATTATGTTTTATCCTTGTCCACAAATTCTTACCAATTATTTGAGAATATTTAATCCATGAATATTTGTATAGGTTTGATATAAATACTATAAATTGAAGATGTTACATTAATATTACATTTGGCTTATGTCTTGTACTTTCACTATGTTGCTGATCACATTTGTGGCTCCACAAATCCTAAAGACAACACCAAAACCTAATTCTAGTGAAATTCAAGATTGGTTTGTGGGATAAAGTCATGATTAGATTATAGAAAAAATATTAAACTATATGTAAGAATTGGAAATATCTCATTCATCATTAGGCTCTTTTGTATCAAGGTAGGTTTTCCCTAATGTATGTTTTTGATTATTCGAAAAGCATGTTTTGAAGGGGCCCTTAAACCCTTTACAAAAGAAAAGGCTACTAGAAAGAAAAGACAATTAAAATCAGCAACTCTAGTTAAAAAATGATACAGAATAAGCATTACCACACCAACATCATACAATCAGCCAAAAATCAACAAAAAAGTAGATGACAAATTACTGCAATTTTTTTAAGTCCTAGTTGCTTCCAAATCCTTAGAGATGATCTTCTCATGCATCTCCATAACATCTTTGAGTTCTTGAGCTATAATGACAACATTTTTCTTCGTCTTGCTTCTAGTTTTGATACAAGGGCCTGCATCCATACCCTTTTCCATATCACCTTTCTAGCCATCATCCTCCACTTCATGCACTTCTTTCCCTTTAATAAGCAGTTCCCCAATCCATTTATAGGTCTTCTCATTTAAGATAGATAACCTTTACACATAGTATGAATAGAGTAGATTTTCTAACTTGCATGAGAGTGCTCAAGTCCTCGTGAATTTTGTTAACCTTCTCCTCAAGAGAAGATAATCTAGATTCACGATTCTACCCCAATTTTTAGCATCATCCTTAACCTTATTCAAAACTACATTCATATTCTTGACCCTAAAAAATAGATATCTCTAATTTTCTATTGTTAATAATGTCAACATTGATATTAGCCATCAAATTCACCTTGAGATTAATCTGTTTTACTTCAATTAGAAGCCATTTAAAGAGTTTGAAGAGGTTCCCGGTCCCATTCTTCACCAATCTAATAACATTATTTAGGTCACATTCTCCTAATTGATAGACTCCTCTTGTAAACTGGTTGACCCCTTGGGCTGAACATTACTAGCAAGAGAATCCAATTTTGCTTTTCCTTTACCCACAAATTCTGCACCAACAAGAGAGACATCCAAGTCCACTAGCACAATATCCACCCTATTCACATTAATAGCAACTTTAGGATCCTCCAACTTCTGAAGCTTACCTATCTTATCCACAACATCACCCTGGACTTTCACCTTACCATTCATTGCCTCTACCACAAAGACAGTCTCCTTATCCTTACCCAACTCATGGTTTAGGACTTTCTTCCCTGTTGAGACTTTCCCTCAATCCCTTTCTCACCTTCCTCTACAAGAATTCTTCTTTTCACACTCAAAGGAAGAGATGACTCCACTTTTTAACAACTTTAGCTCCCTTTCTTAACCTTAGCTGAACCTTTACTCTTGAGCCTAACTGAGGGAGACTCCTCAATCTCCAAATCTATATGCGAACCACCAAACCAAGAGGGGATAGCCTCTTTCCTCTCCATTTTCCTAGTATGATTGTCAAAATCTTCTAGAGAAATAGAGTCCTCTTCAAATGAACCTGAATCTTCACCCCCTTCATCCTTTCCTTTAGAGTCATTACCCATTTCATAACCAAAGAGGACCAACTTAAGCTTGCAATCTCTATTTAATTTAGGTACTTCTAGTACATACTTAACTTTTACATATTCCATAATCAAAAGCATTAGACCCTCATGCAGAAAGGGGTTATTGGGGATTTTTTCTAAATTCCATAATTCCATTTTCTAGCAAGAGTAAATAAAATGGGAAAGACACCAATTTATTATGCCTAAAGTGGTTAAGAAACAAGAAATTACCATATAAATGGTAGAGAATCTACTGTCCAGAGTGAAGTATCTCACAATGGCCATGGCAACATCCCTCCAAATGGGCTTAATGGAATATAGATCATAACCTCCACAAGTTAATCCCTTAAGCTTCACCCTTTACTTCCATTTAAAGAGATTAAACAAAGTTGACTTAGAAGTCGATCATTCTCTATAAAATTTCCTGCCCTCAAAAGATAACCTGATAATCTTCGCAATCAAGTCCTCTACAATACTAATCTCCACCCTGAAGACTTTCAACACCCTATTATTCCAACCGTTAACAAAATCGTTGGAAACTTGTGAGTTGAACCCATGAAGCTTCAACATAAAAGGGGTAACCCTAGTTCCCTTCTCCAAGATTTCCAAAAAAATGTCATTCACTTGAAATTCTCCATAAATAACAGGTTCGAGTCTAACCTATCACCCCCCAATGGTCAACAAAACATGACTGAACACAAATTTTTCCCTAAAAGGAAACACCAACAAATGAAAATGAAAGCTCTAGATACAAAGGAGGAGGAAGAACCAAACACCCATAATCTATGTAAAACTAACAAATTTAAAGGACTAGAAGTCATCATGGCCACTACAATCGAAATCTTTACATAAGCTTTACCATACTTATTAGGAAATTCGTGGAGCTCCACATGTCTTTTCATATTAATGAGGAAATTATGAATCCAAACTCCTTTAACTCCCAAAAAATTGAACATCATGTGACGTTTAATCATATTTAATAAGATTTTGAATCTAAATAGGGGTGATATCTTGAGAGTCCCAATGATTAGTAGAGGACACCCCTAAATTGGCAAGGCAAAGAACTAAGCAATTAGCTTCATGATAAACATGGGATACATAAAATTCCTTGAAAGAGTTCAATATGAAAATAGTATCCTCAATAATATGCTCAATTGACCAAGAAGAAGGATGCACCCTCTTAAGACAATTGGCAATATTTAGAGAATCTCTCTCCAACCATATTTTTCTAACACCCTTCTCTTGAGTGAGCTTCGGGCCATGATAGGCTGCAAAAGCTTCTACAAAGTGGTTTGTCTGGGTTCCCAAAGGGAGTGCCACCACAAAAACTAGCCTACCATGAGAATCACGTAACACTCCCCCACAACCAGCAGGACCTAGATTTCCTTTAGCAGTACCATCAAAGTTAACTTTATACCAATCATGAGGAGGAGCTTTCCATGCACCACACCCTCCCTTAATGATTTGGCCTTCCTCAAGGGAAATTGAAATAATTTTCCTCAAGTATGTTGATAGGACAATAAAAGAGATAAAAATAACACTTAATTCATCAACAACTAGAGCTAATATATGATAAACCCTTTATTACATCAAAAATTGCATACCCTTACAATTTCACATTTTGTTTTATGCATTCTTTAGTGACCATTCCCATATCATATTTAGGGATCATTTTAACATCAACTTTGGCCATTTTCCTTCACCAAATTACCAATTTTTCTATCATGTTTCAATTATTCTTATTGACATAAAATCACATGTTAAATTTTGAATAGTTTCTCTAGGATATGAGTGCAATGCTCTTGAGAATTTAGATGATATTATAGTGTCCAATGAATTTCACAAAATTTAAATGTTTCTTCTTCACCAATTACCTAACATAGACAACATATAATACAATTAATCTATAGTATGCAATTAAATAGTTAACCTAACATAGGCAAAATATAATACAATTAATCCAAAAAAAAAATATACAAAAGAACAACTATAATTGTGAATCATCCTCTCCCATTTCCTACAGTTGAAGCATCTTTCCATTTAATTTGGAATATTCTTCGCCATTTATTTTCTCTTTCTCTACCTCCTACTTCATTTTTTCATTTCGTACAGTTTTAGTTTTTATAAAAATTTAATTAAACATCCAAGTTATCATAAAATAAGTCTTTGATAGATACCCCAACAATGAATATTAGTAGTGATATCCATTGCACTCTATGCATCTAATTTTTAAAATCAAACATGATATTCTAGATTGCCAAAAACTCAAATAAAAAATAAAAAGTTAATAAAAATTTCTTGAATATAGAAATAAAACATTGTTCCCTCATGTAAGTCTAATATGGTGCACATTATTATAGTGAATCCTAGTTTTTGTATCACTTCATTTAGTGTCACCAATAATCTCCACATGAAAACTCCTAGTGGATGTGAGGATCCTTTTAATGTTAACATTACAATTTTAATTTTTTTATACTGGCAACATTCTAATTCCCACTTAGAGGAGAGCCATAAGTGCATGTTTAACTCTGGTCAATTGATGGCTTAGATTTCACTCGATATCTAATAATGAATAGGGTTTTTTCTTGACTTGGGATTATTTTGAGGGCTTCTTTCCTCTTGGGAAAATGTGTCCATTAGAGATTGACTATAAGACATCCATAATCAACAATTTTCTTGAGGAATTCATGGTTAGGAGGTATTAATACTTGGAAACAAAATTAGGCTTCAATATTACAAAGGAATCTAGTCGAGCGAAGGATAGGATTGATAGAGCAATTATCATGAAGGGACTCATCTAGACTTTTTATAATTAATTCAAGAAAAAATCTTCAATACTTAAATTATTTAGTCTTTAGATAATTGAATCTTGCAAAGAGCCATAGGATAATGGATTCAGTCTAGGCTGATAGAATTTTCCTCAAAGAGTTATGGTAATACTTCCTTTTATGATTTATCCATAGGGTTTATACAATTATCTCTTAACAAATCTTGACCATCTATAAGACTTGATTTGTATCTAGGGTATATGCTCAATTTATGACATAAGAAAATTACTTACAAAATTTAGGAATTACATAAATACTGCATGTTAGTCTCTAACTATCCATGGGTCCAATTGTTTAGATCATTTCCTCTCTAAGGTCAAGTACACTTAAGTAGCCAAGTTCACTAACTAGAACATTATAGAATCATGTCACATGTCTTATAAATTAAAACCCAAATAATAATATAAAGTAATGTATTTAAATAGGAAGGTATTAATCCTTAAAGGTTTCATAATTAGCTTTAGCAAATGACAATAAAACACTAAACTTGTACTAATTAAGCCTTCTAGGAAGTTCATACAAGCCTTAAGTATCACACAGTATAATCATGGTATTCAAAAACTAACTCTATCTTTGAGGTGATGGGTCAAATTTTACATAACTAGTTTACACAAAGTATTATAATCTTTAACTATTCACATATCCTTTACAATTCTCTAGATTGTACAACTTAATGCCTTAAGAAAAAATTAATAACATGCCTCTTGATCCTTAACCAATAATTTGATGATTGTCAACTTTCGCCCAACAATCCTTAATGCTTCCTACTACACATCTTTGATGGAGTCCTTAAGCAAATCTACCCCTTTCTCCTATAAACATATCATTGGGTAAACAAATATCACAAAGTTCATTACAATAGTCAAATATAATTGTAGTTAGATTCATGAATTTAGAGATAATATGCATTCATCTTTATTGTAACAAAAGTTATTCATTGATTCATATAATGTAGGAACACATGTTACCAATTTAAGTACTATTTGAGTGTAGAGTACTTTGCTTGGATGCCAACCCAAGTATCATGCCTCCTTTTCCTCCAATACACCATTACAATGATATGTTCAACTTCATAAGGATGTTATTGAGGTGTGTAGCCTTTTAGAGGTCTTCATCCCATTTGATTGGTATAGTGATTCTAGAATCTAAGCAATTTTGTAACTAATTTCTAGAACCAATCCAAGATAACCATGAAATCCACCACTCAACCAATCTAGGAAAAATATGGCATCCACCCATTAGCCAATCTAGAACTCAATATCAAGTTAGATTGACCTTGATTGAAACATACACACACATGCATACGTATAGACACAAACATGTCTCTAAGCATTTGAGTCACAATTACATTCAACATAATTTAGGGGGCTACAACCACTCCAATGAGCCCTAACACATATTAACAAGGAAATACCTTGATCACAATGTAACACCTTGCTATACCAAATCAACATTATCCAACTTTAAACTAACATAGCAATCATCCTAAGAACACCTTGATAATCAAGGCAACACCTCACTATGGAAAGACATGCTATTCAACTTGTAATAGAGATATAAAATATCCTATCTCTACTAGAATGACCATCATTGGATTTTTGATTCACCAAAATGACCACTATGTTACTTTATGCATGAATGACCATGGTGTCTCTATAAATTGGTGACCATACAACTCCATTGAAAGCTAAAGGATGCTCACCAATTTAGTCCACAAAGTCTTCCTTGTGGTTAGATCAAATGCATATTTTGCTACAAGCTCATTCACGATGATCCCAACATAGACTTGAAACCCATGAACTCACAACATAGAATGACATGTTCACACAACAACCACATTGAGAACTCTAGCTTGAACACATATCGTCACAATTTAATATCACTAATCACACACACAAAGTGTATCCACAATATTATTTCACCAATTTCAACCTAAACACATACCTCATCTAAACCTTCCTCAACTCTCTTAATCTCACATACTCTTCATTAATTTGTATGATGAATTGTAATCTCATATACTCTTTGCTAATTTGTATGATGAATTGTAACTATAGTTATGCTATCAAAATTACTCCAAAAGTTGAATATGTAGGTTATCTGAATATATCGCTACATTTTCCATACACGTCTACCAGAGCAGTTCCAAAGCTCCCATTCGGTACAAGTTGGGAGGATGCTGGCAAAGGTTGTAGAGTTTGGCTTTACACCAGCCAATCGTATTTGGTTGAAAGTTTCTAAAGCCTTTTCAACAAATGCATTTTGTTAATATCCTGCAACTAGGGCATTCCATGAGAAAACATTTCTTTGAGGCATTCTGTCAAACAGTTCTCGTGCCTTGTCTATGATTCCAACATTTTTGCATACACGCCAACCAGGGCAGTTGCGACTACAACATCTGACAAAATTCCGCTATCCATATCCTGTGATGGATGTCCATGCCCTGTTCCAAAGCTTCCATTTTGTCAGAGGCGCAAGGAATGCTGGCAAAGGTGGCGGAGTCTGGCTTTACAGCTGCCAATTGCATTTAGTTGAAAGTTTCTAAATCCTTTTCAACAAACACATTTTGTGTATATCCTGCAACCATAGCATTCCATGAGACCGCATTTATTTGAGGCATCCGGCTCAAACAGTTCACGTGGCCCTGTCTATGCTTCCGCATTTTGCATACATGTCTACCAGAGGATTTCCAACTTAACCGTCTACATGCTCTGCAGATGGGCCTGGAGTTTCTCTTGCTATTCAAAGAAAAAGAAAAGAGAGCAGCAGCAAGCTAGGCTTCCATAAGAAGTAGCAGCAGGGAAAAAAAGACATCAAAGCATATCTTGCACTAGAAATCCTCCTGTTGCTGCTTGAGCGGGAGAGGCAGATTTGAAATTTCAATTCAAACTTAACCGTCAGTTTCAGACAGCTGGATTCGATGGAAGTTGCAGTGACCGTGACTGTCGAGAGTCAGAGGAGTGCAGTAAAGAAGAAAACGGGAAACGGAAGATGAGAACCCGACCGAACAGTGTAAGAGTGGGACCCAGAGCCACGTAAGAAGTCAAACCCTTAGTGTGTGATGTTTAAGCCGCGCCCACACCAGCCACCCAAGCGGTCAACGCTTAGAGTGTGCTGGTTAAGCCAACCCCTTTGCAACCAGCTAACCGTGTATTTCCAGCCTTGCATAACAGACTTGCATGAGTCATCACCAGAAATTGTTTACGGTGGAACTGATTTCTTGTTTGCATTGACATTTTAGAATGAAGACAATAACAAGATTTCACAGGACTTCACATCCCAACAAATGCTCTCCTATCCGTCCAGTCACGATGGCGTAGAAAATCTATATATTCGTGAGAGATCTTACTTTCACCATATCGTAGTTGAAAAACATTGTTTAGATTGTAGTTGAAAAGATTGGAACAAATGGAGAGCCCATTGAGATTGTTGATCTGCATCTCCCTAACCATGGCATCTCTCTGCGCTGCAGGTAAATCAGATCAATAAAAGCTTACAAAAATTTCTCATTGCTAATTGTTTTGCGTGCTATATTTCTACGAGGATGTCTCTAATCTCTTGTTTATTGTGTATAGTGAATGGTGAAGTTTTATCCCAAAAGACCGTAAAGCTGGAGAACAAATGCTCGTTCCCCGTGTGGCCAGGAATAGCTTCATATAACACACATGAATACGACATACCTGCAGGGTTTCGGCCGCTGCTGAAATCCGGCGAGTCATATTCAATCGTGTTTCCTAGGCCATGGGCGGGAAGCATATGGGGAAGGTTTGGATGTTCCTTCGATCAATTAGAGCGAGGCTCTTGTCATTCCGGCGACTGCGGAGGATATCTACGCTGTGAGGAAGCTCCGGGGCAGCAAAAGTTTTCAACGCCAATTACACAGGTATTGTTTGGGAACGGCTCTTCTGCTGTTAATTTGGAGCACGGTTATAACCTCCCGATATCAGTGAGTCCTGTTTTAGAGAGCTGTGGATCGCAGGAATGCAGTGCATTTGTTGGCGACGTTTGCCCCACAAATTTACAGATGAAGTCGGAAAATGAGGTTGTTGGCTGTAAAGGTGAGTGCAGTTTATATCATATGACATGCAGTCCGCCCGAGTTCGAATCCGCTTTCAGGAAAAGCTGCCCAAATGTTTTTCCTCTCCAAGAGAGAATATGGTGCTCCTCTAGCACTAATTACATCATTTCTTTCTGTCCCGCATAGTGACCGGAATTCCGACGAAGAAGAAACTTCGCCATGACTTAAATAAAATTGCTGAAAATTCAGCATATAATATATATAAATTGATATAAATTTGATATATGTAAAGCCCAACTCTATTATTTTGGTAGACATTCATAACTGTTAACACTAGTAATTCATTATGTTTCTTGAACAATTATTTTAATATATTTATATGTTGAGTATGTGGATCTAACCTTATATGACAATCCCTACCATATCAATCATTCTAATCCCTTGAATAATCATTGATTAAGTTAACAATGTCTTATAAAATTGATTTGAGAATTCTTTATATAGAAAAGGAGAATAGTGAATTTCAAATAGAATTAAATAGATTAATGTTATATTGTTATGATGCAAAACCACAAACTATTAAAACTCTCACCACATTTAGTATGCCTTCATAAAAAAATTAATTTTTTGATAAACCTTCATAATTGTTAACACTAATAAATCATTATGCTGCTTCAACAACTATTTTAATATTACTTATATGTTTGGCATGTGGATCATAACCATTATGTGACAATCCTTACCATATCAACAATTCTAATGCCTTGAATAATTAATGATTAAGTGAGCAATGTCTAAATAAAATTTATAAAATTGATTTGAAAATCCTTTATATAGAAAAATTAGTTTAAAAGTTGAATAGTGAATTTCAAAAAGAATTAAATAGATTAATGTTATATTGTTCATGAAAAAACTCACACACAATCAAATTCAGAAGCAACATTATTACATTCAAAATAGATTGTGGAAATCTCATATCAGTAATTGATGCCCTTCACAAGGAAATTATGTTTGAAATCCAAACAACTTGAGTTGTTGAGGATTAAGCTTACAAAAAAATTTGCAAACCTTGCATTCCTTAAAAATGTTGTGATTCTCAGTTGATCCCGTCTTTTGTTAAAATCACCCACCACCTCTGGAGCGGCTACACCAAGCATATTTTCTTCAGAGCCGGCCTATCTCTCCTTAGAGCTGCAATTCAATCCACCAGAAGGATGATCAATCTCCTAAACTCCAAGCTCCTTCCTCTTCATCTTGAACTCGCTGCGTCCCTTCGTCCAGACCTCTGGATCCGCCTCGATACAACCTCCTTTGCTAGGGCTGTTGGACGAAAAGAAGAGTTCATTGCAAGGCAAAAGAAAAAATTCATTACGCTTCAGAATAAACACCAGAGGTCAAGACGTCTCCAACCTCGGTTTTTTGCACCTTGGCTTCTTCAGCTTTGGTTCCAGCTTCTTCGTTCCTATGCGGCTCTTCTACTCGCCCTCGATCCCCTTCTCTTCCTTTCTCTGTCCTAGCCACCTTGTCTCAGACCTCTGCTCACCCCACTCCAACTCCTTCCTCATGCTCTCCTTCCTCACGCTCTTTCTCACATTCTCAAACTCCAACTGCTGGCCCCAGCTCAGGCGATTCAGCTCCCTCCTCACGCTCTCTGCCTATCGTTTTCTCCTGCACACGTAGCAATGGAATTTCAATAGCTTTTCAGCCATGTCTTCCTTCGCTGGCGCCGATCACCAGATCCAGCTTCTCATCCCCCGTTTTCCTTCCTCGTCCTGCCTCAGCTCCTCGCGCGCTTGTGCAGAATGGCGGCAGTTCTCCAGCGGAGTTCAACTAGTCCAACGTTCACTCTCAATTTGAGCGCCATCAACGTTCTCTTTGCAACGACTCCTCTTCTGTGCTGTCAAGTACGCCAACCTGCAATGTTAACTCTTCTCAGTGTGTTCTGATTCCTTTCTCTTTTCACTCTGATTTCGTCTTTGGCAAGCTTTGTATTCCTCAAGCCCCTCAACCTTCTCACTGCCAGCCAAACTCTGAAGGCACCAATGTTGCTGCGGTTTGCGCCAGCCCCCCCTCTCATGTGCATGTCATGGAAGTGAGGAGTACCTGCGACCTGTTCAGTCCCTCTCACAGCAATCCCAATGTGGGTGCCCTGTTAACCCCTCCGCCACCTCACTCTCGTCCCACAATCTCTAGTCAACCCCAGCCTTTTCAACCTACCCATGAATCGACGCCATTCTCTAATCGTGCGTCGCACTCCCTCACCCCTTCAAATGTTCTATCGGTTTCTGATTGGGAGAATAAGTTAGTCGTCGATTTATGTAATGCCACCTTAGACCCCCTCACTTTTTACTAAGGTCTTAATTTTTATTTGGCTCGTCGTTCCATTCCCCATGTTGACTTTCTAATAGACAATGAGAATGCGGTCGACGAAGAAGTCACGTAGGATTGTGCAGCAGCTCTTAGGCATGCCCAACCGTCTAGAGTCTTAACATTTCTAAAAGCGAGACCCTAGCCTTCAATAAATTAATGAAAAGCAATGATCTAATCGCAAAAAAAGGAAATGCTACACTCATTTTTAACTAGTATATATATATTATTTATTAACAATATATATAAAATAAGTCTAAAGATATTCTATTTTTTAGAAATTTCAAAAATAAAAGTGCAATATACGCCTCGAGAAGAATATCTCTTGACAGATTTTATATATATTATATTTATATGCTAGTAGCATTCACAGAGGGATATGGATGACAAAATTATTATTATTAGGGTTAGGGTTATCGTTAGGGTTACGATAGGGTTAGGATTAGGGTTAACATTATGAATAGGGTTAGGGTTAGGGTTGGGGTTAGGGCTAGGGTTAGGATTAGGAATAGGGTTAGGGTTAGAGTTATTATTAGGATTAGCATTAGAGTTAGGTTCAAGGTTATGGTTGAGGGTTGAGGTTTAGGGTTAAGGTTAGACAAAAAATGAGGGTTAAGGTTGGGAATAATTTTATTAGTGGGAATAGGGTTAGGGTTAGGTTTAGAGATAAAATTGGTTTTAGGGTTAGAGTTAGTATTAGGGTTAGGATTAGGGTTAAGTTTATGATAATGTTTAGGGTTTAAAGTTAAGATTACAATTAGAGATAAAATAAGAAATTGGATTGGGGTTATTTTCACAATTAGGGTTAGGGTTAGGATTAGACATAGATTTAGGATGAAGGGTATGGTTAAAGTCAGGGTTAGGGTTAGAGATAGAATTAGGGTTAAGGTTGGGGTTAACGTTAGTATTGGGATTAGGGTTATTCTTAGATTTTAGGGTTAGGGTTAGTGTTATTATTAGGATAAGCATTAGAGTTGGGTTCAGAGTTATGGTTGAGGGTTAGGGTTAGGGTTAGAGATAGAATTAAGATTAGGGTTAGGGTTATGGCTAACATCAGAATTATGGTTAGGATTAGGATTAGAGATATGATAAGGTTTAGGGATAGGGTTATGGTTAGGGTTAGCGATAAAATTAGTATTAGGGTTAGAGTTAGTGTTAGTATTAGGATTAGGGTTAGGGTTAGGGTTAGGGTTAGAGATATAATTACAATTAGGATTGGGATTGGGTTAACATTAAGATTAGGGTTATGGTTAGGGTTTAGGGTAGCATCAAGATTAGGGTTAGGATTAGGACTATAGATAAAATTAGGATCAAGGGTAGGGTTAGGGTTGGAGTTAGAACTAGGGTCAGGGTTAAGATTAAGAATAGAGTTAGGGTTTGAGGTAGAAATAGGGTTAGGGTTAGAGTTAGAAATAGAATTAGGATTAGTGTTAGAGTTATTATGAGTGTTACACTTAGGGTTAGAGTTAGAGTTAGAGTCAAGGTTAGGGTTATAATTAGAATTATTAATAATTTCAGAAAAAAGGGTTATGGTTTGGGTTAGATATAAAATTAGTATCAGGGTTGGGGTTAGAATCATGATTGGAGAAAGAATTAGGATTAGGGGAAGGGTTAGGGTTAGAGATAGAATTAGGGTTAGGGTTAGGATTAGGATTAGAATTAGGATCAAGAATATGGTTATGGTTAGGGTTAGTGATAGAATTAGGATTACAGTTGGAGTTAGTGTTAGTATTAGAATTAGGGTTAGGGTTAGGGTTAGAGATAAAATTATGATTAAGGTTGGGGTTAAAGTTAGAATTAGGGTTTGGGTTAGCATCGAGATTATGGTTAGGGTTAGCATTATAGATAAAATTAGGATCAAGGGTAGAGTTAGGGTTAGGATTAGGATTAGGACCAAGTTTAGGCTATCCTTAGGGTTGGAGATAGAATTAGGATTATATCATATGGATTAGAGTTAGGGTTAGAGTTATAGTTAGAATTGGGATTTGGATTACTGTTAGAGATAGAATCAGGGTTAGTTGTATGGGTTCAAGTTAGAATTATTTTGATATAGTTAAATGTGTTCAAGTTAGGGTTATAGCTAGGGTTAGGGTTAGAGTTATGTTTAGGGTTATAGTTAGAATTAGTGATAGTTATAGAATTGTGGTGGGTATAAAATAGTGTTAGTGCCAGGGTTGGGGTTAGGTTTACAATTAGAATTATTGTTGTATAATTAGGGTTAGTGTTAGGGTTAGAGATAGAATTGCAATTATGATTCAAGTTAAAATTATTTTGAGTGTTAAGGTTAGGGTTAGAGTTACAAAAAGAGTTAGGGTTAGGGTCAGGGTTACAATTAGAATCAATGTTAGTTTTAGAATTAGGGCTAGGGTTCTAGGGTCTAATTCCAACCTCTACCCTAATTATAATCCTAACCAATATCCTATTTCTAATGATAACCCTACCTATAACCCTAATTATAATTCTAACCCATTTCATAGTCAAGGTTAGGGTTATAATTAGAATTATTAATAATTTCATAAAAAGGGTCAGGGTTAGGGTTAGATATAGAATTAGTATTAGGTTTGGGGTTAGAATCATGATTGGAGAAAGAATTAGGATTAGGGGAAGGGTTAGGGTTAGAGATAGAATTAGGGTTAGGGTCAGGGTTAAGATTAGGATTAGAATTAAGATCAAGATTAGGGTTATGGTTAGGGTTAGCGATAGAATTAGGATTATAGTTGGAGTTAGTGTTAGTATTAGAATTAGGGTTAGGGTTAGGGTTAGAGATAAAATTATGATTAAGGTTGGGGTTAAAGTTAGGATTATGTTTAGGATTAGGGTTTGGGCTAGCATCAAGATTAGGGTTAGGGTTAGAATTATAGATAAAATTAGGATCAAGGGTAGGGTTAGTGTTAGGATTAGGATTAAGACCAAGTTTAAGCTATGGTTAGGGTTAGAGATAGAATTAGGATTGTCATTTGGATTAGAGTTAGGGTTAGAGATATAGTTAGAATTGGAGTTTGGATTACTATTAGAGAGAATTATGGTTAGTTGTATGGGTTCAAGTTAGAATTATTTTGATATAGCTATATATGCATTCAAGTTAGGGTAATAGCTAGGGTTAGGGTTAGGTTAGAGTTAGAATTAGTGATAGTTATAGAATTATGGTGGGTAAAAAATAGTGTTAGTATCAGGGTTGGGGTTAGGGTTATGTTAAGATGATGAGTGTAATGGGAGTTGGTGAATGGAATTAATTAAACTAATTGTTGGATGCAAAGTTAATTGACATAAATAAAATAATATATTTAAAATTAAGTTGAAGTTATTGCTCTATTAATATCATCCATTTAAAATATATTTAACAACCCATCTTCAATGAAAACATGCCAACAAAATTATTAATTGATGCTCAACAAAATAAAGCAAAGGTAATTTATCAAAATAAATAAATTTAAACTATTGTCAATTAATCCTTCAATCCTCATCTCAGCTCTAACTCTATGCCTAACCCTAATAGGAATATAAATCCAACTCTAACTCTAGCCCTAATTGAACACAAACCCTAACCCCAAGATTTATCTTTGAATGTAACCCTAATCATAATTTTTTTGAGATTAAAACCTAATTAAAATTTAACCCTAATTGAAAACAAACCCTGAGCATAACCCTAATGCTAACACAAATTTATTTTAGAAGCCTAACCCTAACCCTAACCCCAACCTTCACTGTAATGTTAATCCCAATATTTATCCTAGAATCCTAATTGAATTTTAATTGTAACCTTAAACCTAACCCTAACCCTAACCCTATTTGAATTCTACCCTTAACCTTTATCATAATTCTAATCCTAGCCCTAACTATAACCCTTATTATAATTCTAACCCTAACAATAATTCTAACTCTATATTTATAATTTTAATTCTAATCGAAACCACTAATTTTATTTGTACTACTAATTAAACCCAAACCCTAACCCTAATTGAAACCTAACCCTATTTGAACCCTTACCCTAACATAACCTTAACCCTAATTATGCCTAACCCTAACCTTTAGCCCAAGCTTTATCCTATAACCATAATATTAACCCTAACCCTAATATAAGCATACCCTAACCCTAACCCTAATTTAACCCTAATCAAGAACCTTAACCTTAACCTTAATTGAACTCTAACTGAACCTTTTTGAACTATAACACTAACATAACCCTATTCCTAATTTCAATCCCTAACCCCAACCCTAACTCCAAGCTTTATCTAAGAATTCTACTTGAACTCTTACACTAATTAAATCCTATTCATAATCACAACCCAATTTTAAATAATAATAAATACATTAATTTTAAAGTTAAGTGTAAATGTAATTCTTAATTACATTAATTTTTTAAAGATATCTATGCTAGTTTTAAATATATTAATTTAAAAACTTATTTTATGTGTAATAATAAACTTATTTTATGTCTCTTCTTTGGCAGAGTTCTTTGCCCGATGGGGGAAGGCCCCTATTAAGACCTCTTTTCTTCAAGTTACTCTTGGACTGACCTTTATT
Source organism: Sequoia sempervirens (assembly GCA_007258455.2). NCBI lineage: Eukaryota > Viridiplantae > Streptophyta > Pinopsida > Cupressales > Cupressaceae > Sequoia > Sequoia sempervirens. Next base: position 44,346,056 of record VDFB02000007.1, on the reverse strand, counting down.
ATTTGGCACATCTAGCTGGAGAGGAATCACATGATTTTTCAAGATGTGAAGTTGGTTGTCCAACATTTGTGGTGAAAAATTCTTCATTCTTTGGGAGAAACTATTTTGGCTAAGTGTGACTTGGTTGAGGGTGTGGATCCAGGAGATATTGCCTATTGCACTCGTCTCAACCTTCCTTTTCAAAGGGGTGTTACTCCGGGTGCTGGACAGATCATGAGAAATAGATGTCGCCATACTCTTTGGAAGATTAATAGGGAGGGGTGTCAGTGTCCTCCTCAGGGTGTGTTGAAAATCAACATTGATGGTTATTCTCGCGAAAATCCTGGTCATGCTAGTATTGGAGGTGTTGGGCAGAATAGTTTTAGGATTGTTGAGTTTATCTTTTTTGTTTATAAGGGTTGGTATACTAACAATGTGATGGAGGCTCTTGCCATTTTGTGTGTTGTGGAGCGTGGTTGTGCTCTTGGGTGGAGACAGATCATTTGTGAATCTGATTCTCAGGTAGTGGTGACTTTGTTGAAGAGGCAACAATTTGAGGATGTTAGTTGGCATTTGGCTGTAATTATAAAATAGATTCTTAATTTGTGTGCTTCCTTGGATTCTGTTACTTTAGGCCATATTCCTAGAGAGTGGAATGGGATTGCGGATTGTTTGGCTAAATGGGGCTTTGATTATTTCCAAAATTGAAATATTGTGGAAAGGGGTCAATTACCCCTGGATTTGTCTCAAAAGTTGGACCTGGAGATTGATAGGAGGGTGTAATGCTCTTACTTTGTTCTGCTCCCTTTTGGTTTGAATAAATTTTTACCCCTCTTTTAAAATTTAATTTTATAATTTTAAATTGATTTTAGATGTGCACTTATTATGAAAAGCTCTTAAGTTGCTATATTTCTATACAATAAAATCTTTAGTAAAACCTTAATTTTATAATATTTATTTACAAATATATTTTAATTTTGAATGAAATAGAATATGAATGATTTTTCCTTATTGAAATGTTTTCAATTTTTCTTAAAATATTGAATATTTTTTGTGTAATAGTAGATTTAGGAAATTTCATTTTTATTTAATTTAGAATTTCTAAAAAGATCAATTATTTTTCATTCTGTTATAATTTTATTTCTATTCTTTCATAAAGATTTTCAATTTTTTAAAATTTTAAATATATTAATTTATAAACTTTCTTTTATATAAATTTTTTAGAAAAATACTTATTTTTTAAAATTTAGAAACTTCTTTTTATGTCTAATAATTTAACATAATATATTCTTAATATATTATCTTTATTTCTAAAAAATCAATTGTTTTTCATTTCTGTATAATTTTATTTCTATTCTTTCATAAAGATTTTCATTTTTTAAAATTTTAAATATATTAATTTAGAAACTTGCTTTTATATAAAAATTTAGAAAAATACTTAACTTTTTAAATTTTAGAAATTTCTTTTTATGTCTAATAATTTAACATAACATATTCTTAATATCTTATCTTTATAAATAATCATTATTTTTTATTGAAAAAGACCTTATTTAGAATTTTGAAAAAGATCAATTGTTTTTCATTCCTTTATAATTTTATTTCTATTCTTTTATAAAGATTTTCATTTTTTTTAAATGTTAAATATATTAATTTAGAAACTTGTTTTTATATAAAAATTTAGAAAAATGCTTACTTTTTAAATTTTAGATTTTTTTTTTTTTATGTCTAATAATTTAATATAACATATTCTTAATATCTCATTACCTCTATAAATAATAATTATTTTTATTGAAAAAGATTACTTAAATAAATTTATATAACAAATAATAATTATTTTAATTGAAAAAGATTACTTAAATAAATTTATATAACAAATTTCAAGAGATATCTTGTTTTAAAAAGATTTTGAATTTTTTTTATTTTAAATATATTAATATAGAAAGTAACTTTTATATGAAATAGTAAATTTAAAATATTTATTTTATATTTAGTTTTTTAAAATTTAAAAATTCTAACTATTTTACTTATTATTTATCTATATTAAATACTTCAAGTGAAAATGAAATTAATCCATAATGCTTTTATTTCCAACACAAAAGTTATAATACTTGAATTGACATTCATTTAATTTCTATGACAAATTCCTAAAAGTTCATTATAAAGCTAATTTCTCAGACCTGCATTTAAATTGACAAAATCTTGATTGAAGAAGAAAAAAAATGATTAATTACAAACTTAAACATAAAGAAAGAGAAATATTGCACATGAAGGAAGACACAAAGGAGGATTCAAGCAAGACAAGGAATGACATGGATAGCCAATATCACATAGTAACCCTGAATTAACATAAACATTAAAAAAGTCTCTTCTTCAACTACATCCGGAGATTCATCAAGAATAATCAGATCAGATCTGTAGAAGCCCCTTTCTTTTGCCCTCTTTTTTATTAGAATAGAATGTTTTTCAATCGATTTATTTATTATCTTCACAATATACAGAAAATCACTGCAATTTATAATGGAATGTTTCCCGTCGGCAACTGAGTTATAGCTTTATTTGATAATTAAATTTTTTTATTTTTTTTTTAATAACTATTTTTATGTACAGGGGTTTGTAAAAGTTGGAATCAAACACAAGGCATGCAAATATAATACCTGATTGAAATGAAAAGAAATGGTAAAGGCACTGGTAGACATGCATGCAAAATGTGGAAGGTTAGACAACCCATGCAAACTCATGGAAATGCAAGGGTCATTACTCATGAAGGAACAGATATTCTCTAAGCCATAGATCACCTCCAAGAAATCGCCCTTGACTTTGGAAACTATATTTAGCCATCAAAGGAACAGATATTCTCCAAGCCATAGATCACCTCCGAGAAATCACCCTTGACTTTGGAAAGCCATCAAATTAACAGTACAATAGAGAAATTTAAAGAAAGATGCATTCAAATAATTTAGCAACGAGACTGGAAAATGAAAAGAAAGAGATCTAAGGAGATGGGCACCGAATATGCTTGACAGAATTAATTCCTAGTACAATGGTTTTGTCGCTGGATCTTTATCTTCTTTTACTCCAACAATGAAATGATATGTGTAAATGTTAACAATACAGTTCCTTTAAATACGATTGAACCATTTCTAAATTAAAGCTAACATAAGCAAAAAAAAAACGTAAAGCCAAACCTGCATAGAAACCAAAAGACCGCGCGAGTGCTATCGAAGACAACTGATCTTCTACCCTTGCACCTGTGGGGTTCCAAAAATTCACAAAGTTGGCATTCCCTTGAAACCCATTGTTGACACAATGGGCTCTCC
>VDFB02000007.1:44192321-44342660 GCA_007258455.2 Sequoia sempervirens | reverse complement strand
CTCCTTTTGCAAACTGGTCAAATGGAACAGATCGAATCATGGTTGTTAAACAAGAGGGTTTGAAGGAAAACTTAGCTTTGATGTTTTAGGGGTCCACCGGAGAGGAGACACAAATAACATAGGAAAACAAATATCCTAAACACTTGGGGGCAGTTGAGTGTGCAATGAACAACACTAAAACCATAGAAGGGTCTCAAATACAACTGAACAGTTGAATCTTAAGCTTTTCATATCAAAAAGGTTTGAGATCTTCTTCGAATCACACTCTCAAATTTTCAAATGGGTCTGCAGCTTCTTAGCCTAACACAGACATAGGGTATTTAACAGGGACTTGGAGTTCTTTAATGACAGGATTCTCTTAGACAAACATAGTAAACATAGATGAAAGGATGGTCTTTGTGGACACAAAACAATATATAGGGGGATTCTAAGATGTAGGAAAGAAGTGTCCCAAGACAATAAAGATATATACAACCCCACATGTACATTAGCATGCTAATGTGGTTGTTAGGGTTATATGTGAATGAGCTCATGAACATGTAAAAGAGGCTTGATATTTTAGAAACAAGGGGTTGTATGAAGATAGCATGATAAAAGGAAATTGTAGAGTCTATATGCAAGTTAGAAAAAAAAAAAAAACTCATAGAACAAATTTCTTGCAGATTAACATAGAAAGAGGACAACAAGAGTTGGTCACTTTAAAATAAGAATTGGAACAATTGAAAACAATTGGAAATAAGAAGTCAAAAATGATGAAGGAGATGACATGATATAGATAAAGGAGACTCAATCAACATTAGTGGACGTGGAAATAAAAAAAATCAGCTAAGAGACTTGATAAAAGAGGCCAAATCATGGTCGCAAGTTGTAAGTGGATCATCGAACGAGCAAAACAAAATCATAGAAAAACAAACCATGATACAAATAAGAGAAGAAAAAGACAAACAAGGCAAGTTTACAAATATCATTATCAAAGGTTTGAGGGACTTTGGTGAGAAAGAGAGAATCGACATTTTAGTAAGGGACTTCTTTAAAGCCAAGTTGAAGTGGATAGGGTATATCTAGAAAGCGAATAGGATTGGAAATAAGATAGGGTCATCACGAGAAATATAAAGGAGAAGAATGTGATTCTAAAGAACAATTAGTTTCTTAGAGGAACACACATTTACCTAGACGAGGACTTCGCCTTTGTCCAGTGTTTACTCACTTATTCTACTTTGAAGGGTTTACAGAGTAAACGGAAATAACATAATTACATGACATAAATTAATAACAATCATGTTTTGAAAGATATAGCTTTATTCTCATTTATTCACGGGTGTTGCCACAATAGTGGTTTACAATTTCTAGGAGATCTTGATTTTTGCTTAAATCACATATTTTTAGAAAATATAATGATTTAAGCTTTGAAATGTTCCATTTAAAGGATTCCAATTGAAGAGGGTTTGATCAAACCACCTTATACCAAGCCCCCTTGGATAGAACCCCGCTAGTTTTAAACCATACCTATAACGGAGTCTCTTTTACACCTATCAAAATGTTCATAAAAAACCACATTTGATTTACCTTTTGGGGGATCAAATGAATTTATTTAAAATTTATTTTTTTGTAAGTATGTAGTCCCTATTATAAACTTCCAAAAAAGTATAATTTTAATAAAATTTAATTTGATTATTATATTTATTTTTTATTTTTGTGAATGTAGGTTTTTCACCGAAATCAAGCTCTACGTTTTGCACATGTGGAAAAATAACATATTATCAATTTTTTTTTTGAAAAATATGAGCGCACCAGATATTGAAGTCCTTGATCCAACAAAAAAAGAAAAATTGAATTTCAATACATACAAAAAAAGTTACGCGTTATACGGTTGCGCTATGTCTGAATTGTAATTAATTTGACTTGGAAACTTGACTAAAGAAAAAATATTCAATAAAAAAATATCTAACCAAGTGGAAGAACTAGATATTGGAGTTACAAATATAAATTTGAAAGAATTAAAATTTTATCCTTCATGGAAAAAAAAGTTATGCGTTATACGGTGAGCGTCACTTTTTAAAAATGTTATTTATGAAAAAACTAGTTTTTGAGGGAGATGGAAAAAGAGGTGCAATCTGATTCCAAAATTTTTGAAAAAAATATATTTAGAATCTATAGACAAAATGTCACGAAACTCTAGTTTGCATCACTTTCAAATTCCTCATGGTTTAGCCGCTATAGATTTTTGAGAATGAAGATTTAGCTAAAAAAAATATTTCAGTGTCTAGTTTGGCCAAAAATTGTAAACCACTATTGTGAGATCACCCTCACAAATATGCAATAAGTACATGAAAATTATAACAGTGGGTCCCGACTATGAACAAGAAGTACATATAAATAGTAGACCGATGTTGGTTAAGACTACCAACTCTCGATAACTACTAACTGACTATACCAGCCATTGAGGATTATTATCACCTAGCCGACTAAAATATATTTACTTGACTTTTGACTGACTACATCAGCCCCCCCAAAAAGAAAGTAGTCTTCTAGACAACACAATAAACAAAATTGGGGATTGTATATATAACAAAAAAAGTAAAAGCTGATCACTAAAAAGAGGGGGGATGAGAAGATTTCCTTGGATGTATGAAGGACATGGATGTGGATGTCTTCAAATGCTATTGGCAAAGACATTGGAGCCTCTAGTTAGCTACCAATTCTTGCTCTTGGGCAGTTTTGACCATGTGAATAGCCTTTGTCAATTGTTTCTTTGTCTTCTCCAACTCTTGTTCTCTCTTGTAGCTTAGTCATGCGTCTTCTGCCCGCTTCTTGCACCTTCACACTGTAACTCTTAGGTCCCTCTTGATTAGTTGACATCTTTCTCTCAGCCAGTTATGCATCTCTACCATCTTATCTAAGTTTGTGACCCAAGCATGCTCATACTTGTTGCCCTAATGAATTGCTCTTAGACTTGTGGATATGATCAACTAACTTAAACCGAGATAGTCTTGACCTATGGTAAACCACAATAGTGGGTTAAAATTTTTTGAACGAAGAAAAATTAGAAATTCTCATCAAAAAATTTAAAATGGTTTACCCCTTCTAATGAAGGGGGTTCGAATGAACCACCCCCCTTCTAATGAATCCCCCCTTCTAATGAACCCTCCCCCCTTCTAATGAACCCTGCTCCCTTCTAATGAACCCTCTTTTGCACCATATAAGGGTTAGGTATTGAACTCCCAACTTCTATCTGAGCCTTCATTAGAAGGGGGTTCCTAATGAACTTAACTAAGAAGGGGGTTCTAATGAACCCCACCACCTTCCTCCACCATTTCAAAATTTATGCATTTTTTTTACTGACTTTTGAAGCCGGAGGAGGTGCAAATGGAGTCAAGTGATAAACCAAGTTGGATGATTGTAGTGATCGAAATGTGCTTTCCAACAACTATAAATTTAATATATTTTGTTTTTATTTTATATTTTATTTTTTAGTTTTACTGTACATAGGTTTTTCACCGAACCTCAAGTTCGATGAAAAATCATTGTGGAAAAATAGTAAATTTGAGGAAAAATTGAAAAATATATATCCTCCTAGGTAATGATGTCCTTGTTCTAACAAAAAAAAATAAATTGAATTTCAATACATACCAAAAAAGTTATGCGTGTCGAAGTGTACCTATGTCTAAATTGTAAATGTTTTAACTTCAAAACTTAATTAAAAAAAAAAATTCAACAAAACGTTATGAAACAAAATGAAACCAATAGATACTAGTGTTAGCAACCTAAATTAAAAAGAATCAAAATTTTATCCTTTGTAGAAAAAAAGTTATGCGTGTCGAAGTACACATCACTTTTAAAAAATGTTGTTTACTATTAAAAACTAGTTATCAAAGGAGACGCAAAAAAAAAAACAATTTAATTCCAATTTTTTTTAAAAAAATATATTTAAAATCTACAAAAAAAATCTCACAAATCACTAGTTTACATCATTTTCAAATTTCTAATAGTTTACCTACTATAAGTGTCAGAAAGTGAAGTTTTCTCTGAAAATATTGATTTCAATGTCAAGTTTGGCCAAAAAGTGTAACCCATTATTGTGGGATGACCCTATCTGAGGCTCTATCTCGGCTAGCGTGGCCTTCTCAATGGAGCTATATGTTGGCATCTTGAGAAAGAAATCTCTGTAGCAGAGAGCTCCATCCGTGAAAGAGTTGAGAGAACTACTGCCATGCCTTCCCTCCCGGTGGGTCTCCAGGGCTAGAACATTCAACATCTCGATGCGTCTCCCACTCCGACCATCCTTGTGAGATGGAAAAAGCATTTAAAGATTCTCTTTCCACATGCTTACATGAAAGCCGAATTCTCCTACGCCTCTTGTGCAACCAATGGGTCATGACTAATATCCAGCTGTTGAGATATCTCCCCTACTTCATACATCACCTTAGCCATAGGCTGGAGCTCTCCAGCATACCTTTCTATTTTCGTTAGGTGCATTGATATATATCCCGGCCAGGCCAGCTCAATGGGCCACTATAGACTGAAACTGCTCAACTCCTCCTCCTCCTCTCTTGACTTTGTCAGATGTGGTTGTGGGTTTGTTTGGTGCTATCGCCATAACAATATCTGTGGTTGGCAGAGTTGGTTGTAAGGGCACTGAAGGGCCCTTCTAAGTGTCAATTGCCATGTTGGCCGACTCTCACTCATGTGGTGGCTTTGTGTCCTTGACCAATAATCCTGGTGACTTTGGTGGAGACGAATTTGTTGGTGCCCCCATCATACCCAGCGAGTTATCGATCCCTATATCCTCTTTAGTGTCATCAGTTGAAGGTGGTGGTACTACTAGTGTTGGTTGTGGTGTCACTGCTACTGGTAGTGTAGGAAATAGACTTGTAATTGGTACTATGGTTGGCTGCATGGGGATGGTTGGCTGCACTATGATAGTTGGTTGTACGGGGATAGCCTTCTCAATGTCCTCATGAGAGTAAGCCTCTCTTGCAAGTGAAACCTCCTCCAAACTCATCTCTGTGGAGGAAGATGTGTAATGCCCCGCCGTGTGAACCCCAAAGGACAACAAAACACACAATTTTTTTATTTTTTTTATTTTTTGAAAGAAAAACATTGCGTACGATGAATATGTACATTCAAAAAAGCAATTATACATTTGCAAAGTCATCTACGTCCTCTGGGGTGCATGAGACGGTCATTACGAATTCTAAACTTTAATCAATGAAAGCGAATACAAATCGAGATTACATAATGATAACATACAATCATTAATGATCAAATACGAAGAAAATGATACATCATTTTATAACAATTCAATTCACAATTCCATAATACAATAGTGGAGCATATTTCCATAGATCCAACATCTCAGATAACGGCTACCACATAAGGTTTACAAAGGTAAAATAGCAATACATTACAGCCATTTTAGGAGTACATTACATCACTTCCAGAGTATATTACATTACTTCAGGGGTCCATAAGCATCCTTCCATGTAAAGGAAAAGATACATCAAATACAAGAATATTACATAATTGAACATGGTACAAAAGACTTGAGGTAGAGTCCTGGATCAACAGCATCGACACGGACTCAAATTGGGGACCCAATGGGGTGCATAGCACGTTCCACCCGACCATGTGGACCCGAAGGTCCACCCCCCGTGCTAGGAGATGACAAGAAAGGATCCACATCCAAACAAGGCTAACTCAACAATGACATAAAATAACATCAAACAAGTACAACGACGCTTGTTTAGGAAACTCTTCCAAATAGTTCTGAAATAAGACTCACGATAACAAGGGTGTACCAAGCATAAAAAGCCACAAAATGAATACACATGCGAGGCATGAACCATCTCGCTCCTAGGCATAACTCGGGAAAAACAAATCATAGAACAGAGCACACCCATGAGAACTTAAAATAGGAATACAATCAATGGAAACACAAAGGTTTAAACATGGGAAAATTCAACACCAAAATGGGTTTCCCATCGCCTCTGGAAGCCTACAACATACCACTCATGACTATCGAACAAGGGAGTAACTTAAGCATTCGGGTTCCCATTATATCCAAAACATCTCTAGACATAAAGTTACCTCAAAAGTGAAATAAAACAAGAGGAAAAATATGGTCAACATAGAATCACTAGTATGCATAAAGAATCAAATCCAAAGAGTATTACTATCTACATGTTCAAGATAAACTATAAATGTCCATTCACTTAAACGTATAATGTAGAGAATAATTAAATAATTAAATGTAATTCCACCACAAACTCTTTAAATTAAATAAGCACTATGAACTCTACACCAAGTAAACCTTTAGATTTCTCTTAATTTAATACTCCTATCTTATATTATTTTATTATTTTTTTTTTTACTTTCAAATAATAATCATTAAAATGAAACATATATATTGTTATATTTGTTATTTCAAAATAATAAATTTAAATAAAATGCAGTTTATTGATTCACTTCATATAAATAAATTTAATTCCAAAATATAACTTTTGCATTTGTTGACTTTAAATTAAATAAATCCAATTTCAAATCCAACGTAAACAATTTATACACAAATCTTACTCTAATCGTAAGAAATTTGTGAATAAATTTAACTTTAAATAACTTGTAATCAAATCAAATTTTAAATGCAATTTGAAAATAAATCTATTTAATGTACATTTAAAAAAAAGAAAGAATGAATCTAATTCAGTTTACATAATCCAATCTTTCTATTATCAACTTTTAAAAAAAAACATTATTCCTATCATAGGGATTTAGCAAATAGCTGAGATAAAATTAAATAACTTTGAATCACACCATTTAATATTCAATTGTTCCCTCTAATAACTTATAACCTAAAACATATTCTTGAATCATTTTTAATTTATTCTGAGTTAAATTGTATTGTTTTATTTATTTATAATCAAATGATAAATTTTAAGAAAAAAATTATATCATATATAAATTATTTACCTTAGAGAAGAATTCTCAAAATTCTCTTGTTCTTTCTACAAAGAAAAGTAAGACTATTAGTATTTACTTATGTTTTTTTTTTTTTTAATATTGCTTTGGAAATTAATATATTCCCCTTTCAAGAGAATGACTCGCCACTATTTCCTTTATATAAGGAGACATTTAAGGAAGAAAAAGTGTAAGGAAGTTAGTTTCCTTTTTATTTTATTTTATTTTAATTTTTTTTTTAAGTGCAAGAATGAGTAAAATGACACAGCTATCGAAGTTAAAAATAGCTTTAGAATCAGTTACTAAACATAATTAAATTTATATATGTTCATCGTTGCAGCTGTAACTGGCTGTAAAATTAAGCATTTACGGATTATTTATATATCAAAGATTTATAAATTAAATTAGAATAGTGATTTATTGGTATGCTACATAAGCACTAGATAAACATTATATTTAAACTTAAATCCTAATACCATGAACACTATTAATAGTTTAGAGTATATATTAAATCTGATTATTAGAAATCGGATAATGTACGGTTGATAGATGAAGGCAACTAGGTATTTTACATATTCAAATCATTTACTTACTGCTGCTATTTATTTTAACTACACAGGGTAAAGGGCATTTTACATATTCAAGACATTTACTTACTGCTGCTATTTATTTTAACTACACAGGGCAAAAGGGTATTTTACATATTCAAGACATTTACTTACTGCTGCTATTTATTTTAACTACTCAGGGCAAAAGGGTATTTTACATATTCAAGACATTTAATTTGTTTAAAAACACACGAACCTAAGCTCCTCACGTGACTCCAGCTACTATTTACCATTGTTAGTTTCTTTTTTAATTTCTGAGAAGGCTGGAAAACTTCATGTAAATGCAATTGGCATGAGTAAAGCAACAGATTCTTTAAACCTTTAAACTTCCTATGATGTTCAAGTGCTGCGGCTAGACAGGCTGGAAATGGAATCAAAGAGATTATATAAACCTCTACAGCATTCTAATTTCAAGTACTGCAGATGTGACAGGTTGCCAACGATGTCAGGGAGGCTGTTAAAACTTATACATTCTCTCTAAAACCTAAATACTTCAGTTGTGACAGGTTGTGAATGGTATCAGGACATTATTTAAAATTCATACACCCTCCAAAGTCTAAGTTCTGCAGCTGCGATGGGTTGCCAATGATATCAGGAAGGCTACTTACGCCTCTACAGTCTTCTATGTTCGAGTCTTGCGGCTCTGACATAATGCTAATGGTATCACTTGGGTTTCAGAATTTGTAGTTGCAGACCGGTAACCCCAAAACACATAATTATGCAATGCTCCCTGCTAACACTGTGGTTGCTAAGGATAAGGACCTGATAATGCAACTGGGGTTAGCTCCAAGTTATACTCTGATGTTGCATACTCATTTGACAACGATGATGAAGGTGAGGCAGTGAAACAAAAAACCCAAGGCCGGGGTAAATGGAGGAGAATCAGGCATCTCCAAGGAAACCTTACGATCTGAAAATCCGGAGATGGCTTAAAGAAGAGCAGCGCCGACAATACCAAGCATAGCTGGCATGGAAAAAGAATGAGGAGACTGCAAGAAGATTGGCTGCAGGGGCGTAGGTACAAGAGATAGACTTATTGAGAAGGCTTTAGAAATTTCAAGGAAATTGCATTAGTCAGGTTTAAAGCCAAATTCTGCAACCTTTGCTAACACCATCCATGCCCATGCCAAAATGGGAACTTTGGAGAAGTATGGACATCCTTCGAAGCCTAAAGGATAGAGGAACTTCGTCAGATATTCTAGTTACAACTGGAAAACTACCCTAATAAACATGGAAGCCTAAAGTGGACGAAATGACAAGGCACATGATCTGTTCACAGAATGCTAGAAAGGGCTATCATCTCAAGGACTGCAATTTTCATTTTAATAAACATGCTCTAAAATCAACGTAGGAGCCTTATTTACAGGCAGCAGTCACCAAATTGGAGAAAATGAAAGATAATACCATAAAGGAAGAGTTTGGAGGAGCTAATACCGCAGCAAGCATTCCCTCTGCCTTTGCCCAACTGAAAACTTTGCTCTCCAATCTTGAAGTCGTAAGTACCCTGGTAGCAATGTATGCCAAAAGAAAATGGGAGACACAAACAGGGCACCCGAGCTCTTTAACAACATCCTCTCTGTAACCTCCTCCTGCTTTTCCATCGCTGCCAGATATCCCTTAAGATCATTTTCTAGATGTTGTAGATGCAGCTACATCAGTAGATAATGTGGATGCCTAGACAAGGCATACGAATTGTTGCACAGATTTCCTTAAAGAAACATGGTCTCAAGGAATGCACTCATTGAATGGATTTCATGGGAGGCATAAGAAACTTTCAAGTGAGAAAATCTGCAGGTGTTAAGATTCTTTCAGTAGGTAAGTATGCAAAAATGTTCCGCATGCAAAAGGCACATGAACTCTTTTACAGAATATCTCTGCCAGAGAATGTCGTCTCCCCCCTCCCAAAACTCCTCAATCCCTATATTTTTTTTTGGTCTATACATTTGTCATCAGAATAATTGAAAAGTCCCGCCATCTGCCAGGTTTCACCACTTCCGTTATCTTTATGCCATAATGCCATAACTCAGATGCATGCAATTTTTGGAACATTCTTAAGGCACGTGGAAAGTTTGGCCTTTCCATTGTTTACCTTTATTTTATTCTTTTAAATGTCTTTTGAATAATTCAGCAATAAGATCATCTAAGCTATTTTGTTACTCCTTTTTATTTATTTATTTATTATTTGAATATTATTAAATTTTATATGCATAAACACATTTAATGCTATAATTTAATAATATTAATTATATTAAAAATCTCTAGATGAAATAAAAGGACTTATATTGTTCTTATTAATTTTTTTTTTTAATAATTTATTATATACAAATAAATATTTTATATATATATATATACAAATACTTTCCTATTTAAATAAAATTTCCAAATTTAAACTCTAAATCAAACCTTTTATTATCTTTTTCTTTCAAAGAAAACATAATAAAATAACGTAATCTATGTTTTCTTCTAAATTGAATAACATTTTTTTTTTAATTTATAAGAAGATACAATCTAAATGATAAAGATTAAATAAAACAACAATTTATCCCTACTATATAATTTATTTCCTCAAAAGTGAGAGAGTAGAGCTAATAAATGTGATCCATTAAATTAAATGTCATGATGAAGGTTTAATTCATTATTTGATAAGGATGCTTGTGAGGCTCTTGTCAGATTTTAGTTCATCACCATCTTCTCTTAGAGTGATAGATTTCATAATTGTATTTGATGAAGGATTCATGGAATCTTTCCGGAAAGTCATATCACAAGATTTTGGATTCGATCTCTTCAACAAACAAAGGTTGGTTGAATACTTCTTGGAGTTTCAAGAAGTGGCAATTCAGATGGAATGAGAAAATCAACAGATTCGTGTGAGAGCAGTTCTCCGTCTAAGAATGCCAATCATCTCTCTGGTGATGAACGATAAGAATGTCTTCATTTCTTTGTGATCCATGAGTTACCATTTCTTGCTAAATGGATGCACTAGGAGCAGCAGTAGATTCAACTTCGTGCAACTCACGTATCAACTCTCCAATGCTAGAAGACAAACTCAAATTTCCTCCTTCAAAAATCTCTGAAGCAATTCCTTCATCAATATCAAAAAGAGGACTTACATAAACCTTATTAGCACCTTCTTCATACAAGAGATTGTCACAAGCTTGGAAAACTTGAGAATTTGAATGCTTTGGTCTCTTAGGACAACATTCCAAATCATATGTTTCTTACAGTATGAGATCAAGCTCATCAAGAATTTCTTGAAGCTCCTCTGCTCTTTTGTTTCCTTGCTCCCATGAATATTGAACAACAAAAATATGATTCTTTGCTTCAATTAGAGTCTCATGCATTTCTTGCAACTTTGCTTTGGTAAACTCATTCCACTCCAATGCCTTGTCAACAATATTGACCACTATGTCTTTGTCATGAATGATGTGCAAAAGAATAGCTTTAATTTCCTCCAACAAAAATTTAATGGACTTCATGTCATCAATAGAAATGCAACATACAACTTCTCCCCTAGGTACATCATGAATCAAATGTTCTACTTGCCTATGAATTCTATCAATTTTTGTCAAAACTTGAATACCATTATCAACAATGTGTGAACTTGAACTGCAATCATTATATACTGGCTAAGATGATATAGAACAAATTTGATGGATAAAGATTTCAAAAATGGTTTGAGTTGTACTCCTCAACTTTTCTTGCATGTGATGAACACTATTCATCATTCCATCCATAGTGCCTTCCAATTCCTTAGATTTTTGCCTTAGCTTGATTTACGGTGAAGAGAAATCTACCTTATAACTACTAGAAACTTCACCTTCCATGTTGTCTTCTACACATGATTCAACGGAATTGGTCAAATCAGCTTTGAAGTGGGAAGAGACTTCAGCTTCCTCTTTCTTCTTTTCCTCCTTAATTTGACTTTCAAACCAACAATCTCTGGAATTGTGAAGAAGAAAATTGCTAATTGAACATATATCTTCGACTAACCAAACTTCTCTTTCATTTGGATCTACACTTATAGCCTCTTCATGCATCTTTATTTCAACTTTTGTTTCCAAAAGTTCTTTCTTTGAATCTTCAACATGAGGCTTCTTAACACAAGTCAACTCATTGTTCTCCTCTATAGAAAACAAGAGTACCTCACTAGCCTTCAAAGTTTCCACTGTCACATTACATTCTTGTACATAATTCTTGGATGAGTGCAAATCCATAGATACCCCTTGAACTTTTGCAATGTCTTCAAAGGGATTCCAACTTTCAACCTCCTCTTCAACTTCAAAAATCTCCTCTTTGTTCACAACAATCTTCTTCAAAAATGGTTTCAACTTATCTTCACATTGACTGAAATTTTCTTTAACTAACAAATCAGCAGTTTATCCCTAATATCAAAAACAAATTAGCAGTGGGAGAAATCTGCTCTTCACATTTATAAGCATCCAAGAGAAGAGTTTGGACACTTTCAGGAAGACTATCAACTTCTTTAATTATAGAGATTAGAACATTCATGATAGCTGCAAGCATACTCTCATCTTGCTCACTCCAGGTCAAGGTGAAGAGATAATTAGACAAGTGATAAATCTGATTCTCCATCCACAATTCTATCAATAAGATGCAAGCACTAACTTTAGAAAATGTCTTTAAAACAACTGCTCTTCTTGGAAACAAGCTACTACTAGTTTCATCCAAATCTTGAGAACTTTCCACTATCATATTCAATATGATCTTCATAGTTTCGTCATCATAGGGCAACTGGGGAATTACAATTCTTATTATCTCCATGAAACAAGAAGAAATCAGCAGCTTGGTTTCTTCATCAGGATGCCCCAACCAATAGGGCTGATTCAAAGAATTCACTGCAGGAGCTAGTGCCAACTCCATTTTTTCTAAAGGTGATGGCTTCACTTGTCTCAAACATTGTTCTAACAAATGAAGAATGTTCTCTTCATTTTCTCTTGACTGAAATTCTTTGTCAAGTCTCTTTCTAGCCATATACAGTGCCTCTACCAGACCCATCTCTTCATCAGTAGCCATGCCTTAATCTGACAAACTTGGTTTCTCAAATCTTAAAGAAAATGTGCCAACTTTTAGAAACCGCAAGGAGCTGAGCTAGAATATGCTTTGACTTTCGGTGTAGTACCGAAGATCTCTGTCACTCATCTTCCTAAACATGAAGCATTGATCAATAGGATGGCAGGATCTTCTACTCTGATACCACTAAAATATGCTAACCAATTTTTTGCCACAATTTTTACACAATAACCAACACTTGGCCAATTTGATTAGCATTAGAGCCAAAACCAAATCTCTATCAAAGCAACTCTAACCAAGAATGCACCCTAAAACCACTGAAGGAAGAGGGGTGGGCATATGGTTAGAGGATCCCTAGGATCAAATAACCCAACAACTGAAATTTATTACAATTGAATGTAAATGGTAAGACTCAACACCAAGAATGTGCACACAAGATCCTTTTGAAGGCGAGGTGCTAACATATGGCAGAGTACTTATTACAAATTGAAATGAATTTAGGCGGTGAACCAACTATGAGAATTTCCATGCCACCACTTGAACAGTGGGGGGAAAAAACATTACAATTGATGCAACACTAATTCATCCGCTGTGGTGAGCATCCACTCAACAGTGGGAATTCTCCACTTTCCAGTGGGTGACAAATGAAAGTTTAGAATTTTCTTTATCCACAGTGGTGGTAAACCATCCAGGGGTTACAATGTTGTGAATTAATTACAAGAAAATGCAACAAATTAAAGAACTGAAACAATACTATTGTTTTCAATTTTACAATGAAGAATAACTGCAAATTTCAAGTGTTTTTATCCATCATTACAATATACAATTAAAGGATGGTTTCTTAAATGAAAATCCTCTTAAATAAACTTGCCAAAGCCATAAATCAGAAACTAGAACAATCTGATATAAAAATCTACAATTTCGAAATGTCCATCAGCCAACAACAAACTCACCAAAATGAACACAACTCCCAAAAATATGCTCCTATTAACCTAAAATAAAAAGAAAAAGATTTCTAGGAGGTAGGTTCCCAAGACTTAATCAACAAACTGCAACAAAATCTCAAAGATTATTCTTACACGAATTCCAAGACCTCACTAAATGGTACAGTCCTTAAGAGGGGCGATTTCACTTGCAAAAATTTGAAACTTGGAATTAAATTCTGATAACCTCCAAATATGATTGCCTCTATCATAGAAATGCAATGATCAAATACCCAGAACAAAATAAAATTCATACTAAAAGCTGTATATAAAAATCACTTTCAGCCATGATAAACCAACAACATGAAAACTAGAAATATCTCACCAAAACTCCATAATAATGCTCAATATGTACTTCTGGATGAAGCACACTCTTAGTCCACCACCTAGGGAACCATAGTTTTAGGCCTGAAGAGTGGAGTAAATTTTCTAAGCTTTCCCTTAGCCGGATTTTGGATTTCAAACCAACAGCATAACGTTATATTTTTCCCAAGATGAGAAATGAATGAGCAATGCCTCAATAAATAGGCTCTTCAGCTGGAAATTGAATCAACTTGAAACTCCCACAAGAAACTCTTCAGCTTCTCCAAGGGACGCCACCTCTCATGTTAAACTTTATTTGAATTAATAAAACATTAATCATCTCCCTTTAGGCATCCATTTACAATTTGCACAATAAAAAATTTAATATAAATATTAAATGCTCAAATCAACCCCTTATGACCCCTTTTTAAAAACAACTTGAAGTTGTTGCCTAGGCACAAGGTACAAACTCAAATTATAAAAATGACTAAGTGTTGAAACTCAGTCCAAAGGAGAGATAGAAGCCAAAGCCAAAACCAACACCCAAATTGATTCTGCCAGAAATAGAATGATGAATTGAGCTGATGCTGCAAATGAGGTTACTGCCAAAATAGACTTACTAAAAATAGCCAATGCCAAAAAGAGTAAGTTCACTTCACAACCAACAGAAAGCCAAACTAAACAACTGAACTACAAAGGATTGAATTGTTGCTAAACATATACTACTAAAAGATATACTTGCTAAAAATAGTGAACTGCTATAAATAGTAAGTTTGCACAACATCCTCTGAACGCCAACTAAGTAGTATTTGAAAGAGGAAACCCTAATTTTTTGCTTCAACTTAGCCTATGGATTTTCGGAAAAATGCTAAATCCAAATGAAGAGCGTATGGCCAAAATGGGGACATTACAGTAAATATATTGATCCATTTACAATAACCATTGTGGAAATAAAAAAGAACCTTATATGGGTCATGGTGCATGTATAGGATAAGTAATACTAGTGTATTAACTAAAGTTCCCTTCGAAAAGCATTCAAGATTTGGCTAAAGGCATATATAACACAATAGAAGAAAACTCCATAAATGCAAAAATAACACCCACAAGTATAGACATGACAATGAGAATGAATAGGGTATAAAAAAATAGATGAAGTTTCTCCTCCATTAGGATGTATTTGAAAATGCATGGAATTAAGGCCCAACCCAAGATTCTCAAAGGAAAGTGAAGCTCTAAAATTCCCCACCAATATCAAATTTTCAACATGTCCCTTTTATGAGTGAGAAACAATTTTAGCATCAAATCTTGCTTCATAGGAGATGTAACTATGAAATCTAAGAAACCCATAAAATTCACCAAGTGAAACAGAGGTCAAAGAGTGCTGTGATAAAATTTACTCCCATATAAGTAGATGAAAATATCTACAAAAGCCACAAATTAAAAAAAATACCTATTTTAATTGCAAAGTGTTATTTTTTAGGCTACCAATCCTTATAATTTAGATTTAAATCCTTTTGACGCTACTTTCATCTTCGCCTCAATGCTCTTGATGCACATGTTTTTTATTGAGCTTGTCAAGGCATACCTTACTAAACTCTCTTTCCACTATAGAAAACAAATATCATGGACTATAATTATTTATTAGTCCATTATGACACATAACCATTAACAACATTGTGCTCAAATGTTTCCACATTTTTTAAAAGATTTTTTCTATATAGATTGCCTCATTAAATATACTTTTATATTTTTCATACATGTCAATGAGGGCACTTTTAATCACAATATTTGATACAACTCAAGTTTTTATTATGATATGAATTTTCACATTGTTGTATACAATGAATACTACCACCTATATCCACAAATGCCTTGCAATTGAACTTTGAAGAATTTGAAACCCTATAAATATGCCACATCCCACTTCCTTTGGTCCCCTCCATATACTATGAACTTTTCAATAAATAGGGGAAGAAATACTAGTTGTCTAATTTAATCTTTCACATAATCGAGTTTTTGATTCACAAAATATTAAATTATTTTAACTAATTGAAATTCAAAACAATTGTAAACAAAAAAGAAGTGATAATTGCATTTCAAGAAAAAAAAACAAGAAAAAAATAGAAAATATAGCAACATTAGATGACACATTTTTTTCTCAAACTTACATAATTTTCAAGAAAAAAAATTTGTAAAACAAAAACATTAGCCATTCCTAGAAATATTTTAATTTGCATAATTTTTAAGGAACACTAATATGAAAAATGACAATACACAAAAAAAATAAGCCCCTATCCTATAGGTAGGGATTAATAATTAATCATATTATGACCGTGAAGAAATTATTTTTGAACTTTTAAAATCCCTCTTGACTTCATTTTCTATAATGGTTTCAAAAGTATTATTAAAAATGAATATATATAAATTTATTTTTTATTTTGTTGCATAATATAACTCTTTGAATGTTTTGTCTTTATTTTGGTAAAGACTAATGAAGTAAAAAAAATTGGTTGATATGTGTACAATAGAAAAATCAAACTCTTTTCTAATGTTTGAGATTTAGTAGATTTAAATTTTATTTATTATTTTTTCTTGTTTTGGAACAATTTTGTAGGTGTTTTTTTCTATTTCTTTATCATATAAAATAATTAAAAAAATAGTTAGAGTTGTTTTGTATTTTCTAAAGTATGTCAATTTAATATTTTCATTAGTAATTATGGCAGTTGAAAATTTATTTCTTTGACACGTGATCATAATGATTTTTGATAAAATAAGAAGCATTTATAAGACATAGTATCCAAACACAAAAGGACACAAGGGTAGAGAGTTTAAAGCAAAAAAGAAACCAGGGTCACAAGAAACAAATAGACCAGTGACATCAAACTTACAACAAAGTCACAATAGAGTAACTATCGAAAATAACAAACAATAAGAAGAACACCCCACTTGAGAAGGTTTTCCCAATCCTCCATGAGGAATTTAAAGACATCCTACTTTTGTTGGCTAAAATTGGAATCAATTGTCTTCTCTTGCTTTTTTATTTCCTCATGCAGTACAAAACCAAGAGTTACAACAAAGTGATGTATGACTTTTAGGGTGAAACATTAGAGGACATTAAGTTTCCTCTCCAAATTTTCAATCCTAGTCGATAAAGCCATGAAGTCCTGGAAAGTCTTCTCGCAATTGGGGTATTTATCATCATTGTGTTCTTTAGTGGGGGGTGGATTTATCTATTTCTTACATCATTGCATTGAATTCAGGAAAAAAAATTGGACCATCGACATCTACCTCAGGTCCCATCACATCATCATAATTGTTGCTACCATCATCTTCCTTGACTTGCTTAGAATCATCACTGGAAATCTCATCAATTGTAACGTCAGGGGCTTATTTTCCAAATCTTCACATAGTAGGGTTAGTGTAGTCAACATCAATATTTGGGTCGGGTTCTCTTTTACTCTCATCTTTGTTCATGTTTTTATTGTTATCATCAATCTCCTCCTCATAAAAAAATGCCTTCTTCAACATAGAAGTTTACAATGGCTTTCTTTTTATTTTTTATGGGTGGCTCTTTCATAGTTGTATTAGGTTTTTTGCCAAGCCTTTTGGGGGGGTGGGGGTGTTTAAGCTTACACAATCTAACAACAATGATTTTTTGGCTTAATGATTTTTGTATTTTGGAAGATTTGGGTTGCTTAATTGGGGGATTTGAATTTGGATCAAGAGTGGCGTGTTTAGTGGGCAAAGTCAATTTTCATTTTGGAGTAGGTTCAACAGCTTCCCCATTATAAGGGTTTGAGGGGCTTCTAGAATGGGAAGGGACAATATAGGGTTCTTCAACCAGGAAAGCCCTAATTAGCTTGGGGGTACATAAAGCAAGGTGGAAAGGTACAATCTAAGTA
Organism: Sequoia sempervirens; assembly: GCA_007258455.2. Classification (NCBI taxonomy): domain Eukaryota; kingdom Viridiplantae; phylum Streptophyta; class Pinopsida; order Cupressales; family Cupressaceae; genus Sequoia; species Sequoia sempervirens. Next base: position 44,324,879 of record VDFB02000007.1, on the reverse strand, counting down.
CGAGCCCTTGGTGGAGCAGAATGAGTTGTTTACCCAAGTTTTTTAAAGACATCTCTATGTCCTCTTTCACAAATTGTTCAAGAGAGGATAAACGGTAGAATGGAAAGCTAATCAACACCATGTTCCTAAAATGGTCTAGAAGAGGGAGGTGATAGAAGTAGTAGCATTTAAAACAACCCTCAAATGTGATATATTTCATTAAAACAAGGAATACCTTATCCCACGGGTTGGGGAGTTTGTCACGGTTGTATCTCGCATTCAATTTAACAGGGTTTTCACCTTCTTTAAAAAACAAGTGCATATTCTCCATGTATTATACCTTCATATGCTTCTTCAACTTATGCCCATTGCTCAACAAGCCCGTGGCTTGTTCTATCACCTCTTTGTTAACTTTAAAGGAAATTCCTCCCATCTTGACGTGTCTTTTGTTCTATTCTCTAGCAAATTGGGTTGAGAGATTTTCATCATGCCTGCTCAAACACTCCATAAGTAGTGCTAACTCATGTTGCGCCCTTAGCACACACACCCCGTTCGGAATGAGGACCCTCTCTTTTCTGCCTTTCCAGGTTGTTTTGTTGTCGCCTTGTTTTGTGTGCCCTCGTTTTGGTGTCCTAGATGGTCGGTGTGTCCCCAAAGTCTCATCTTAGGTTGACCATGCCTCATCCCCGTAATTTTTTTTAAGTCCTGGGCCTTCACGAAGTTCCTTTGGCAGTTTGCCTCTACCAACGTCCTTGAAATCTTCCGAGCTTGGCCCCTCGAGTTTCCCTTTGGTGTTGGCCGTCCCAAACGACTAATGACTCCATCCTTCTACACCTTAGGTTCTGGTCGGTTGTTCGCCATGTCTCAAATGCTTTTGGTGACTAAGTTTCAATTGAACTGCTTTGAGACCTTCTGGACCCGGTCTTTCAGAATGCTCCTACTAGACTTTTGTTCTTCTTTCGCTATCTTCGACGACCATGCTCTAGGAACTTCCTAAGACCCGGGACCCAGGTCTTCGATCACTGTCCTCAAAAAGTTGTGTTGCAAAGGGGGGCATCCTTCATGAGCTCCGGGCTCAGTTAGCCAGATTTCTCTGCCCGGGAGGCTATTGTAAGCTTTTTGTTAGACCTCTCACCGCCAACTTGCATCCCTTCAGCCTCCAGGTTCCAGACCTCTTGTCGCCGTCTTGGAATTTGAATTCACCAACCCTCTCATCCTCAGTATGGGCATTTATGGGATGCATTAAATGAGTCTTGGGGTATAAATAGTAGGCCCAACCTATCATTTTCATAATGTCAGGATAGCCCGAAGAGAGTTTAGAGCCATCAGAGAAGCTTAGTGCCTTTGCCATTCACCACCACTGCGCCCATTGCTTGCATTAGTCGATTCTCCAAGGATCCAATGATCTTCACCATCGGGTTCTTTAGGTATGCTCGACGTCCGCCCTCCCGCATGAATTTTTTGATGATTTCATGCTAAATAATGGATAAGTGGGGGGAAATGTGCGTCCTTTGGGTAGAGAAATGAACATCCACAAAACCCATGTCTTAAAATTACAAGGAGCCCTTCAAATTGCCTAAAAAAAAATTTAGGACTTTACCATTGCGGTGCTGTTCTTCTCGCAGAGCGCCCATGCCGTCCAGGCCCGAGCCTTCCCATAGCCACTAAAAATTCAAAACTCAAGACTTTAAATTGATGAAAAAATGTTCTTCTAGACCCCAGACTCCGGGTTCCCCTTTCCTGCTCACTGTGAGGAGTTACAAAAATGAACTACGCTGCTTTCAGGCTTCCTAAGCCTTTCCTTGTGGGATTCTATCCCCAAGATGTCTAGGGGCTTTTTCCGTTTCAAACAGCATATCCGCTTCGTCTGCCCACACCCCGAGTCTCGTTGTGATCTTCGCTAATCGAGTTAAGTGAACAAAGTGCCACATCCATGGCATCCTCCAGACCCCGGACTGCGGAGTTCTATCTGCAGACTTCTGCGTCGACGTCACCATTCCAAATGCCCAAATGACCTCTTCCTTTCGCCTTCCGGGTCCCGTGCATCCTGACGTCATTTGAACACCAAATGACCAAAAACTTAAGGGCCATCTTCTATAAGACCTCCTCCTTAGGGTTTTCATTGTCGGGATGTTGTCGCATCTCGACCGTCCTAAAAGGAAGAATGGGCCCATCTTTCTGACTCCCGAGTCCCGATGTCCCAATCGCCCAAGAAACTAACGAAGAAAACATAAAGGCCAAACATGATGTCGGGTCCGGTCCGCTGGGTCATTCTCACTGGGTTTCCATTCAATATCCATTGTTCCAAACAACCATCACCCAACATCCTCCCGACTCTTGAGACTTGAGCGTTTAAAATATTAAGAGGGTAGGTCGACCACCTTTTTGCCTTGCGAGTTCTGGACTCCGGAACTCCGTCCTCAGAATTTTGTTTCCTCCTGGCCGTTTCAAACAACAAACCATGGATAGTTTTCTTACCTCGAGGCCTCGAGTGCTCAAAACTAATTCAAATGACCTCCAATCTAGGAACAAGCCTTGACCCATGTGCTTAAACTGAGCCCTCCCCTGCATGAACCTTTCAAATCATCCAAACTTGAAGCTGGAAGAAACCATCCGGATTGCCCTGCCTTGTTCGCCCTTCCAAAATGACAAGCCTGCCAGGGAAGTCTGACCCTTTGGGCCTGGATTGACCAAATTCCCTCTAGTGAACTACTGATGACATCTCAAATTAAATGTTTGACCTTATGAGCGATGTATTATCAAATTTGACCTCATTGATTGGGATTTTGGCTAACATTGATGTCTTTAAGCTTAATTGTACTAATTATGCCTTTATCTGCAGGATATATGGAATCAGGTGCAGGATCCTCGGGGGCAGGCACAAAGGACAAAGGGAAGAAATCAGGCAGAGTTCCTCATGGGAACGAGGACAAAGACTAGATGAAATACCAATTCCAGGGGGAGCCTTTGCACTCAAAGGTCATTACAGATTGGAAAGAAATCACAAACACCAATATCGAGCAAGTTGATATTGATGAATTCAAGCAAAGGGTTAGGGTCTGCCCACCCATGGAGAGTGCAAGATTGATCAGAAGCAGTGGAATTGATAAGGTTGCAGGCTTTCCTCTGTCCTTGGTCACTCCTGAATTGGTCATGGGTTGTTGACAGGCATATCAACCGGAGACTCGAACGATAGTTGATAAGGAAGGAAACATTCTAGCTGATATGTCCGGTGAGGCGATAATGAAGACCTTCCACATCCCTACCTTTTGGAAAAAGGAGTTTCCAACCATAGAGGAATGTAAAGCAATGTGGTACGAGGACCCAGGTGGTTGTAAAAAACTCATAAACCAGTTCTGGCTCAAAGAGAAGTGGGGCAGCACTGCGAAAGTTCCTCAAGAACTTTTTCGCAACGATTTTCACGAAGATTATCATGACTTGGTGACTTTGTTGAGCAGAGTAATGGGCCTTCCCACTGTTGTGTATTTTCAAGAGTGGATGGTATACTTTTTAGAGAAAATTCTTCACGGAAAGGAGGATGTTACCACAAACGCTTCATTCTACTGGGGGGAATAATAAGCGACTACTTCCATGAGCAGTTTATGAATGTCAAGAAGACCTCTAAATTCTACATGACCTCCTATCTTGTTTACTCACTGTCTAAGTGGAGGCAGTACAATGGACTATTCAGGGCACCTGATGAGGAATTTTGGTGAAAGCTAAAAGTTTATGATAGATACCCCCAGCTCTAGTTCAGAAATTTTAAGAAGTATTATTGTAGGGTGAATGACACCTTTGTGGGTCACATCATTAGAATACTTGGAGGGGATTTTGAAAGGAGAGTTTCTCATAGTGCTCAAGCGTTCCTGAAACAATACGCCTTCTTGTTTATTCAATACCCTAAGTTCACCTACATTCATGCCCAAGGTTGTACAAAGAGGTCGAATAAGTTGCCCTGGTATCCCAATGACCATATTATATTGCTAGAACTCTCTCGGCAACTACGACATGTGCATACTCTTCTCAGCAGCAAGCATTTGGCAGGGATCCCTTATCCCCTTTCTTTTGGCCAAGGGATGTACAAGTTGCAAACCTCTCAATGTGCAGGGAACTCAGAGAAGGAACTAGCAAAATATCATTTTTTCCTACACACTGCTCGCCCACGAATGGACCCGTATGGGTACATAAGGAAAGCACTGGGACTAGAGTACGCCCATTTGCATCATGTAGAAGATTTTTGGGAAAATTTCAAAGATGATAAGGAGGTGCGCATGAGGCACTACATGTGAATGACCGCGTACTTTGTGAAAATGGTGAATATATTTCTTGTACTCGACCAAGTTGAAGAAGATGAAAGCACCGTAATGGACCCTAGGTACAATGCAGTCACCAACTTGCTAATGCCGACAATAGATTGGGATGAAAAAGAGGTTAATGACCTTAATATTATAACCAAGCCTGCTAAGGCTCGCACCAAGGAATGGGTCAATGGACAGGTGACCTGATTGAAGCAACAAGGGTTTCTGCTAGCATATGAAGGGCTCAAAAGTGAGTCTAGTGCAACAAATGATGCTACTAGTACAACCTCAACAGGAGAGACTTCCAGATCCCCTCTGCTCACGAGATCAAAGAAAAGGAAAGAGACTGAGGAATAGCAGCCTAACTTGAAGGTGTATGCTAGAAAGGCCTTAGAGGGTGAGTCCTCCAAGAGACATAAGGGCTCGAGTGACACAACTATGGTGCCTAGTATACAGGAAGATCCACTCTATGAGGGAGAGGACATGGAGGTTGATCCACCTAAGTCTCTGCCAGCTGCCTCTAATACTATTTCCCTTCCATCCATCTCGTAGGGTATGGTTGCTACTTCTCTGCCCGCAGTGGACATCTCGGTCCACCTTGCCTCCTCTCCACTAGTTGAGAAAGTTGTGATGGTTGATTCTTCTTCAGCCACAACTTCTCCGCTTTCCTCTGTCTCCATGTCTCCCACCACATCACTTCAACTAACAGGGACAACAATACTAATGCCAACGCTCACACTACCAGAGGCATTCTCAAGACAGATGAAGAATGTCCCTTTTGAGATTTCTGAGGTGTTCTCAAATCCTACCATCTAGGCCACCTTGGCATAGGTTCTTACTGTCATTCCTGTTTCAAAGCCTCCAACTGAACCACCCGAGATGAGGGCTACAATGGAAATATCTAAGGAATGGGAACAACATGCTACAAAGGCATTGGAGGAGTAAGCGAATGAGTACCATGAACATTTGGAATATGAGCACTTGCAAATTGACAAAGTAGTTCATGAAGAAGAAGAAATGGGATCTTCCAAAGGCGGCGATGAAAGAGATCCTGGTACTAAAATTATACAAAAAATTGATGGTGATCTCAAGGAGGAAATGGCCTGGAAATTGAAGGACATTGGAGAGGAGGTAAAAATTCTGCCTCCCAAAGAAGAAGGGCAAGAGGATGACAAGGTAGAAGAAAATGTGAAACTTCCTATAGGGGAATGACAGGAAGATGTGTCACCTCCTCATAAAGAAGAATAGAACATAGAAGAGGACAAACCTAAAGGTCCCAAAGAAAAAAAGTCTCGAAATTGAGCAACCTGAGGAGCACGAGCATGAAGATGAGTAGGATGAAAAAAAAAAGACGAGGCTGAAATGGAAGAAGGTCCCAAAGAACACCTACTGACCATTTAGTCCCCAATCAAGCGCATAACATTCACCCAGGACTCCAATGAAGAAGAAGGGGAGGACACTAGGGTGGAGAAGGAGGCTTCTAAAGATGAGGAAGTTGAAGTCATAAGGGATGAAGAGAAGGATGACGGTGAATCACCTAAAGAAAAGGCTTAGATGCCCGAATGCCTGGAAAGGAAACTTGAGAAGAAGGCTCCTGCCCCGAGAGATCCAAGAGAAAGATTGGAGGCTATCCTAGCCCGAGCACAAATCACTACCAAGAAGGATAAGAAGCCCAAGGTCAAATCAAAGGTGACAATGGACGCCTCAAGATTGAGGACCATGCAAGTATCCATAGCAGTAGTGGGAGAAAAAGGAATAAGCTATAATGTTTCTACTATTAACTTAGGAACAACTACCAGAGAATAGAAAGTGGAACACCTTCAAGAGTTTGTCGCTATCGTAGTGCATCTCATATAGCAAGATAAGACTTCGAAAGAGGAACTTAAGGCACAGGTAGCTGATCTGATGGATTACATCCAGCAATGGTCTTCAATCGAGGAGATGCCTACCACGTCCTCTACCCTACCTCAATTACTATCAAAAGAGAAAATAAACAAGCTTGAAAGGAGAAAAAACTTGGATAAGACCACAGAAAGCTGGTTCTGATAGGTCTTGTATACTAGAAACATGGGCATCACCTACGTCGTTAGGACAACAAATAAGTTCTTAGATCTACAATAGTCTCTTGAGGGTACAAGAAAACTTTGCACTAACTTCTTGATGAGATATGGGTCCACCTACCTGAAGATTGAGGCTATTCTCAAACTACCAGGCGCGACGTGGGAAAAAGAGCTTGCATTCAAGAAGGACGATCATTGGCTGATGGATGTATGGAAGTGGAACTTTGAGAACAGGAAGGAAAGGTTGGAGCAGGTGCTTGACAAGGTGGATTTGGACATCGAGTGGGCTAAGGAAGTTAGAGTAGATTGTGCCTGATACTTGAAGCTGATGACAGGGTATGACATACCTGTTGTACATATAGATCCAAAGAAGATAAAGCCCTATTTCCATAAAAGGATGGAGGACATAATGTCATATGAGATCACCACCAATTTCATGAGTTTTTCCGCCTGGGCCTTCACCCAGTCAGAGCTATATAGAGACCACACTGCCAAGTATGATGAAAACTGGGAAAAGCTTACTAACAACTCCAAGGAATGGAGTTACCAATTGCTACGATTCAAGATTTTGGAGGTTGATAAACTCCAGCTGGTAATTTTGAAGTTCATGGAGTATGCAACTTTGAAGAAGTAGGAGGGAAACCCTATTATTAATGAAGAATTCCTAACAGAGTAGCTACAACAAAAAGGAAATGAGCAAAAAACAAAATGCTACAATGTTGTCACTAGAGGACAAAATAGGATAGAGACAAAGTTGTATTTTAAATTATAAAATATTATGGCGTAGGTAGAACCCTAACTTGTAATGAATCATGGCCACATAATGCAAACTAATCTTGGCCATTCATTCTACCTTTTGGACACTATAAATAGGGGGTCTCCTCTCATTTTCAAGAGAGAGTTGAGTTGTTGTAATGACATGCTATAGAAATTTTAATGGAAATACATTGACTTTGGTGCATTTTTTGAGTTTCTCTCTATGTTTCATGATTCAATGTACCATAGTTAGATGTTTTGGTTAGATTTACATTGTTGTTCTAGTTGGTTTTAGATTGCTTAGATAGATTTGGTAATGCTGTTCTGTGGTTATGAAAACTTTTGTTGTGTAGATGCCTTCCTAGTCCATACTTTTTGTTATTTGCTACTGGTAAATGGCTGTGTAAAGTTAGCCTGGGCTAAAACTTAAAGCTGCTTTAAAATTTCATCTTTATTCATGCATGTATATGGTGGATGAATGGTAAAATATCTGCAGACCTTGGAAGATAGCAAGATTTCATGATACTGTAGGTTTCTTGGTTAAGTGGAATCCTGTTTGAAGGAAGCTATCCACAGTAGAACCTCCATGATCACTGTTCATAGTTAGTTACAAATCCAAGAAACTCTCCTTTTCCTTGCTCTTTTTCCTTTTTTTTTAGAAATAACCTATGCTAAGGTTCATTGCACATTGCAAAGCTAAAACCTAAGAAAACATTGGAGTTTCAGATTGTTGTTTGAACCTGCAACAACATACACATCAATTTCCATCCTAGAAACTTCAATTCATAAGATCCACTTTGCAACCAGTTGCGTAAGTCTGCCTAGTGATTCCAACAAATCACATCAAATATAAACTGAGGAATTCAATGCAAGTCATGACCTAACACCCAAGAGACTTTGGGGTGATTTTTCAGCAACTTGCGGTTGGAAGTCCCCTTTCAAGAGAGGTAGTGCACCTACGCACTACCTGTGTTGAGAAAGTGTGCAAAAACACCCATCAGCAACTCGCCTTCCACACAAACATGCCAGAGTAGAGCATCCTTCCAGAATTCTTCACATGAGCCTAGCTTCATTCTCACTTGTTCTCCACCCATAGTCTGTTGAAGGTAAAGATGAAAACACTGAATAAGGTTACCACTGCAGTGATTTAGGCAATAAAGATAGAAGGGTCTTCTAGAATTGATGTAGGGTTTTCCATCAAATAATTTCAAAGTAGCCAAAAAGAACAAAGGACAACGCATTAAGTGGAAAATCATGCTCGAGATAGGAGTAATCCTTGAGTATATCCAATCTATCAAGATTTTAGTTAGAGTTATCTTTTTGGCATCATTTTTATGCTGAATTATAAACACCCTTGTGCCAAAAGTCCTAATCCTTTGCTTGAAATCATTGAAGCACATTTTTGGATTAATCTAAGCCATCTTGGGTGGTGGGATTTCAATCTCGGGACAACACTCAATTTTTGAGTTTCTACCCATGATTAATTTCCTCATGATAATTGGTCATAATTGTTAAGTCTTATAGTAGTAAAAAATGATTTCATTTTCTTAATGATTTGAATTTTTAATGATTATTTTATTCTAGAATTTAAGATTTCAAAATTTCTATTAGTTCTCATATAATTTCCTAGTTGTAAGTTTGATAAGGAAAAAAAACCAATAATAAAGTATTACATACATGTAGAAACTAATCCATTATTAATAAGTGGTCTTTACAAATGCTTGAGACCAATAGGTGTAGCATAGATTATGTCATATGAGTAATTCCGCGTTTCCTTTCACTTTTTGCACAATGACTTGTATATATTTTATAAAACAATAGAAAGTGTTACAAGAGGTTTTTTATTTTGAAAATGGCGTTTCATACAAGTGTATGAATTTATAAATATTTTTGTTCCAATATCAATACATTTTCTAATATATTTTATGTTTAATTTTTCTAGTTTGTGACAAGTGGTGGAAAATCTAGCACCTTCAGTTCCTTTTATAGATGAAGTAACCTTGTCTACACTTCAATGTTTAAGGATGTGAAATAAAGTTTTATTATTTCAATTTGGTTCCTTTTTGGTAGTCCTTTCCTTTTCATAGTTGCATTGGGAGGCTATACATTCATCTTCTTTTTCATGTAAGTGAAATCAATTCATCAATAGACTTTGGAGGGTTGAATTCCAACTCTGTGAGAGTGGGTTTCATATCCTTCTCTTCAAGATCAACTTAATATCGATAGGGTAATCCCATGTGTATAACTTAACAGTTATTGAAATCAAACAAAATGGACAACCAAAATTACTAATAGCCAATCCCAACCCATTAACATGGCCCCAAATCTTGTCACTAAGCCAAGAACAATTATCCATGTCTTAAAACCCTTATATAGCTAAGAAAATTTTTCTAGCATAACCCGTATGAGATAAATTCATTTAAAAACTCTCTTGATGATATATCCCTAGTTATCATGAATTCACAAAATTGAGTCCTTTATTCCTACACTATTGGTAATTTTTTTGATTTTTTTGAATGATTTGTGATTGACCGGGTGGACTAAAGATTGATTCCTATTTGATTGGGCTAAAAATTTAGAAATAGCAATAAGGAAAACAATGAGGGAAACATAAAAGAAATGATCTAGGTACATGTGCCATCAAATTATAAGCATTTTACATAGAGCATACTTAGTAATATAAAATTGAATTGCATGAATCCATATGAATTAAAAAAAAATCATTACAATGTTTGTAACATTTTAAAAAGATGTCACATCTTAAAATGACCAATATAATCATGTCAGCAAGTGTGACAATAGAAAAAACTTAACATAAATAAAAGCTTCCTTAAATAAATATATAATAAGCTTGGATCTACATTGCCAGTATAATACCTAAAGTATTTTTATGCTTCAATTGATTTAGTGTCCTTTTGAAACAAGATATGACATGGTTAAAACCATAAACAAACCTTAGCACTTGCATAGTCTCCAATTGCAACTAGAAGAACCAACCTTCTCCAAAATGAGCCAAAATATTCATTGTAATAGTATCATGGTGAAACCATAATTTACAACTTTGTAGCACTAAGAAAATCCATGGTCTGAATGCATTCTCGCCAAAAAAGGATGTCTTAGATTGAAAGGAAAGGAAGAGCAATGCCATTACATTTTGCAGTCAAAATCTGTTATGAAAAGTGTATGCATTATTGTTGGGATCTCCTTTTAAATATATTAGAATTCAAAAAGTGTTGGCATCCTAGGAATTGTCAAGAACTTAATGAAGTTATAGAACCTAAACAAAGTTTTTCCACAAAACATTGCACTTTCTTTTTCTATGTCAGAGATTGGCTATGTAATCTAAACTCTTTTATTTTTTCAACATTAAGAACCTCTTTGGGAACTTACAGTTCATTAGGAACCATGTAAAGAGCATTGATGCCACCATGAAACTTTTATCTTTTTTGGCCTCCAAGTGTGGGATGAGAAATCAAGGGAGTTTTGGTACCAACATTAACCATCGAAAAAATCCTCCATTTATTTCATTGACTATCTCTCACCCTCTTATCACTCGTCAAAGATACGTTGGGAACTCAGAACATAAGGAGGTTCTTAGTTTTTAGTTCTTGGTAAAACTCTAACATAATCCTTTTTTCCTTATTCCACGAAGTCGGAGGTTTGTTTCCCACCTAGAACTCCTCGAAAGGAAATGTTTAAAACACTTTTGTTAGAGCTTACAACCTTATAATTGGGAACTACACACTCATCAAGAACCTTAAGCTTGTCAAGAACCAAGTTGGAATTTAGAATCTTGTTGGGGACCTTAGCCATGTCACGAGCTTCAACCATGTGAGAAACCACATGGCATAGTTCTAACATATAACACATTCTTATTTCTCACTTTGTCCTTGTCTCTTTTTCCCCCATTGAAATTAAGGGTTCAAGTTTTGGGAGGAATCTAGAACTTGGAACTTTGCTTATAATTGGTGGGAATTGGGTGTAGTGCTCCCTCTATGTTCAATGAATTGATGTAGATAATTAATACATACAATGTAATAAACCAACATATCCCTTATTAATCAATTCATTGTCTTAGAAGTGCTTCATTTAAATTATCAACCAAGGAATCATAATCTTGAGATGATACTAACACTAGATATATGCAATTGATACTTAGGGGCCTAGTTTGGACCCCCATGATCCTGCACTGACTCCTAGATCTGTAAATAGAAGAACCATCTTGGAGCCTAACTTGATTATCTAGACATGCATAAAGAAGTTGAGGACTAGGTAAACTAGAGTTCCTCATTAAATGGAAGTATTGGCCTATCAAAGTGAGCACAATGGAAGATGAAGAATTTGTGCAACAACATCCATAATTTCTTAGCATTGAGGATAACGCACATGTGAAGGGGGCATGTTATGTTATTAATCCTATAGTTTGTATCTTGAGATATGAATAGTCATCTTGTGGCTACCATAACTTTTGATTAAGTTAAATGATCACTAATATAGTCTTATATACAGGTAGTTAACTTAGCATGAGTAGCGTCCATGTCATAAATTTAGAATATATGAGGTACTAGTTAGTTTATGACCACCATATTGTAAATTATGTTATTTTTGAAGACTTTTAGAGGATTTCCCCTTGAAGTACTAGGATATTTAACACTCAATACAAATTAAAACTTCATTATTCTTATTCATGTTTGAACCCCATTAATTTTTTTCTTTTTAATGTTTATTCCTATTGCAAGACTCATCCTTTGGCTTTATTTGAATTGAATGTGTAGTGGGATTTCACTCATGTCTCTAACCCTAGTTCTCAAATATATAAATTCCAAAAAGGCCAATTTACAAAAAATAATCTTAATAGAAAATAAGGTAAAAATAGTGACAAATGTCATAAATTCATAGGAAAGCTCACTTGCATGGGAGAATAATTCATCCCATAAAATAAAATGAATATTACGATCTAAAATTTAATTTTACATTTTCAATATATATTAAACACCATAAAAGTTTTAATTTCCACCATTTGATGGTTCTTTTTCTTGATTCTTAAATATCTAAACTTTAAAATTTTAAAGATACCTTTAGAAGCACAACAATGAGAATAATACACTTTTCATATGCAATTCACTTACTAGGGGAACAAAAAATGAAGAGTTAAATTTAAACAAAAGAATATTAATGAAAAGAGAAATAGTATTGAAAAAAGAAAATTTCAATAATGAAAATTTGTCTTTTTGAATGAAATTCACAACAACCCCTTGTTAATCCTCTTAAAGATCCAACCCATACCTCGAAAACACAAATAAAATTTCCAAGCATTTCCTTTGGAAAATAATCACACATCTAATGTAGGAGAGGAGAGAATGATAAAAATCAAGTGTTTAAAAATATCCTTTTTTTTCCCTTTTGTCAATATCCATAAACCCCCAAATAGCTTTATCCTTTTTTCACACTAAATTTGGTTAATTTGTAAAGATATTTTCGCATAAAATATTATTTCATTTCAAGCCTAATACATAAAGTTTCCAACTTCTATTTAACTTTTTGAATTCATTTCAACAATAAAATTAAATCTATTTATATAGCATCTCACACACTAAGGAATAACTAAAAAAAATAGATAAAAGAATCTTTTTGAGTCCAACACAATACTCTTTTCACAAATAGTTTATAAGAATTAAATGTACTAAACAAATGGGAGCACAAGAAGAAGAAATACAAATCCTATGTAAAAGACATACTTGTTTTAAATAAGCAACCTATGTAAAAGACATGCATATTTTATAAATTGAACAACACAAAATAATAGAATTGTAATTGATTTGAATCAAGATTACAAAAGAATTATCTCACAACTCATCTCAAATGAGATAGGAAATTAAAGCATAGCAGATTTACCAAAGCTAACCATCTCTAGATTAATCATTATTAGGGAAACCTATGCTAACACAACTAGCTAAAACATTAGGTATTTTTGAACAATATAAGGATAGTCAAAGCATATCATAAAACCAACTAATGTGATATAATCCATAAGATGATATCAAATAATTGCATCTAACTAAAAGTCATCTACAACATGCATAATCAATAATCCACAATATTAAACTAGATAATATAATCAATAATCATACATAAAATGAAAACAATAAAAAATGAAACATTGCTAGAGTTTAACCGTATACAATCACACTATATATTCATCCAAAACACATAATTAAACATCTAAATAAATATACAAAACATGATTGATGAATATAATTATCATTAAAAAAACTTCAATCAAACAACAAAATAAGATACACATACTTGAGGACCTCATATCCCCTCTCCCAAAACTAAGCTTACTATTAAAATCAACAAAGCAAATACCATATCCCCACTCCTAAAACTAAGATTACTATTAAAATCTACAAAACAAATATTTTATCCCCTCTCCTAAAACTAAGCTTACTGTTAAAATCTATTGGCTGGCTTAACCAACACACACTAAGGTACTTTGACCACTTATGTGACAAATGTGGGCCCCTTTCTCTTGCCAACATTTGTTTCCATTCCCATTCAAACAGTAGTGGCCGTAAATTTGAAATTCAAATTGTTAAAGACATTAGATTTCCACAGTCCATAATAATAAGAGAGACTTTTCTGGATTCAACTGTGTTGTTTTTTTGCATCAACATTTCAAATCACACTGTATGATTCTACTCCTACAACTCTCTTTCATCCTAATGATGAATCATGGAGTGTGATTCAAAATGTTAATGCAAAAATAGCTACACACAATTTGTTGGAATTGCATGAATTCCGCAAACATAAAATATATATTCAAAAATACAAAATACAAAAACCATAATATTTGCCCAAGGAATGCTAAAAAATTCATTTGATTGATAATACTAATTTACTCGTGCAAAGCTATTACAAAACGGTTACATGCAATAACCTATATTTAGATCTTGCTTAAAAACTGACATATTAATGCATTATGGTGGAGAGAAATTAATATTCCAACACTCCCCCTTAATTTCAACCACTTTCTTCAAACTTTGTTTTCAACTTGATCTTCAAATCTACAATTCAAAACTTCTGGAAGGGCTCTTACTTGTCTTCCTCGTGCTTCTGCGCCATGCTAAAACAATTCAATTTCTTCAATTTCTTCACTATTCTCTACACTTGGTTGTTCACTGTATTTGGATGTTTTGTTTCTGCAGTTTAATTCCTTTTCCTTTTTCTCAACATGACAAGACTTATGTCTATAGAACATTTTGAACATACTTGTGACCTTTTTCCAATCAAATACATTTATCCAACCACAATTCATTTTCAAACAACTTGTCATAGATTCATTTTTCAACTCTCTATTCCAACTTGTCTTTTCACAATGATTTTTCAAACCACAAATTTTGCAAGGATGTAAATCCCAACAATTTTCTTTTCTATGTCCTCACCTATTACAATGAGAACAATGTAAAATCTCCTTTTCTTGAAATGACTTCTTAATACTTGCAAAAACATTTGTCTTTTCTTTACCTTTACCTCTCTACCCGAGACCTTCATACTTAGACCTCACAACTTACTCAATGGGATCTTTGATTCCTTGCCCATGCTTACCCAAACCTTCACCTTCATAACCAATTTTCTTCATGATTTTCAAACCAACATTATCATCAAAACAACTAGCTATGTTAGCACATTCATCATTTTCATCCTTACATTCTTCAGCAAAAGCAACTTCAACAAACCTACCAAATGATTGCTCAAATGAACACAAATCATCTGCGTCACATGAAGCTTCACAAACTAAAGGCTTTGATTTCAAACATTCATTTTCTTTTTGACATGTTGTAAACAATTGTTTTAGCTCATCATTTTGATCTTTCAATTTTGAATTTTCTTCTTCTAGCTTCTTCAACTTTTCTTCCAAATCTTCATTATTCTTTTTAACCTTCTCCAATTCTTTTTCTAAAATATCATTTTTACATAAATTTTCACAAACATTCTTTATTGATCTCCTTATGCTTTCTATCAATTCTTTATTATCCTTTTTAACTTTCACCAATTCTTCTTTTAAGTCCCTTAATTCTTCTTCCAATAAATCATTTTCAACCGCCAAATTTTCATTTTCCTTCTTAACTTTTTTTACCTATTTTTCCCATTGAAAATAATTTTCTTACTTCCTTCAGACTTTTCTTCTTAAATCCTTGCTAATTGCCTTCTGGAAAAAACTCCCTTGTTTTTTCTTCGGCAGCTTGCAATTTCATCTTTTATGATTGCATTCAAAACCTTGCATAGAAACTAAACAATTTCAGACCTTCTCAATATTCTTTAATAATTGAAATACTCCTTGTTCAGCCTATGGGATGTAGAAGACATGCAGTGCCTACTCAGCTTCCAAAAAATCACACTTCAGAGGCAACCCAGATCTCAAATCGGCAACAACAGGAAACTTCAAATATCAGCCTCAAAATCTCCATCAAGTTGAATATCTACACGGTGAATTAAATGTATAGCAATACACAATAGAAGATTCACGATGCACAAGAAATTTTTCTTTTTTTTTAACTACTAATATAATGCAGCGATCTTACTCTTATACCGACGCCTTATTATCTTAGGCTGCTACTGAACAAATCCTTTATGTGCTTTAACAGTGATTCAAACATTCGACTTCCTTTACTTTCGGCCCTCCTCTTAAAAACTCGGCTCTTCTTGCTCTATTTCATGGTCAATCAAATATGTGGCTTTGATCTTCCAATACACAACTTCAACCTATGGTCTTCTAAATCTGTTCTAATACCACTTGTTGGAATTGCATGAATTCCACAAACACAAAATATATATTCAGAAATACAATATACAAAAACCACAATATTTGTCCGAGGAATGCTACAGCATTCATTTGATTTGATAATACTAACTGTTACATGTCTCAATACATAGAAGTTTTTTTTTCCAGTTAAAAAAATCTTCAAATATGGATTGCATTTACCCCTGCAGAGCGGTTACAAAACCGTTACATGAAATAACCTATATTTAGATCTTGCTTAAAAACTGACATATTAATGCAATCCAGAAAAAGTCTCTCTTATTCAAACTGTTCCCGCGCGGAAGTCCATGGATGTGTTTGATTGCATAAAACAAGACGTAAGAGCAACGAGGTATGCGAAGAAGAAAAATGGCTGATGCAACAGTGACATTGGGAGCTTCGGAACAGGGTATGGACAGCCATCAAACCATAATGGAAGGGAGATTATTGTCAACTATATAGTCAGAAATATTCTCGGAGACATGTATGCAAAATATGGCAGCATAGAAAAGAAACGCGAACTGTTTGAGCAGATGCCTCAAAGAAATGTGATCGCATGGATGCTATGATTGCAGGATATGCACAAAATGCATTTGGTAAAACGGATTAAGAAACTTTCAATCAAATGCGCTTCGCAGGTGTAAAGCCCGATGGTGCAACCTTTGCCAGCATCCTCCCAGCCTGGGCCAAAATGGGAGCTCTGGAACAACGTATGGACATCCATCAAAGCACAGAGGATAGAGGAATTTTCTGGAATGTTGTAGCTGCAACTGCCCTGGTAGAAGTGTATGCATAGAAGTAGACCCAAAAATTGAAACCAAAAAAAAATCTAACTCAATTAAATCAGTACTCTACTTCAGACAGAGACATTTCAATATACTAACATTTTTTCGATAAATTGGAATATTGTTAACCTTTACAATAAGTATGTGGTTTCGTATTTGCAAAGATTTTTACTCGACATCTTAATTTGAGGAAGACACTCTATCTTGTCTTCTTGTTTTCATCTGTATTCTTTTTTTGATTGGTTTATCTTCTTGTTTTCATCTGTATTCTTTTTTGATTGGCTTGTCTTCTTGTTTTCATCTGTATTTTTTAAAAATGTTTAGAGTGTATAAGTGTATTGATGAGCATTGAAGAGCAAATAAAAACATAACTAACAGAAGATAAACACACACAAAAATAAGACACAACACGAATTACGTGGTTCACCATAAATGGCTACATCCACGGGAAAGCAGGGAAAACTTGTATTATCAGTTATGTGATACATGGACTGTATTCTTGTATTTATACAAAGTTAAGCTCTTCAAATACAAAGAGATTGGAGAATACGAACGGTCATGTGACCGTTGGGCTTCACATCCCAACAATCGCCCCCGTGAAGTCCAATTGGCATAGCCATGCACTGTGTCATCCCCTGCATTTCCATCTTCTCTTCACATCACAACCAACCCATTGAAGATTTTAACTTTGCCAAACTTTGCTCACAAACACTCCGAATCAGTCTTCTCCATGCCAAATCAGAGTTGACAAGTTGCTGCAACTGGACCATCTGGTCTTGTGCCATCAGTAACTCCTTTTTTAGACACTTTTCTCCATGCGTCTCATACTTGTTAGCAGTGCTCCAGTCCTGCCATATATACCAACTTGCAGGTGAATCTCTAAGCTTTTCCAAGGGCTTCACCTCCCTCGTAATCGTCACAAGAACACACAGAGACTCCACAACATATCTCCAAATTTCAACAATGTTACGAGTAACTAAAATCACCTGGTTCTCTACTTGTACTTCAACCTTATCCTTGCTCACGCCAGGGACAAACTTTAACCAAATCTTCTTAGCTGCCAGATCCTCTCTGTGTTCTGCACCTGGTGTCACCATGCTTGGCTTTAGAAGAAAGCCTTCGAACATTACATTGTTCTCGACTAGGTAGAAGAACACCTCGGCCCACACCTTGTGGGCTGCTTCAAAGGTCCTGTCAATGTCGTGGTCTCCGTCCAGTAGGATTTCTGGCTCCAGAAATGGGACCAGCCCGTTGTCTTGGGATATTGCAGCGTAGCAAGCAAGACCCCATGCATTGATCCCCTTTGCAAACGACTCCCTTATGTCCTTGTCCAAATTCTCCCACGGTTCTCCCTTCATAGGCATGTCCGCCATCGTACTCTCCCTGACAATTGCAATGTTGGACAGACTAACCACATTTGGGCTGCTATTACCTAGTTCAGAGCCCTCCGAACCATACAATGTGTCATCAATATTTCCATTTTCAGGATCCAGAATTCCAATTATCTTAGGATTGCTATTGAACAATTTGTTTTCCTCAGCATTTGACATCCCAAGATGAGACTGCAAGCCAATTAGTGGAGGTTGCATGTGACTAATCACAAGCTGCGCACAAGTATGGGAAGGCTGCGTATGATTTGTAAATGCCTAGGTGGAAAGAGCAATGCCGTTGAAGCCATCGATAGAACAACCGCCAGTTTGAGACTCCTTTATGTTTGAAAAAACTTTGTCTTTCACCACCCTTAGCATCCGAACGCTTCCAGATATCTGATGCATGCCTCTCCCCTGCAAGGGTTCATGCCGTTTTCAAATACTATGTTGAAAATCTCCCCAAATTTACATACCTCAGTGCCATTCTTGGGGTTCCCAAAATCCGCCAGCGCCTGCCTGCTAGACTTGAGCTTCTCGGGGAGGAACCCCAGCATCTTCTCCAACTAGTTCAGAATGGAATCATCTCTGCCACCAGTTGGGAAATCATCTTGTTCTAGCCTTGTTGCTTGCATTCACAACTTCATAGAATTTAGATTTTCCTTGTTCTTAGGACCAGAGATTCCAGTTTGACCAAATTGACCATCTTCTTGGTGAGCAAAAACGTCCTCTGCAGCATCGGCAGTGGCGTAATCCATGCTGACGAGGAGGGTTTCAGAACTCCTCAGGTCACAATTGTTCTCTTCATGATCTTTCTTATCTGGAATATCCAGTTGATGTACCAAAGATAAAGAACTAGATTTGGATTCCCTCTCACTATATTTACTCAAGCGAGGGTGGGGAATTTCACCACCATAGCCAGAGACGAACAAAGCTTCCCTTTCATGCATGCCTCCAATATCATTAAGGCCCAGATCTCCACTCGTCGATCAACATCCATCTTTATCAGGTTTCGAACTGGCTCTGCATCAGAAAACCGATGCCTTTCCTCAACTTTTCCAAACATTTGTTGCGAATTACCAACACCTGGCAATTCCTTTTGCTGCGAGGAAGATGAATTTTCCTCGGACTGGGCAGAGTGAGAATGGGTCACAGGAAATTGTGTCAAAACTTGCGATGAGGAAGAACTATTCTCTGTATTGGAAACATATAGTTCCTTCGCCATCCCTGCCATCGGAGGATCCACTATCGACTGCTTGTCTAGTGTCAGAGAAATTTGCACTGTGTACTGCAAGTGCTAACCGCTCATATCGTCTATCCTGCCATCCATATTATCGGCCACCGTTGCACTCTCAACCTCTCTGGCTTCACCTGCATGCAATTATGATTCAATAAATGGAATATCTTCATCCATTGGAGTGGCTTTTGCAACAAATTGTGCAACCAAGGGAGTTTCATCTATCTCCATCAACGAAATTCCACATTCAACAACAGCCGCAGCTGTTTCTTCACGAGGCACTACTTGTGCTTTTAACTTCTTACTTGTGGAATTGTGATCATAATTTCTCACCTTACGTTTCATGGAATTCCTCACTTCTTCTCGCTCCTCTGGAAGATCAAACGTGACCCTCTTCTTACCTTTCATTGATTTCAGCTTCAGAGATTGATTCCTTTTGTGCGAATTCTCAAGACCTTGCATGCCCATGTGACCAAGCCTCTTGAACCAAGGCTCTATGTCACTATCCACCATTGCCTTCGTAGCTCCCACCTCATTGTGACTCTCCAACACATATAAAGTGTTTAATTTGCTGCCTTCTGCAATCACTCGGGCTCCTTTTGTCACCTTCCATCGACTTAGTTCAAAAGTGACTCCATAGCCTTGAGAACTCAATTGCCCAACTGAAATTGAATTATGTTTTAGTTGAGGGACATACCTGACATCCCTTAACAACCAACTTTTTCCATTTGTTAGTTTCAACAAACATCTCCTATGTTAACAATATCAAGAGATTTATTATCTGCAAGAAGGACCTGACCAAAAACACTATTTTGAAAGGTTTTGAAAAATTCCCTACATGAAGTAACATGAAACGAAGCTCCTGTATCTAGCACCCAAGCATTTGTTTCAATTTCCTCTTCAGTTAACAAAAGTACACTATCTTCCATATCTGCTCCTTGGCTCTAACCAAGCTCTGATACCAATTGATGAGCATTAAAGAGCAAATAAAAACATAAATAACAGAAGATAAACACACACAAAAATAAGACACAACACGAATTATGTGGTTCACCATAAATGGCTACATCCACGCGAAAGCAGGGAAAACTTGTAGTATCAGTTATGTGATACATGGACTATATTCTTGTATTTATACAAAGTTAAGCTCTTCGAATACAAAGAGATTGGAGAATACAAACGGTCATGTGACCGTTGGGCTTCACATCCCAACATGTATGACATAGTTCTATATTATTTGGATTAAAGTTTTGAATGTATTATTTAGTATATGATTTGATTATTTTGATGTATTTATTAATTTAAAATTCAGTTTAGTTAAATAATATATTTTATATCTTGTTGTTTCTTATTTGAATAAAATTGTAAACTTACAATTTATCATTTTATTTTAGAGTCTCAAATTTCATATTTCAATTTTGACAATTCATGAATCTAACCATTAATCACTTAGAAAAGTGTTAAATTTTAATCTCTTATATTTATAATGTATATATAAAAATGTCAACTTGAGACATTTTCACATTATGGAGAGCATCATTATAAAAACAATGTTTTGACAAAGCATTGAAAAAATCTTCTCTTGATTTGCATATGCATCATTCAATCACATCTTAAATCAATGAAAAGTCAATTTTCTTCTAGCAATTGGAATCCATTATCAAGGTAACACTTCAAGGTACACTCTAGTACAAAACATTGATTGGCTTACATTAGCAAGATTAGTACTTGATATAGTGATAATTATTTTCCTATTGATATAAGGGCATGTGGTTGGAAAGTGAAATCCTACAAGTCATAAAGTTTTGAGAGTAAGCTTTAGCATGTTTATGGAAGAAGGAATACCATGTAATGGCATGCATTGTGCCATGAGTGGTCCATAATTGATAAAAAAACACATTATGTGTGCATAATAACAAGAAGATTGAGCATTAAATAGTGATAGTCAATGCAATGTCCACATGTCAATTGTGCATGAGAAATAGATGGCAATCAAACAAGATCTATAGTTAATTATTGCATCTCATTGGATGATCTAGTCAATATTAACTAATACAATTTTTAGATTAGCAATGGATTTTATGTCTTTAATGCATTAGATAAAGTTTGTAAATTTGAATGTTGGAGCAGACTAAATTAATGAAAATTGGTGGGTTTTGGCCACTAACATCTCATTATTAAATTTAATAAATAGTAGTTTTGTGTAGATAGTCAAGGTATTCTTGTTGGCCTTCTAATAGGAGTTGAATTGAAATATATAGTCAAGTTCAAATAATTTAGTATTTTATCTAAAAATCTATAATCTTTATCATTCAACTTATTGAAAAGAATTGTTCTCACACCATCTCCTTGTGTTTTCTTCATTGTTACAAGTGCATTCTCCATTGTGAGTCTCTTTGCTATGTGATTGGGCATACCTTTACTTAGGACATTGCATTACAATTGTATCAAATTTGGTCTCATAGCCTTAGGTTTGGCTTGTGGAGAGGTGAAAGCATTACATGGTATTGAATAAAATTTACAACCAAGAGATTTCTATCTTCCTTAAAATTTGAGGATGGGTAGAAGGTAGTGTAAATATCCTCCAATGTGTGGGTCATTGTATAGAATTTATGGTGTCATTTTTTATAGGAAGAGTATTGAGGAAGGAGAATAAAAAATAGAGGAGTTATTGTCCTTAGATGATGAAGGAACTAAGCGCCTAGAATAAAAAATCTTAAGAAAATTTTGTGTGACCTTTATGAGATGTTAGAGGCAACGGAAAACACTAAAAAAAGAGATATGGATATAGACTAGAGTAATGATGATGCACAATGAACATGGACAAGCTTGATGAAGATCCAATAGACTTGGAAGACTCTTAAGAACCATCTGCTAGATTTATGACATGTAACATTATCCCTTCCAAGCTACAAGAAAAATAAACCCATTTATTTTGCTTATTTACTTAATCCCAATCAATTTATCTATAGCTAGGAAAGTAGGGATTGATGGTTCAATAGTAACTTTTTTAGCTTAAGTTATCATGAACTTCTTACAGGTAACATTCTAGTTTGAGTGAAATTATTGTTGAGCTCAAGAACTCATGGGTGGTTTTAGTGTTTGTTTGAAACTCATACTAGTTATTAAGCATCTATAGTGGTAGATGGTTAGATTAGTGTTCATGATCAAGTGAGAGGAAACTTAATTTAATTGTAAAACCAAAGGGAATTTATGGGAGGTAAAATGAATGGTTGATGTAATCTTGATTTGACACAAAGAGAGATTTCCCCTTAAGTATGCGATATTCCTCAAACTATCTATCTCAATACACGATCTTTTTAGTCACAATTTTAATGAAATCACTTTTCCTTGAAGAAAAAACTTCATATGTCCCACCATGAAAGGATTTTAACCAATGAGAATAAATTTGTGTATAAAATATGCAAGTTAATGATCAAGGTAATAAATTTTACTTTGTAGCAATGACCAATTGCACATGAGTAGATTAACCATTCTATAATGATTATGGGATCAAATGAGTTGTAGGAAGCTCCAACATTTCTTCTAATTACATGGTCAATGTTATACCAAATCATTTGAGAGATCTAACACCTCAATAGTTAAACTTGTAATAAAAACTTCTGACACAATCATAGATGAAAAGACTCCACCATTTTTAGATATCATTATTATGTATGTATTCTTAAGAACATTATGACACTCAAAAAATAAGAACTCCTATCAATGCCACTAAATTCCTACAATCCTATTTGGAAGGGGCCCTACCATAAGAGTTCATTGCTATGAACTAGGTAATGGTCCATCTATAAGATCTTGGAAAATTTAACAACTATAATGTACAAGAAGTTGTAATGTTTCTTTTCAATGTCATCATCTAGTAGCATGCTAACTTATAAGGCATAAGACAAATGATCCTATGTGCAGTGTTTAATATCCTAGTCTAAAATACAAAACAAAACAAGATGCAAAGGAAGAAAAACACAAAACAACACTCCAAGATTGGTCTAGTTGAACTTGAACAAAAACAAAGCAAAGAGAGTGATTTACCTTGTCCAAGTTGATCAATTGTTTGGCCTTGTTGATAGCTTGATCTGTGTGCTCCTAGATTGATTTTGACAGCATAACGACTTGTTTTTGCTTATTTTGATGCAAGGATGGATGAAAATGGCTATGGATGCAAGGGTTTTGGCTATGGAGATGGTGTAAAAGCTTGAGGGTGTGGTTGTGTGATTAGGGTTGAAAAAATGGCTAAGTGTTAGTCATGTAACCAAGGGAGATGAAATGAATAGTGGAGATTGAAAGTGGACAAGAGATCAATGGCTCAAATCAACGGGTTGACTAAACGAATTAAAAATTCCTTTTTAATGTGCATGGGGATGATAAAAGGAATTAAAAATTTCTTAGAAACCTTGGATGAATAAAATGGAATTTAAAATTCCATTGGGAAGGACATGGGGATTGTAAATGGAATTAAAAATTCCATGAAAGGACCTTGGGAAGACAAAAATGAATTAAAAATTCCTTTAGAGATGGGGAGATTTGACTAAAGGGTTGATTAAACTAGCTAATCAATTATTAGAAGACATTTAGGTGGCTAATGAAGATTATGAGCCCACTTACAAAACTTGGAGGATGTGACACATCTTAATCATGGATTAGACATGTGCACACCCCTAATGATGGGATTAGGAGGTGGATTAAGATTAAGTGAAGATTATGGGAGATAAAGGGAATTAAATAAATGGATCATTTATTTAATTCCTTGAAGGAAAGGAATAAAGGGGTAACGTATTTAATTATTTAACCAAATACCTTAGGGATTTAGAGGAATTTAGGGGTATTAATTAAATAATAGCAATATTACTTAATTAATGCAAATAAGAGGATGTTTAGATGAAAAAGGATAAATTTGACCAAACATAAGTGGCCAAATTTAGGTGTCTACAGATCCATTGTGGAGCTAATATGTAATACTATCAACCAATAGAACAATGATATTTTGATATTCTTTATGGAGCCTCATATGAGTACACATAACATTAGATCATGTTTTTAGCAAATGATTGGTGCATCACTTGGAGGAAAATCCAAAATAATCCTTGTGAGTTGCAAGAGGATGCAATGTGGTAATGTGATGTAACCATTACTAGCATAGATACATAATTGAGAGAACAAAAGTGAGGGCCATTCAGTGGCGCATGAGAGCCTTGATAAATTTCATGAGGCTGCTTATGATTTCCATGAAGTATCTAGGATTAAGTGAAGATTAGAGGATTGATTCTTATGCTTTGATAATGAATAAAGATATGTAAGCCATTGGATTAAAAAACTTGATCAATGAACACCATTTTCTTTAACAAATTTAAACTTTACAATCATAAAAACAATATAAAAAATATAAAAGATAAAATATCATCATAAGGGCATAACATCTTCCAACATGAGGCCATTTGTTTTAAAAGGGATAAATGTTCAAGGGGTATAATCTATTCTTTGAAATAAGCTTATGAAGGAAATATTCAAACCTAAACATGATTTTGGCTTTGTCCCTTAGCAATGAGGCTTTGATGAATTCTCTAATATTTTGATTTACACATTAATGATTGATATCTTATCTTATTCCTAAATTAGGAAAGAATATGAAGTATCTAAGTTAATTATTTGACTATGTGACACTACACACTATACACACACACAATCATAATTGCATTATAATGGATCTTAGGACATCGGTAATAAGGATTCCTTGAACACTAATATGCAACTAACATTATAAAATCTTAATAAAATAATTAAAAAAATTGTTAATCCCTCCAAGTGATGACACACCTCTAATCAAATTTTAATTATTGTACATGAAGTGGGATTATCAATATCCTTTCATGAATGAATATTAAATAATAGGAATTCCTTTGAATTGGTAAAATACAACTTGATTACATGTGAACACTAAGGATCCAAACTCAACTTAAAATTTTTAGATTATCTAGCTACCAAACTTAATATCACTAACTTACAAGAAAAACGTATCAAATTTTATACAACAATATAAAGATCATCCATTTTTTAATTCTCCATCAAATGAGCATGTGACAATCTCTGGACCTATTAGTATCAGTTTTAATGCTAGTACCCTCTATTCCTATTAAAATCAAATAGGGTCAATCTGGGAGTTTACTATGAATAATGCATATAGTTTATAAGTCGTAACCAATCTTCAACTAAATAATTTATGTAAGGGATTATATTTCACTGAATTTTGGCCACTATAAGATTAAGGTTTCTAAAATTCAAGGGATAATCCAACCACATAGTCTATTATTACATTTGGCCACCCTCACAACAAAGCATATAGTTTCATGGGGTGATGGAAAGGTGTATGGGTTTGACCATATAGTCTTCTCTAAATCAAATTACTATCAAGTATTGAATTAATTCTAAGTATTATTTGTTTCATAAATTATAGATATTTGGCTATCATGTGCATAGGATTTTCTAGACATACCAGATAAATTTCTTCTACAAGAACTTATCTATTGAATTAACTAGACTCATATTTACATATATAGAGAACTACAACAACTCCAATGGGGCCAAGCACTAGTCAATTGTTGAAACACCTAGATAAGCCAACACCAACTAGTTATAACTAGCATAACCAACATTCTACACTCATAGAATGACCATCATTTGGCATATAAAAATCTACTAAGAAGACAAATATTCACCACAAGAGTGATCATCTATGTCTAGTCTCCATTATTGCGTGGATAGATACAATGTCATGAGGCTCATGAATAATTATTTATTAGTTCTTTTTTTTACCATGCAAATCACAAATACATCCTTTTTATTGGCTAACGTGCTTTAGTACAATACACAAAGTTTACAAACTCATGGAAATTTATCTACTAGACTCAAAATCATAAGACATTAATTATTACAAGTATTGGTTTGACCTAGTAATTTTTGATAATGAGATACTACTTGAGAACACACCTCAGTAAATCCTTCACTAGATACTTCATTCTCTTTCTTTTGTACTTAAATATTTTAGATGATCAACACACTTCTTACACAGAAATATCATTAAATTAGTGTCCTTTAGTGACCAACCTATATTAATACTTATATAGTTTCTCAATCCTCTATCCTTAGATTTTATTCATCAAGTTTTGTTGTTCATCAACTTTTTGAATTCCATCTAAGATCTCTTCATGATCTTAAATCATTTCATTATCTCAAGGTTTCTACCCATATGTTTTTTAAGTCAATTTATTTATATGTCAATCATTTAATTGAGAAAATAAATTGGATCTTTATTCCATATTCTCTAGTATTCTCTTATATCTAATCATATTTACTTTGGGTGCATTATTTTATAACTCTACTTTGTTGTTTACATCTTGTAGTTGGGTTTCTCATGCTATCCCCAACTCATGACACATGCTAGGCTTCTTGCCAACACTTAATTTCTCTTCATGTTCTAATTTAGCCATCCATGCACTATTGCTAGTCACTAATCTATTTTTTATGAAATTATAGAGTCCTTGGTTGATTAAAAATCCCTATCACTAGCTACAAAATATTGTTGAATATCATGATTATAGGTATCAATTCATAAGGCTATAATTTGTAGACAATCTAAACATTATCTTAAAATGTAATCTAAATTCATTGGTTTGGGATCTTAGATAAATTGCGGTTCTTTCTAATCATGTTTTTAGTACTATTGTCATTATTGTGTCTTATCTTGCATATGGGTTAGTCTAAAATTAATCATCCAAATTTATACTAAGAAATTTTAGAATCAAAACTTTAATCAAAATAATGCCTACTTTGAGCTACTTATAAGATATTGCTATAAAAGGTGATACAATTAATATAAGAGTTGATGATATTCCATTGACCTTGTAGGACAATCTCACTCAAAGGTTGTGAATGATCTTTTAAAATTGGAAGATTCCAAATATTCAAGTTTGTGCTTTCTAAAGTTGTTTGTTGTGGGTTTAACAATAGCAATTTTAATTTATTGTTTTTATAGTTGTTGATGTTGTTTATGTTTTCCTGCAACTTATTTTTATGTATTCCAGACCCATTCAATATAAGAAAAAATGTTTTTAGAATTTATCTTTCATTTATTGACTTTATTTGCTACTCTAGGTTATCAGTGTTAATGCAAAAACTTGGATAACCTAAGATTGTAATATTTTATGTCCATACCCTATTCCAAAGCGGTCAAAGTACCTTACTGTGTGCTGTGCTGGTTAAGCTCAGCCAAATCTAGTATATCCCTTCTCCTAAAACTGAGCTTACTATTAAAATCAACAAAACACCCGAGCAACAGTACAGAGGGCATTGTCCTAATAATTCGTAACTTTATTTATAATATAGATAACTGCTTATTCATCAAAAAAATCTACAAAACAAATATAGTAAACGGATAAGATTCAATAGATAATATGAAATTAAAGATAACGTAATAGGATAAGTTCCAAGAAATTTGCATTCTCTTAAGAGACACGTATATACAATCTGCACTAAGCTCGCTCAGCATCAATCAATGAACTTCGTTCCGTGCTCCTACTGCTCTACCTTCTGTTCACGTCACGGTGGCGTATAACGGCTATATATTCGTGAGGGATCATACTCTCTTTACATTGTAGTTAAAAAGCTTGAAACAAATGGAGAGCCCATTGAGATTTTGTCTGTGTCTGTGCATCTCCCTAACCATGGCATCTCTCTGCGCTGCAGGTAAATAAAAGCAATTAAATCAAAGTTTTCCATTGTTAATGGGTTTTGCTTCTTCTATTTCTATTAGAATCTAACTAATCTGTTGTTTGCTGTGTGGCGTGAATGGAGATGATTATCCCCCAAAGACCATAAAGCTGGAGAACAAATGCTCGTTCCCCGTGTGGCCAGCAATAGCTTCAGTTAATAAAGAATTATACCCCGCACCTGCCGACTTTCAGGCGATGCTAAATCCCGGTGAGTCAGACTCCATCTCCTTCGTTGCAGGATGGATGGGAAATATATGGGGAAGGTTTGGATGTTCGTTCGATCAATCAGGGCGAGGCTCTTGTCATTCCGGCGACTGCGGAGGATATCTACGGTGCGAGCAATTCTCGTTGCTGGAAAAGATTTCAACGCCAATTACACAGGTGGTGCTAGATGCCGGCTTAAACTCTGTTGATTTGGTGAAGGGTTATAACCTCCCAATGTCAGTTAAGAGCTGTGGATCTCAGGGATGCAGTGCAAATGTTGTTGACGTTTGCCCCACAAATTTACAGGTGAAGTGGAAAAATGAGGTGGTCGCGTGTGAAGGTTCGTGCAATTCATATTTGGAGAAATGCACTCCGGACGAGTTCAATTCCGCTTTCAAGAAAGCCTGCCCAAATGTCATTCCTTTCCAAAGGATGTTAGAGTGCCTACCTACCACCAATTTCACCATTACTTTCTGTCCCGTACAGTGACCCAATTTTCACGCTTCTAGTTTTTCTCTGTAATCGCACGATTCTGGTTTCTGTTCTTTTTTTAATGATAGAATAAAAATTAAACCATACAGTTGGATCGCCAGTTTGAAAATAAATAAAAATTCATATATAGTAAATACAGTTGTGCTAATCATTGCTTTTAAAGCAATAGAATATAAATGATTTTTCTCTTAATATTTTGAACTTCTTAAATCAAGATTGTTTACAATATAAATGACTTTTTTTCTTTTACAGTATTTTGAAATTTTAAAATCAAAGATTATTTAAAATATAAATGGTTTTTCTCTTTTAGAATATTTTGAACTTTATTTTTTATCAATTTAATATTAATTTAAAATATTTTCAAAATATAAAATATAATTTTTTTTCTTAAAATATTGTAAAATTATTCTGAATTTTTAGTATCCATTTAATATTAAATTAGAAAGATAGAATATAAATTTAATATTAATTTCTAGAATACTTTCAAAATGTAGAATATAAATAATTTTTTTCTTTTTAAAAGATGTTAGGCATAGTATTATTGTAATAAGTTCTTCAACTCATTTTGTTAATTAGTTATTAATAATTGATTTTGAAACTAGAATTTTATGTTTTTCAAATATAATTTAATTTTTTAAAGTGAATATGTTAAATATTTAACTTTAAAAATTGTAAAAATTATTTTTCTTGAACATAATTGGTTAAGAAGTTTGGGGTGTTGTGAGTGAATTTGTAGGGAAAGCAAGGTAAACTATTTTTTTAACATTTTTTTAAAATTGATTTTTCATTTTTTGCTTTATAAAGTCATTTCATTTAATGTATGTAATTGTTATTTTTCTATTAAAGAAAATTAAACAAAATCAATTAATTATTTTATAGAGATTTGAATTCTATTAAAATAATAAAATAAAACTTAAAGCACATCCATAAATAATCTTCTTAGGATTTGATTTTACACAATTAAAATAAAAATTTAAATTAAATCTTAAACTATTTGATATTGTCACTTTTTTTTAATTTTCCAAATTTTATTAACTCCAAAAGATACATAAATACAAATAAAAAATAAATTTAAATAACTAAAATTATTATAATTATTAACTAAATTATAATTCTATTATTATTATTATTATTATTAATTATTATAATTCTAAAAGTATTATAATTAGGCTTAGGATTAGAATTAAGAATAAGGTAAAATTGGATTATTTTGGATGGGGAGGCATGCGACAGAGTGTTGTAGGCCAACGGCCTATTTGGTAGGCCAACGGCCTCTTTGGCGTGGCCTGCATGCTGAATTCCTTGCGTGCATGCTTGTTTGGTGACAACAATTCGAGAGTAGAGTCTACGCTGAGTAAGGGGTGGGCTCTTTTTGCTTTCAAGGGGGAGGTTTTCTCTGGTCCGTGCTCTTTTTGTAGGTTTTGCTATGTGATGTGTGTCTTTAATTTGCAGTTTTGGGGGAGGCATAAGGTGTCTTCTCATCTTTGTAGTCTTTGTTTATGGATTCGGGAGAGGCTCCTAGTTTCAAAGAAAATATGGATTAGCGTGCTTTGTTGCATACATTTTCTCTGCCTTCATCCAAGTGTCATGCTGAGAATAAGTCCTCATTTAATGATGTGGGGTTTGATAGGTCAGCTCCATTTGGAGGTTCCCACAATCCAAAGATTAATGGGTATTTGTAGAGGTTTTTGGACAAGCCGATTCTGGTGATTCAACTAGAATCTATTGTTGAGGATGTTGAATGTCACAAATCATGCTCTGATCTATAAATTCATGGGAATGCGGGTTTCGCTCCCATTCTTGCACTCATGGGTAAGAAGAACTTGGAACCTCGAAGGTGAAATAAAGGTGATGTTGTTGGCTAATAGTTTTTTTATGGTTTTTTTCAATTGCATGGCTAATTGACATAGGGTTTTTGAAGGAGGCCCATATTTTCATAATTATATTGGCTTGTTTTTTAAGCCATGACACACTAGATTTAATCCTTTAGAGGAGCTTCCGAACTGGGTCCTGGTTTGGGTTCGCCTTCCTTGGTTTTCAATGAAATATTGAGGAAATGATATTTTGCACATGGTCACATTACTGTTGGGAAAACTGGTGGGTCCCTCACAACAAATGCTAGATCGAAGGGTTATGACCTTTGCTCACATTTGTGTGGAAATAGATTTGAGCAAACCCCTTCTAGATTCTTTGGAAACTCATGTGGGCTTGTTCTCTTGGGTGCAATAGCTTGACTATGAAATTCTTCCCTTCCACTACCGGCTGTGTCATGAATATGATCATTTGCAGTGAAGATGTCCGAAGTATCGCCTTTTTGAGCCTCACCCTCCTCCGCCTCCTTGTAAGCCTGTTAAGGAGGACAAGGGGAAGGCTCCTATTCTAGGATCAGGGATTGATGATGAGGGTTTTATTCATCCTAAGACCTGCAACATGAATCATGGTATGAAAAGAACCTTCAAGGAGAGATAGAAAGAGGAAAATTTAATCGCTTTGATGTGTTAGATGACCTTAGCCAGTAGGAGGTGAATCCTAGTATGATGGCCTTGGATTCAGGTGTTTTGGGGGATTTTTAGGAGGATCCTTCACCAGACCTATGCTATGCAGTGCATTCTGGTTGATGGATTATCTCTTGCTCAAATGGATACGGATCAAAATATGTTGGACTTAGGGGTCCTTATGGCTTCTAGTGCTTTGGATAAGAATGAGGTTGAGCTTTCTCCTCCTATGGAGAAGTTGGAGACAAGTGTCGTTAAAGGAAATAGGGTTGCCCCTCCTTTAGAGCTTCATCAAAATAATCCCAAGAAAAGGGCTATGGAGAAACCTTCCAAAGTAGGAAGAAAGAAGGATTTGGAGAAAATCAAGATGATGGGGGAAACTTTGGTGGAGTCAGGTTTTGTTAAAACTATTGACTCCCACTTTTCTAGTTCCCAAAAATGATCATCCTCTCATGGAATGTAAGGGGCTTGAGTAGTGGTACTAGACAAAAATTTGTTTGAGATTTGGTTCGTAAGCATTCTCCTGGTATGCTCTTCATTCAAGAAACTAAGTTTTTGATTGAGAATATGTGTGGTGTGGTGCCTAAAACTTGGGGGTGTGGTCAATGCTAGTGCATTGGTGCCCAAGGTAATGTTGGTGGTCTGGAATGTTTACATAATCCTCTAAAGTTCTACCCTCTCTAGTGGATGTCCTATAAGTTTTCTATTTTAGTTGTTGCCTTGAGTTTGGAAACTGGAGAAATTGTTCTTTTGTCCAATATTTATGCCCCTACTAATTTTCCTAGAAAGCAGTGCCTTTGGTCCCATCTTCAGTTCATTCGTAGTACTAGACTCTTTTTCCTTAGATTGTAGCTGGTGATTTTAATGCTACTACTAATTTGGGTGAAAAGAGGGGAGGTGTTATGAGGTTTGAGCCCTCAATAGGTTTCTCTTCCAAGATAATATCTCTGCCTAAAATCTTGTGGATATCAAGCCCAGTAATGGTCAATTTACATGAAACAATGGAAGATTAGGAGAGGACTGTATTGCTGAGAGGCTAGATAGGTTCCTGGTCTCCTACTTTTGGATTGGTGGGTTGTGATCTACTTGCTTTGATATTATGGATTGGAGGGGTTTTGATCATTGGCCAATCAAGCTTTCTAGTTCTATGGCTCGAGTGGCCCGTTCCCCCTCTTTCAAGTTCCAACTTATGTGGCTATGAGATCCCTCTTTGCGGGGTCTCATAATTGAGTGGTGACACTAAGGTAGACCTCCCTTTGGTACTGCGATGTATTCTTTTGTCAAGTAACTGTAGTATGTGAAATACCAGCTCAAAAGGTTGAATAGGCAACATTTTGGAAACATCTTCCAGGCTAAGTGTGTTTTCTCAGGCATCTTTGGATGCTATTACTTGGGTGATCAGAGAGTTTTTCCTCTCTAAGGAGTCCCTTGCCGAGGAGGGAAAGGCTCTAAATCTCTAGAGGAGTGTGAGTTGCAGGAGGAGATCTATTGGAAACAAAACCTGTGCAGGTGGATTGGCTGTAGGAGGGGGATAGGAACATCACCTTCTTCTTCAAAGATGTGAAAGCAAAAAGATATGAGAACTCTATCCCTTATGTTGTGAATGATAGGGGTGAGCATGTAAGGAATTTCTAGAGAGGATACTCTTTTATTTTCCTCTTTTTTAGGGAGGATTCTTTGGATGCGGAAGTGGAGGAAAACCATATTCTGTCTTGTATCCCCTCTTTGGTATGTAGGGAAATGAACAAGCATCTCCTATGTTGCATTTCCCTGGATGGGGTCCATTATAAATCTGGATTCGTTAGAGGTGGTGCATGAATCTCAAAGGAATAAGTAGATGTTGAGGGAAATGAATTCCAATTTCCTTGTGCTCATCCCTAAATGTGACAGTGCTGACAGGTTGGGTATGTTTCAACCCATTTCACTTTGTAATGTTATCTATAAAATGTTGTCTAAATTGATTACTGAGAGACTAAAGTGGTGGATAAACAAGCAAGTCTCGGAGGAACAGGGTGGTTTTGTGGCAAATAGGAAAATCCTAGACGGTGTTGTTATTGCTATTGAAACTATTCACTCGATAATGGCATCCTCGAAAGAAAAGGCTATGCTCATGAAACTTGATATGGAAAAGGCTTATGATAGAGTTAAGTGGTCCTTTTATGGAAGGTGCTTATTGCTTTTTTTTCTTCTGAAGAATGGGTTGTGTGGGTCATGAGTTGTGTTTTCGACCACTTCCTTCTCGATGTTCTAGGTTAATGTTGGAAATTGTGCCTCAACTTGCTGGCTTGTATCTCTATTCAAGTCTTCATTATCGGCCGATCGCTTGAGTTCCTAAGTTTGTAACCTTATCACGGAGTTTGGAAGTTTCGTAACTTCCTTACTGACCGATCTTCTTCGTTGTCATGGCATCGGTGATTTCTGTAACTTAAGAACATTTTCGCGGAGTTTGGAAGTTTCATAACTTCCCAACTGACCAATCTCCTTCATTGTCATGACATCAATGATTTTTGTAACTTAAGAACCTTGTCATGGAGTTTGGAAGTTTTGTAACTTACCAACTGACTGATCTCCTTCGTTGTCATGGCATCGGTGATTTCTGTAACTTAAGAACCTTGTCACAGAGTTTGGAAGTTTCGTAACCTCCCGACTAACCGATCTCTTTCATTGTCGCAACATCAGTGATTTCTGTAACTTAAGAACCTTGTCGCGGAGTTTAGAGGTTTCGTAACTTCCCGATTGGGCGACAGTGGTATCGGCTTGTTGCAGGGATTGGTAAATTCATAACTTGTATGCGAGAGTTATGAAGTTTGAGTTTTCTTTGACTGGGCGACAGTGGTATTGGCTTGTCGCGAGGATTGGTAAATTCATAACTTTTATGCGGTGGTTATGAAGTTAACTTTTTGAGCAACATGCCGATGGGTGTTCACTAGTGGGGCCATGCCGATGGTTGGTTTGACCGTGGGTGTACGAGTGAGTTGGTAATCAAAAGGGCTAACTCATGGATACCTAAAGTCTTCGGGATTTTGTTTATAAACTAATGACTGTTAATATTCCCCGTCAATGTGGGGTAATGTTGTTGGTTGAGCTTCTTGGTGGTTGAACGAATTGAATCGTTTTGGACAGTAGATTCCTAGAAATCGAAGGGTTGAAGTGAATATAGCAAGCAGTCTGATTGGGATTGTGTGTAGAGCAAGAAGAAAAAGTTTGGCGTCAGTTGAGTAGACTGTATGTAACATTGTAACAGTGTTGCGATTGACTGTGGTTGGATGATTGTAATGCTACTGCGTAATATTAGAGAACTAATACCTGTGAAGGAGGGATCTATAAATTTATTGTAATCTATTTTTACTGTGAATAAAGTGACTTCTCTTTGGTTGTGGGTTTTTCTCCCGAAAGGGTTTTCCCACGTAAATCAGGTGTCTATTCTCTGTCAATATTATTGTCTATTCTTTTATGTGTGAATCTTAATGCTCTGTAATCTTGAAATTAAAAGTACTCCTACATTATTTCCCTGTGAATTGACATTAGGAAAGTGATATTTGCACTAGATTCTTTCCTTACAAGTGGTATTAGATCCTGGCCAGTTGTGTTATCCTTGTGGGTTGGTTGGGTTTTTTGTGTCATTTATGTTTAGTGGGACTCTTGTAGAAGTCGGGTAATTGTCAAATTACAGATTGAGATGGCACTAGCAAGTACATCTGGAAAGATTGAAATTGAGAAATTCAATGGCAACAATTTTGAGTTGTGGAAACTCAAAATGGAAGATCTGTTGGTTGATCGTGATCTTTGGATGGCTGTTTCTGGAACGAAACCTTCTGGCATGAAGCAAGAAGATTGGGATCTTGTAGATCAAAAATCAAAGGGGCTGATAAGACTCTGTTTGGTAGACTCTATTCTTCTTAATGTGCATGAACAAAAGACTGCAACCTCCTTGTGGAAAAGACTTGGAGATATTTATCAAGGCAAGTCCTTGGTAAACAAGTTTTTCTTGAGGAAGAAGTTGTATTCTTTGAAAATGTAGGAAGGAGCATTTGTTGCTGATCACTTGAATACTTTTAACATGTTGATTGCTCAATTAACATCTGTGGGTGTGAAGATTGAAGAAGAAGATCATTGTATGTTGCTATTATGTTTTTTTCCTGATTCTTGGGATCACTTGGTGATGGCCATTGGGAGTACAACATCCACTTTCAAGATGGAAGATATTGTTGCTTCTTTGTTATTAGAAGAAATGAGAAGAAAATATTCTGAGATGGCGAAGGAGGCTCTTGTTGTTTGAGGCCGATCAAAAGAAAAAAGGAAAGAAGGACATGAAATCCAAATCGAAATCAGATGGAAGATCAAAGTCTCCTGGCAAAAATTCCAAGGTGAAGTGTTGGAACTGTGGGCAGCCTGGTCATGTCCAAAATGATTGCAAAGAGGAGAAAAAGAAGAAGAAGAACTCTTTTGATAATGATTCTTCTCAGAGCGAAGTAGATTCCTTCATTGTAGCCTTGGAAACTTAGGCATCAGATGATGTCTGGCTGGATGATTCTGGAGCATATTTCCACATGACATCTCATAGAGATTGGTTCATAAGTATGAAAAATATGATGGTGGAAAGGTGTACTTGGCAAGCGATTCATCCCTGGATATAGTTGGCCGTGGAATAGTCAGAATTCGGTTCCTTGATGGAAAGGTGAAGGGAATCAATGATGTTATGCATATACCAGGTTTGGCTTGAAATTTACTTTCTGTTGGTAGGCTGAATGATGTTGGTGTATAGGTCTCTTTCTCTAATGGTGTTTGTAAGATGACAAGAGGCTCAATGTTGTTGGAAAAGGGTGCTCGAATTGGTACTCTGTATAAGTTGAATGCAAATGCAGTTCAATGTAACGATGCTTCTGAAAAACCATGTAAATCTATAGGGAAAGAGGTGATTATTTTAGTAGGAGCTAATTCTTTAGAGATGAAGCTTCCAACTGAGAAAACAATGTTGTGGCATCACAGGCTAGGCCACATTGGAGAAAGAGGTTTAAAAACCTTGAAAAATAAAAACTTGGTTGAAGGGCTTGATGATTGTAACCTTGAATTCAAATTTTGTGAGCATTGCATATATGGTAAACAACACAGTGTTTCATTTTATTCCAGTCCTCATAAATCTTCTGGTATACTTGATTACATTCATTCTGATGTGTTTGGACCAACAAATGTTCCTTCGTTATTGAATTCGAAATATTATGTTTCTTTTATTGACGACTATTCAAGAAGGGAATTTGTGTATTTTTTAAAGAGTAAATCAAAAGTGTTCAATCGTTTTAAGGAATTTAAAAACCTTGTAGAAAATCAAACTAGAAGGAAAATAAAATGTTTAAGGACTAACAATGGCAGTGAGTTTTGTTCTGATGAGTTCGAAAGGTACTATAAAGATCATGGAATTAAAAGACATAAGACTACACCCTATTCTTTGCAGCAAAATGGAGTTGCTGAAAGGTTCAACAAGATAGTGATGGAAAGAGCATGAAGTATGCTGAGCAGTGCTGGCTTGGAGAAGTTCTAGGTTGAGGTAGTTGCAACAACATGTTATTTATTAAATTGTTCTCCTAATTCTACTCTTGTTGAGAAGACACCTTTGGAAGAATGGTCTGGTAAGAAGCCCTCTCTTAGACACATTAGAGTTTTGGCTATTAGAGTTTTGGTTGTGAGGCATATGCATATGTGTCGAATGAAAAAAGATCTAAGTTGGAGAAAAAAGCTGTTAAATGTATATTTATTGGCTATAGTGCTAGCATAAAAGGATACAAGCTTTGGAACCCTATGACTGAGAAGGTTTTGTACAATAGAAATGTTATTTTTCATGAGTTGAAGCCTTCTACTTTGGATCTGTAGTCAGAGATAAAATCAAAAAATAAAAAGGATGTAGTTGAAATTCCTCTGACACCAGATAAAGAGGTATTAAAAATTTAAAACGTACTTGAATCTAAGGAGAGCTCGAGTAGTTCTGAGAATTCTGAAGAAGAAGAACAACCTCAGCCTTAGCCCTTGAGAAGATCAACATGTGAAAGAAAGCAACCTGATAGGTATGGGTTTTCTACGTTAGATTTTACTTGTGCCTATGCTTTGATTACTAGCACTGATGAGCCTAGGACTGTTAAAGAGGAAATTAATATTCCTTATGCAAACTCTTGGTTGGAAGCCATGAATGAAGAAATGGCATCATTAGATAAGAATGAAACTTGGATTTTGGTGCCCTTTCCTGAAGGTAGAAAAGCTATTGGCTGTAAATGGGTATTTAAAGAGAAAATAGTTATGGATGGTAGTGTTGAAAAGTATAAGGCAAGGTTGGTTGCAAAAAGTTATTCCCAGGTAGAGGGAATTGATTATGGAGAAATATTTTCTCCGGTAGCTAAGCTGACATCTATCAGATTTCTTCTATCACTTGCAGCAGCGTATGACTTAGAGATTGAACAGATGGATGTGAAGACAACATTTCTTCATGGTGATCTTGAAGAGGAAATTTATATGTCCTAGCCTAAGCACTATGTGGAAAAAGGCAAAGAACATTTGGTATGCAAGTTGAAAAAATCTCTGTATGGATTAAAACAATCTCCTAGAATGTGGTACCAAAAGTTTTACACATTTGTTTTGTCTTTGGGATTTGTAAGATCAAAATATGATCATTGTGTGTATTTCAAATCTGAAAATGATCATGTCTTAGTTATTGCCCTGTATGTGGATGGCATGTTGTTCTTTGGGAATAGTAAGCTTATGATTTCTGATCTAAAATCTCAATTGTCTGCAAAGTTTGAAATGAAAGATCTTGGTGCAACCAGGTATATTCTGGGGATGGAAATAACCAGGGGCAGAAAGAGCAAAAAAATTTGGCTCAGCCAGAGTAAGTATATTAACACTGTTTTGGAGATATTTAGTATGATTGATTGCAAGAAACTAGTTGTTCCAGTTTTACAGGGAACAAAACTATCTGTTGAAGATTTTCCAAAATCTCCTACTGAGATGGAGGACATGACCAAAGTGCCTTATGCAAGTGCAGTTGGCAGCTTAATGTATGCAATGGTCTGCACAAGGCCAGACATTTACCAAGCAGTGGGAGTTCTTAGCCGGTTTATGGTGAATCCAAGAAGGCCACATTGGGATGCTGTGAAAAGAGTTTTTAGATATTTAAAAGGTACATCATAGTACACTTTGTGTTATCATGGTAACTCAATTGGATCACAACATTCTCTCAGCATTAGAGCTTATGTGGATTCTGATTGGGTAGGGGACCTTGACAGCCGTAGATCCACTAGTGGATATATTTTCATGTTGAATGGTGGTGCAATTAGTTGGATAAGTAAGCGGCGAGTTGTAGTCGCTCTATCCACTACTGAAGTTGAATACATGGCAACAACACATGCCTGTAAAGAAGCTGTATGGCTTAAACGTTTGTGTTCTGATGTTGGGTTCAGTACAAGGAAAATTTTAATTTGCTGTGATAGTCAGAGTGCTATTTGTTTGGAAAAAAATACAACTTTCCATGCTAGGATGAAACATATTGATGTGCAGTATCATTTTGTATGAGATATGGTGGAGGATGGAAAGGTTTGTTTAGAAAAGGTGGATACTTTGAAAAATGTTGCAGATGCTTTGACAAAGCCCGCGAGCACAGACAAGTACAGGTGGTGTGTTAGTTTGATGGGCCTTGGAGCCCATGACCTTCATTAACTTCGAGTTTGGAGGAAGCTAGTAAGTCTTTGTTAAGTGGGAGATTGTTGGAAATTGTGCCTCAACTTGTTGGATTGTATCTTTGTTCAAGTCTTCATTGTCGGCCAATTGTTGGAGTTCCTAAGTTTGTACCCTTGTCGCGGAGTTTGGAAGTTTCGTAACTTCCCAACTGACTAATTTCCTCCATTGTCGCAGCATCAGCGATTTCTGTAACTTAAGAACCTTGTCGCAGAGTTTGGAAGTTTTGTAACTTCTCGACTGACTAATCTCCTTTGTTGTCGCGACATTGGTGATTTCTATAACTTAAGAACCTTGTCGCAGAGTTTGGAAGTTTTGTAACTTCCCAATTGACTGATCTCCTTTGTTGTCACGACATCAGTGATTTATGTAACTTAAGAACCTTGTCGCGGAGTTTGGAAGTTTTATAGCCTCCCGACTGACTGATCTCCTTCATTGTTGCGACATCAGTTATTTTTGTAACTTAAGAACCTTGTTGCGGAGTTTGGAAGTTTCGTAACTTCCTGACTGGGAGACAGTGGTATTGACTTGTCGCGAGGATCGGTAAATTCATAACTTGTATGCGGGAGTTATGAAGTTTGAGTTTTCTTCGACTGGGTGACAGTGGTATCGGCTTTTCATAGGGATCGGTAAATTCATAACTTGTATGCGGTGGTTATGAAGTTAAATTTTTGAGCAATGCGTTGATGGGTGTTCACTTTGGTGGGGCCATGCCGATGGTTGGTTTGACCGCGGGTGTACAAGTGAGTTGGTAATCAAAAGGGATAACTTGTGGATACCTAAAGTCTTCAGGATTTTGTTTATAAACTAATGACTGTTAATATTCCTCGTCAATGTGGGATAATGTCATCAGTTGAGCTTCTTGGCGGTTGAGCGAACCGAATTGGTTTGGATAGTAGATTCCTAGAAATCAAAGGGTTGAAGTGAATATAGCAAGCAGTTTGATTGGGATTTTGTGTAGAGCAAGAAGAAAAAGTTTGTCGTCGATTGAGTGGACTGTATGTTGAAAGAACATGATAACAGTGTTGCGATTGACTGTGGTTGGCTGATTGTAATGTTGCTGTGTAATATCAGAGAACTAATACCTGTGAAGGAGGGACCTGTAACTTTATTGTAATCTATTTTTACTATGAATAAAGTGACTTCTCTTTAGTTGTGGGTTTTTCTCCCGAAAGGGTTTTCCCACGTAAATCAGGTGTCTATTCTCTGTTGATATTATTGTCTATTATTTTATGTGAGAATCTTAATGCTCTATAATCTTGAAATTAAAAGTACTCCTACATTATTTCCTTGTGAATTTACATTAGGAAAGTGATTTCTACACTAGAGTCTTTCCTTACAGTTAATGGAGAACCATCTTCTTTATTTGGAGCTTCTAGAGGGCTTTGTCAAGGGGATCCTGTCTCTCCTTATCCTTTTATTCTTTTGGGTCAAGGTTTGGGAAGGTTTATGAAGATCCATGTTGAACAAGGTTTGATCCAAGGGTGGGTTTGGGGTAATGGCTTGCCTCCTCGGTCTCACCTATAATTTTTTGATGATACTGCACTGATGGGCATGGCCAAGGTCTGTGAGGCTAATAACCTATGCAAGGACATCTATCTTGCTACTTTGGGCCAGTTGATTAATGAGGATAAATCCTCCATTTTTTCTTTAATACTCTTGTGCTCATTCAATAGAAAATTGCTCATATTCTGAGATTTCAGATTGGTCATTTTCCTTTAACATATCTTGGTATTTCTATTTCTATTGGTACTTTTTTTAGGGTTTCTTGGAAAAATATTTTGGAAAGTTCCGTATGAAGGTGAACCATTTGACTCTCAGGTGGCTTTCTTTTGCTGGTCAGGTTCAGCTTCTTAAGTCAATGGTGCAAGCTCTTCCCAATTATAGACCTGTATGCTTCAGGTGGTCCCTATTGGTTTTATTAAGGATTTGGACTCTCTTTCCAAACAATTTTTATGGGTTGGTTGTTTGTCATCTTTGAAGTGGAGTTTGGTGAAGTGGGATATTATTTGCAGGCATAAACATCTTGGTGGTCTTGGGCTTCGACATTCCACTTTGGCTTGTTTTTCTTTGTTTTCCAAATTTTATTAGAGATGGTGCACTGAATAGGATCATGGTCGGGCCAAGATTATAACTCACAAATATCTGAATGGTGTTCCTAAGGCCGAGGTTCCTTGATTTTCGCTTGTGGGGAAAGGTTCAGTGATTTGGAACACACTTAAAAAAGGAGCTAAGTTGATCAAGGATGGTTTGCTTTGGATATGTAATAAAGGGGTTGAGGCTCTCTTCTGGTTTGAATCTTGGGATGGGTTCCCTTCGATCATACACAAGTGTCCCCATTTTGTCACACCCTATCTTGTTGTTACTAAGTTACTTTTTCCTTCACAAAAAATAGGATGATAAATGCAATAATGATTTTGATATGTTTGATAAAAGAATGAAATACTGAAATAGGTATTAAGTTATTATTGCTTTAAAGGAGTAATTATGTTTATATTGATGAAGTACAATGAAATAATATGTATTGCAATATGAATATTCTAGTGTTTTATCATGAAATCGGATTTCATGTGAACGTCTAACTACTATTGCAAATATGCCAAGTTGGATGCAAGTGCAGGTTCACGCCTTTGAAAGGGAGGGGAAGTATCACTCAAGAGAAGTGTTTGGTTTGGTAACCTTTAATGAAGCCTAATTGAGCTTACACACACACTCACAATAGAATGGTTGAGTCAAGTCATAGTGTTGGGCGTTGGTAATTCATCCTTTAGCATGGTGTGTTTCCATTAGGAAGGATCTTGATTTATGTTAAGAGCATTCTTGGATGGGTTTATGTGTTTTGTGCTTGGTGCATGCGAGTTAGTATTTGTACTAATATATATAATTGATGAGATATATATACATAGAATGTATATATATGTATACATATGCATGTTGACGATAACCCATACACGTAAGGGAATGCATACATGAGAGTACATAGGTAGACGTACCTATGCACACTTATGGATGGGTTACTGATGGGCATGGTGATATCGAGAGGACAATGTGACATTTATATATATATAACACATGAATATATACCTATCAATAAGATAACAATCGTTTATGTGTGTGATTGTGTAATCAAATATATATATCAGATATATACATACATACATATGTATACACGTATCGATATACGCGTATGTGTAGATAACGACAATTTCCATACGAAAATGTCAACATATGTATACATACATATACATGTATATAGGTATATATATATGCATATATATATATAATATAGTATATGAAATGTTAACTTGATCATATCCATTCGAATATCAAGTGTATGAATTTAGACAAATTGATTTGTCAAATTATATATATATATATTATATAAGTAGTAAAGGCCGAAACATAGAATATACACCATGGTCGACTAAATGTAAATGTAACGCAATATGTAATAGTGCATTAATAAGTATTCTACCGCATTTATCATTATGAATAATGATCGATGAAAATATATAAGTATAAAGTCTGCTATGTAAAGTTTAGTAAACCAAAATTAATTACAACACATTCTTACTAAGTCAACATTCTAAACACCATTATAAATGAAGGAGGTCAAAC
This sequence comes from Sequoia sempervirens, assembly GCA_007258455.2. Taxonomy (NCBI): domain Eukaryota; kingdom Viridiplantae; phylum Streptophyta; class Pinopsida; order Cupressales; family Cupressaceae; genus Sequoia; species Sequoia sempervirens. The sequence goes on along the minus strand of VDFB02000007.1, from coordinate 44,282,283 downwards.
ATTTATAATGTTTCTATTGGCATGCCTTGACCTAGAAGTCGACTGAGTAAATATGCAGCCAAATAATGGTGGACTATTTCCTCTGTATAAATAGTAGGATTGAGAATAGGAAATGTGCTATATACTTGGCACTATATTATGAATTTTTTAGTTCCTTTAGAAGTCTTTCAAACCTGTAAGTCGATTTTTTGAATTAAACACGTGCTTTGTGAATTAGTCAAACCACTGTTGGCAAGCATTGGATCAATTTGTTGTATGGTTTTAATGAGTAATATGATAGAATTCTACCACCTTTTTACTGATGAGCTGAGTTGATTGTATATGGTTGAGAAGTGGCATAGAATGACCCTTGTTTGTATCCATTAGAAGCTAGTTTTTGGGTATAAATATGAGGTGTACTCACCTCATTTGAGATACACTTCTTTGCATCACTCTGTTGCTCCATTCTACTGTATTTTTCATTGAGAGATTTCTCATTTTGCTGAGAATTATTGTGAGGAAATTTAGTAAGTGAGATGGAGAGAGATTTGTTGCTGAATTGATTTTAAGGAGGCCAAGCTTGAGATTCAGTGACTCAATTGGAATAAGCGATTTACAGGCATGAGATTCTATTCTCTTCTTGTTTTATCTTTTTACTAAAAGATTGAATTCCTTAGGTTTTATTTGGAAACACATTAGATTACTTGAAATGGAGTAATGATCTATTTTCTTATCGAAAGGAAAAGAATCGTGAATGTTATGAATTCCTTATGAGTGTTTTACTTGCTCCATAGTAAGGAGTGATTGTTTATGGGTAAAAGCAAAAAGTTGTGTCACACTTTCAAAAAACTAAATAGTTCAGAGGGAAACATTTTCGGCTAAAAAAGTTTCAGCCGAGTAGGTTTCGACTGAAACCATGTGGCCTATATGTGGCACATAGAGTTTTGGCTGAATATGTTTCGCTCGAATCCAAAAAATTTAAGTTTTTCCCTTTGCTACTTTGAAATTGGCTTATTTTATATGCATGGTTTTGATCGAAACCCTTTCTACTTGAATGCTTTCTACCGAAACCCTTTCTACTGAAACCCTCTCTACTAAAACCCTTTCTACCGAAACCATCTATGTGGCATCCTAGTTGGCAGCCAACTCAACTTTTTTCAGAATTTTCTAAAACTTTCAACTTCAACTAAGTATTTCTTTAGTTAGAATGATGTTTTAAAAAAAAAAGAAAAATACCCTTTTGTAGAGCTCAGAGTGGTGAATCCAAATATATTGTAATTTTTTTTAATATTTTGAAAATATATGGTGCACTAGAGGAGAGAGTCCTCTTCAAAAGGCTATAATTTGTTTTTTGAAATGATTAAAAAAATAGACAATAGTTGATGTCAAATGAAAACTATAAAATTCTGAAAAGTTTGATTTTAAAATGTTATTACGAGAAAAATATACATCAAAATTTCAAAAAAAAATTCCATGCACTAGATATTGAAGTTACCTATTTGGAAAAAAAAAATAGGGGAAGATGAAGTTTTTTTCTATTTATTTCTTAATGTCAAGTGAACGTCACTTTTTCCTAAAATTTTCAGCATTCCAAAATCTGCTCTTAAATTGATAAAAAATATTCAAAACAATTTTTAAAAAATCTGAAAAAATTACAAGATTAAACTTCATCAATATTTCTACCTTTCATTAGTTTGCATCATTTTGAAATTCAAAATATAAATACCACTTTTATGTGGTTGAAGTTCAATTTTCTTTTTTGCTGTTGGCTGATTCCTTTATAAAGTGTGACACAGGTTTGTTCTTTTACCCTTATCATTAGTATTATATACTAAATTTGATGAAAGTTTGAATAGCTTAAGGGAGTGATTTAATACACTTATATATCCTATATGGGAATTCAGATGATGATGTTTCTATACATAGATAGTCCACACTATGTGTATAACATGAGATATATCAATGTCATGAAGTAACTTGACACTGTTAGTTACAAAGCTACGAAACCTTGGGAAATATAAGGTTTAGAAATACAACCATAGTGATGGTATAAAAGACATGATAGGATGTGACGTCATGCAAACCACACCAATAATATATACTTGATTAATCATTTGATCATTACTTTACTTTTAAATGAAACCCTAGGTTTAGAATAACCTATTTGGGACGAGAAGTTTATCTGAATAATGATTAAAACCCTAGGTTGGTAATAACCTATGCAGGTTGGGATATCTGCTTGATTACGAATTAAAACCCTAGGTTGAGAGTAACCTATTTTGGTGATTGTGTATTATAGATTATATGCGGGGATTGGGGTATACCAAGGTTGAGACTCACCTATGTGGTTAAGTAGATCACTTGAGTTTATGAATTACTACTTGATTGGAGCCATAGGTGGGATTACCTATTGAGTTTGAGTTGTTACCAGTTTGGTTGCTTTATACTCTTGATGTGAATTCATAATGTTGACAAGACTCAACTCATTGAATAATCCCCTTTTACTAAGGAGGTTACACTATCGAATAGAATCATTTACTGATATGATTACTCTTCGATTGAGGTCAATTATTAATGAGATTATACTCTTGATGAGAATCACTTACAATGTCATGATATATTCTTGAATGGAGTCAGTTATTTATGAATATTTATTCTATGATAAGATGGAGCTTATGTAGCTACATACTTTAGGTTATAAAGATATTCCTGGAACTAGGTTGTCCATTGAAGGGAATAGCTTGTTAATTCGTTTATGCAAAGTTAATGTGTAGACTAGAAAATCTTGTATGTTATACCTAGGAATTAGAATATCCATTGAAGGGGGGGTAACTTATGCTTATTCTTTATGAAAGTCAGTCAACTAGCCAAAAGAGACAACAACAAGTGACATACGAGGAGAAGGCCATCTAACCCCTTGCCCCCACTTAGTGTAGGACAAGGGTGAGCCCAAAATGGATGATGATGTGCTGCTCCTTGATAAAAGGGAATGATTTATGATGAATGTAAAACATGCAATAGTGAGTATGCTATGATCCTACAACTATTACATGGCAAGGAGCAACAACTAAGGTTATTTATTATGATGAGTAAACAAAGTGTCAGCTTGATACATATTTAAGGAGATATCTATTAGTTTAGGATGGACTAAAGTTAAAGTTGTCTTGGAAGAATCTTTTGTAATAGTGTTGACATTGAATGAAGGCTTGTTTATTTATTTTGAGGGACAATAATCAAGGCCATTAGTCATTTCTTGTATTTTAGGCTCTATAAGGACATGGATACATTGTTCTATAGCACCACATCCTTTCCCAAGTTGTTTCGTAAGTTCATAACCTCTTCCATAAAGCATTTTCATTGCTTTTAGATTCAGTGGTTGTTCAACTTCATCAAAGTTTGTCATGTATGTTACCTTTTCTTCTAAATTTGTTGAAGTGGATGCTTTTGAGTTTTGTATTGCCATCACTGATTTCTCTTTTCCCTATTCAGACTCTTTTGTTATGATCTTGTATTCTCCTATGAATATAAGTATGAAATCAAAGGCTTCCCAAGCATCTTCCAATAACTTTGCGGCTTCTTTAATTTTATTTTCTTTTTTTGTCTCTTGTACAGGTTCTACATGTGTGGTTTGTGTCAAGGGATTTCTAATGTGCATAATGTCAGAAGACATATCCTTAGTTTCATGATTTCTTAGTGAAGTGGATTCTATTTTCACTTCATCATCTTCATCTAAGGAAGCCATATTACTATTGTTTGAAAGAAGCGTGTCAATGTTGTCATTTTATTGCAACATGATACCTTCCCTAGTAGGAGAGTTTTTAGGAGAACAAACTAGATGTTCATGATATTCAAAGGTGTGTTCTTCTAAAATAACTTCATCACAAGTAAGGGGGTTATCAATGGTTAGATATTTTTGCATGTCAATGATGGTATTTTCTTGTTCAATAATGTTTTCCTTAGGATTCTCATGATTCTCATTGATTGGATCTTGTAACACCCTAATAACTTCTTGACCAATAGGAGAGATATTAAGAGATGGAGAAATTTGATTATTGTTCATAATTTCATCCTTTTTCTCTAAGGTCTCGTTGTCTTGTGCCATAATATCTACCCTAGTAGGAGAGCTTTTAGAAAAGTGACAAACAAGAGGTTCATCACATTTTATGGTTAGATTTTGTAAAGTAGCTTCATCAAAAATAAGGGAGGCATCAAGAGAAGAGAAACTATAAGTTTCATGGTTATCGATGATTGAAATTTTTTGTTCAAATAGGTCTTCCCAAATGGTAGGGGCATCATGAAATGGAGGAACAAGATTCTCATGAGTCCTAATAAGGATATCTTCTAACACTAAACTATCTTCTTCGTGTCTAGAAGAGATATTAGGAGAAGGAAAGGTTTGATTGTCATGATTATCTATAATTACATCCCCCTATCCTATAATTATGTCTTCCCAAATAGGAGAGGTAGGATTGTCAAAGCTCTCAATTATTGAATCTCTTAATATCATCATATCCTCCACAATAATGTGTTTGTCATGATCATTCATGATTGTATCCTTATTCACTAAAGCATTCTCACAAGTAGGGGAGGTGTTGGAAGATGAATGGAGACTAGGTAAAGTAGTAGCCATGATCTCAGTTCCGTGTGTCATAAGATCTTTCCAAGGGGGAAGAAAAACAATACTTTTGTGATTCTCAATGATTGTATCTCCTATCGCCAAGATACCTTCGTCACTAATAGGAGAGGTATCGGGAGAAGAACAATTATGATTGTCGATGCTTTCATCTTCTTGTGTCAAAGATTTAGTGGATGATCTAGGAAAGATGAAGTCATCAAGGGCTCCATCTAACATGTCCAAGTCATCTCTACTAAAGGGTTTAAATGATATGCTTTCTCTAAGGTTAAACATTTTTTGTTTGTTTCTTTGTATGTTTTTAGTTTTTAGTTTTTAGTTTTTGTTTTCTAATGAATGTTGAATATAATCTAATCTAGTTGAACGATGAACTAATGTTGAAATAAAAAAGTGCAAGAATTTAATTCTATCCACAATTGTAGTGAATGTAAATTATGCTAATGCCAATGATTTGAATGTAACATAATTTATGAAAACTGAAACAGAAAGATTTTAACAACAAACAAAAACTTAGAAATAGGGAATTTAACTATGAAAAATGCAATACAAATTCTGCATTGGGACTGATTCGCCCAAGGTGGTGAATGAGTCCCACTAGGGATTTTTTTTAAAATTTCAAAACTTTTTAATTGATTTTTGTGCTTTCTATGCTGTATGATCTAGATCCTAAATGCAAATGAAAATTTTGTTTAATTTTTAGTAAAATGAGGTGCAAAAATGCAAGCTATATGAGCTTTTACTAATGCAAAATTTGAAACCCTAGAATGCAATTTAACTAATACAAACCCTAATGCAATTCTAATGCAAGCCAAATCTAGGATGATAATGCACTCCAAATTAGAATTATGATGTTCTAAATGTAGGTTAACCAAAATGAAAGGTGAAAAATTGTTTTGCTTTCCTCTTAGGATTTAGGACCTAAAAGGGAAATTTTCACTAACTTTCACTCAAGAACAAACCCTTGAGATCTCAATGCAAAGGAGGAAGAGATCTTGCAAGATGGTTGTCCTAGGGGCTGAATATGATCTAATAAGGGGTTCACCACCAATTTTAGACTTGGAAAAGACAATGAAATACAAAATACAATTTAAAACCCTAATTGAATGCAATGACCTATGGAATGACCTAGAAAAGTGAATGAAATAGCACATAAAACTACAGAAAGGAAGGTGTGCACCTGGGAATATGGAGATGGCTAGAAGGAGGTCTGAAACACAAGAAATTTTTCTTTTAATGCTGAATGGGAATCATTCACCAAGCTGGGTGAATCAGTCAAAAAACTGGGTTTCTGTGCGGGAACAAGAATCTGCCAATGAGTATCCAAATCTACAAAAAATTGAAAATTGACTGGAATTGGGACTCATTCGCTAGAAGTGGTGAATCAGTCTAGTTAGGATTTTCTAAAACTTCAAAGGCTGATCTTTCTCTTCTCTATCTGCTCTATTCTTCTTGAGTGATTTATAGATCTAAAACCCTAATTTGCAACCTGTAGGTCTTCTCCAATGTTCTCCAAGGATTGATGACAACTTTGACAACTTTGATCTCTTGACAAATTTTCTCCAATCTTGCTCCTTAGGAAATATGCAACCTAGACCTACAAATCACACATAAAGGAGATGGAAAAATGTTGTTGGGTTAGTGAATAAGGGTTTTCCTTGGTCAAATCCCTTGTTGGTAATTAAACCTTGAAATAGGATGAAATATGAATAGATAATGATGAATGAACAATGGGTGATCCCACAATAGTGGTTTACAAATTTTGGCCAAACTGGACACTGAAATAATTGTTTTTAACTAAATCTTCACTTTCAGGCACCTATAGCGGCTAAACCATGAGGAATTTGAAGATGATGCAAACTAGAGTTTCGTCACATTTTGTTTGTAGGTTCTTGTAAAAATATTTTTTTTTCAATTTTTTTGGAATCAGATTGCACTTTTTTTTCCATCTCCCTCGTAAACTAGTTTTTTTAGAAAACAACATTTTTAAACAGTGGCGCACACCGTGTAACACATAACATTTTTTTCCATGAAGGATAAAATTCTAATTCTTTCAAATTTAGATTTTTAACTCCGATATCTAGTGCTTCCAATTGGTTAGATAGTTTTTTATTGAATATTTTTTCTTTAATCAAGTTTTCAAAGTCAAACCAATTACAATTTAGACATAGTGCGACCATATAACGTGTAATTTTTTTTTGTATATATCGAAATTCAATTTATTTTTTTGTTGGATCAAGGACTTCAATATCTGTGCACTCATATTTTTCAATTTTTTTTTGATAATATGATATTTTTCCATGTGTAGAACAAAGACCTTCATTTTCGGTGAAAAACCTATGTTTAATAAAACTAAAAAAATAAATACATAATAAAACCAAAAAATATTAATATTATATTCGTTGGATAGCTCATTCCAAGGATTACTTAATTCCAGTTGGGTTTGTGAAGTCTCTACCATTTTCATGTTAAAACCGAGCTCCAAAGTGAAAAAATTTAGGTTTTTTGTGTTTCAGGGGGAGAATGGGGGATAAGGGGGGTTCGAGCGAACCACCCTGAACCTCATGCATTTTTTTTGGTTTTTTTGGCAGGAAAGATTCAAATGGGTTCACTTGAACCCTGGTTCGTACGAACCCCCAAAATCACATTTTTTGCCTTGGGGTCATTTTTTGTGAGTTTTCCTTCCTCACTAGAATTGTAAACCACTTTTGTGGGTTTAGCCCAATATAAGATATTGAAACTCACCAAACCTTATCAATAAGAGGCTAAAAACATGTATGAAGTGGCTCCAATGGATGTAGATATTTTACTCTTGCTTCAAAGGTGATAGATCTTGAATGTAATGCTTGCTTGAATCATAAACCCTACATCACAATTTTTAGCTCAAAAACAAACATGATGCATGAAGTCCTTGACATGATGATTGATGCTTGAATGATGCTCTAAAATGCTTGATAATTTTCCCTTGAATGCTCTTGTAAACACTTGAATGCTCTTGTGAACTCAAACTTGCTATTAGGAATGCTCTCACAAAGGTCTTGGTTGAAAATGAATGAAAGAACCTTGTGTTTATACTCAATCATGCAAGAATTCTCGAAATTACAACACTATGAGAAATTTGAATTAATTTGAATTGTGGGCCACACAGGACACATTCACCCAAGGTGGCGAATGAGTCCCACTAGGCTTAATTTTTGGGACCATTTTTAAAAATGCTTAGAAATGTGTAAAACCAGGTTAGAGACCAAAATATCTAGGTGGGACCCATTTTTCCAAGGTGGAAAATGAGTCCTAGATCACTAAATTTGGGCCATTCAAAACTAAAACACCTGAATTATGATTGACTAATGATTGGTGTCAGGATAATCCTCAAAAATATGCATTAAATGGGGCTTGTGGATGCAAAATAGGGCCAATTATTTCATAAGAAATCCCAATTATTAATGACAAGCCTAGAAAAGTGTGAAAGTGTGTTACAACACTTCACAACACTTTACAATAAGGCAAGATTAAGATTTATTTTGATTAAAAAGAGGTTTATTAGGTGTAATTAATTAATAAGACCTTAGAAATGTGTGAAAGTGTGTTACAACACTTCACAACACTTTAGCAAGGTACCATTCAAATCCATTAGTTCGCAAGGGCCCAAGACCTAATGTGAATGTGTCAACCACATTACAACACTAAATCAAGGCAACATTAAGCTCAAATTCACAAGGATGGCCCAAACAAGTGTGAAAATGTCCCTGAAGACATTTTTTGACACTACAGTTGGCTATCAAGATTTAATTTATGGGAAATTAGATTAAAATAATATAAATACCTAGTCATTTCATCATTTGAAGACTAATGAGAAATATCTAGCAATAATTACTATCAAGAGCATTATCAAGCCATTATTATTATGCCAAGAGTAATCAAGTGCATATTTGATGCAACATTTCAACATTGAAGCGTCATGTCAAGTTTTATGTGAGTTTTTTCATGTTTATGCTATCATTTTGATCATGAGGACTAACCCTTGTAGGCCTTTCAAGAAAAAAAATCCAAATTGCAATCAAGCCTTGAAGAGATGTGCATGAATTTAGTCCTTCAAGGAGATCTAATTTGACTAGTGAGTTGCAGTTCATTGTTGATTCATCATTAATTTATCATTTAACCTCTATCCCTCAAAAGGATAAGCTCTCTTTCATCCCTTTTTCCATTGTGGAGATAGAAACACAAACACAGGGATTGAATGAGGCAAGCCCTTATATGGCACAACCCTTCGTCTCTCTTTTGATGTGTAGTTTACACATTTGAAGAAGATTGAAGATCATTTGTCCATTTTTGCATTCAAACCCTATAGCTTGATAAGATACAAAAACTCAGTTGTCCCAGTAACCAACAAAGATGTAATAGTGGGATTGGGAAGGAAGAAACCTTTGATCAGGGACCTAAGGACTATGAAATCAGATTTCAGTTTTAGCTCTATAGAAAATGGTGTCCTAGACACCATGTCCACCTAAATCAGCCTCAAATTTATAGGTCAAGTACCTCTGTGCCTGTCTTTTACTCTTCTAGAACCCAAAATTATTTGTTACTTTCCAGTTTTATATATTTCATGATAAAACACTTAATTTTTATAGTTAACTAGTTGCATTATTGTATTCCATCACAAATACATTTTAAAACCATAAAATAATTTAGATCTAGGGTTGATTGACTCACCTTTTAGGTTGCAATTCAATTTCATGCCATTACCAATTTTAATTCTAATGTTTTGTAAGTGAAAGGTGACCAATCCTGGTTAAATCCCAAGGAATCACCTTTCTTGCAGTACATTTCCTATGAGGAGGAACAATGTTTGATGTTGTTGGATCATCTTCAAAAAATTTCTTCATGCATTCACTTTTGGTAGAGGAGATCTTTCTGGTGGATTCATTGTCTCATCCTTTCTCTCCTATGAGTGATCTTGATTGTATTTATGTAATCAAAGCAACACTTGGGGGGATATTTTGAGTCCTAATTTTCTTTGTTGAATATGTATGATTTCATTTCTTTTATCTCTTTTTTGGAGAGGAGTTTTTCTCATGTTGTTTTCTCCTTTTCTCTAGTTATGAGAGATTTCAATTGCTTGTTCATTGGTACCTCATCGAGCCTTGTAGTGAGGACCCATTTTCCATTCCATTTAGCTTCCTTTATTCATTTTTTAGTTTCTCCCTAATTTTTTCTTAAGGGGGTGTTACAGTAAATAAAACATTATTTGATAATTAATTAATTATTAGATTCTTTTTTACATTAATTATTTAAGCTAAACCAAGGAATTTATTTTTTATTAATTATATTGAACTAAATATAAAACAAGTTGTCTCATTGCATGATATTAGAATAATTTTCACAATTTAATCAAACACTCCTCTAGGGTTTTCTTTTTTATGCTTTTACAAGAATGAACCTTCATTGCAATATTTATTTAGGTTAGTACATTAATTCAATTTATCAGGTTGTTGAGCACACAATTATGCTTTGATCTTTATTTTGTAATAGCATAATTTCTTGTAGGTGATTTATGGGTGTTGTGGAATTCAATAATCAAATTCAACAATAAAGACCAATGACAAAGTTGATTCATCCATAGAAGAGACATGGATATCATATCAATGGGAGAGGTAAGGGAAGAAACCAACAATACAAAGGATACATGTTTTTCAAAGGTTGGTTGAACAAGTGAAGGAAGCCACTAGTATGAATTAAGACATGATGACTTAGACCAACAACATAATGTTCCAAATCCAAGTATTTATATCTTAATAAAATGAGAAAATGTATGATGTTTTAATAAATCATTATGGATCATCTAAGACACCAAATCTAGATTTAAATGTTGCCACTCATATGAGATGATCTAAGAGGCTACTAAAAATGGTGGATTTATTCAAATTTGATGGAAAGGATCCTCTAACTTAGATAAATCAAATGGATTTTTTTATGTACATCACATTCTAATAGGAAAAAAGTAACAAGGGATCTTACTTATACCCATAATTAAAGTAATTCATTTGGTATTGATAGTTATATGACCAACAAAAGAAAAATACTTTGATTATCACTTGGATAGTGTTTACAAAGTAGCTATAGTCACATTATAGAAATAGTGCATTAGAAAACCACTTTAACTTATTATTTAACAATAAAAAATAGGATGAATTAAGGAGTATTTTTAGGAATTCTAAAACCCATCCTTGATAGTAGTGAAAATCACAAAGGAGAACTTGGTTGAATTTTTCCTTGGTGGGCTCAAGAATCGCACTCAACATGAGATACACATGGGTAGGCCTTCTTGGTGGAGGAAAGGTTTTTTTATCTCTTGAAGGTAAGTAGAGGGATTCTTTTGGGTAATAGAATGGATGAATCACTATCAACAAAGATTGGATGATCCTTACATCATCATTTCTTTAACCTATGAGATTATTACACAATTAATTGAAGAAAATGGGCCAAATAGTTATGTCTCAAAAATGATTTAAAATAGACTTACAATGAAGTAAATGATGAAAAAGAGGCAATAGTGGTGGCAGAAGACTTATATTATGTCCAACTAACTATATTTTTCTATACATTTTAGGTATTAGTATGCCTCAAACACTTAAGGTACTAGGTTTCCTTAAATATCATAATGTAATTAAAGAATTGATTTTAAAATTCATAAGATAATAATAGTATTTTTTATCTTGGGGTGTGCTCATAACTTCATTTATAGTAAGTTGGCAACAAAATCTAATTGTTTCATTTACCAAACCCTAGAATTTTAAGTTATGATTATTAATGGCACACTTAGTTGTTTGGGGAAATACCATACTATTAAAATCACCATGGTAGACTCTCAGGCGAATGAGAACTCTTCTTCGGATTCTGATAAAGGTAAAACGGATCCTGATGAAAAGGACGTCCACGATAAAGTCCAGGTGGATCCAGGTGGAAAGGTTGGGTCTTCTGTTCCCAAAGTTGGCGTGGATTTTGCGGTCGGGGGGGATGAAAAGGTAATTTGTGGTCTTCGCTGTTTGGATGTAAGCCAAATCATATTTCCTCTTTTCCCCCCGTGCGTATCCTCTCTGATCCGGGGTCTGGAAAGTTTTCTATTTCTGTGCCGGACGAAATCATAGACCATAACATTGCTAGGATGGAGAATATTTTGGTTGGAAAATTTTTGGGTCCCAGGCCCAATATTGAAGTGGTAAGGGAGTTTGTTAAAAAAAATGGAAAACCCGTGGTCTGGTTTCGGTTGCGGCGCTCCCAAGGGGTTTCTTTGCTTTTCAGTTTACCTGTATTGAGGATTCTAGGGCTGTTCGTAGTGGTGGTCCTTGGGTAATCGGAAAGTCCTCCTTGGCCCTGAAGAAATGGTCTTCTAGGGTAGATCTATCTGATTCAATCTTCGAAATGGTGCCAGTTTGGGCTAGATTACCTGGTCTTCCTTTGGAGTACTGGAACACTGATATCTTCAATGGGATTGCTAGTTCTTTTGGTGAACTTTTGTCCATTGACTCAATGACAGCGGCAAGAAAGCGTTTGGTCTTTGCTAGAATATGTGTCGGGGTTTCACAAAATGCTGATCTTCTGTCTTCGATTGACATCCAATCTAAGCTAGGAGTTTGGAAGCAAGCTATTGAATTTGAAACAACACCATTTGTTTGTTTCAAATGTCAAAAATCTGGGCATTGGGCAAAGAAATGTCCACTAAATAATAAAAATGAAAAAGAGAAAGCGGCCAACACAAAGAATGTTTGGATAAAAAAGCCAGAGGAGGTTAAGAATGTGCCTGATCCAAATGTGAAGGAGAACTCCGAGGGAAATTCCTTTCCTCAAGATTCGAAGGAGATCCACAATGGCCTGAACAAGGAAGCTTGTCCTGGGTTTGATGGCACTTGTTCTCAAGCTCCTAAGGATCCGAAAGATTTGGTATCACCTTTTGAGGTAAGTGGGGAAGGTATTCCCTCTGAGAAGGAAGCCTGAGACTCTTTAAAGAATGATGTACCCAGAAATGATGTTTCGGGTTTTGTTCCGTCTTTATCTTTATTGTCGACTGGAAGCATGAATATCCCTGGGTTGGAGGATATACCCATTAAGGGTTTATCCTTGGAAATAGAAACTCCTGCCCCTTTCCTTTCTCCTTGTATTAACCCTTGCTCCAATGGGGGTCAAGATCAGGAGATTGCCAATATGGTAGTAGAGAAGGATACTTTTGATAGTCAAAGCATGAATCTGAGAACCCCAATGCATAATACTTCAGAACCCAAGAATGGTTTAATGGATACCCTCCCTTGGGATCAGAGATTGTATTCTGAGAAGGATGGGGAACTAGGCAGAGAAATGGAAAGCCAAGATGAAACCGAGTGGGAGGAGGTGATATCACATTCAAAATCCAAAAAGGAAAAAAAGGAGGAAAAAAAGAGAATGAAGGAAACTTCAAGTGGTGTGGTAACAAGGACTAGAGCCAAGGCCGATTGTGGGACGTCCAAGCCCTGCTTGGGAAGAAAATCTAAAAAATGGCAAAGGGAGCAAGGTAGCCTACAGGATATTGCGGATGGCATCCAAATGACCATTCCGGAGATACTTCAATCCCCAGGTAAGAAATGAAAATAATGTCTTGGAATATAAGAGGGCTGAATAGTCGTCATAAAAAGGATGTTTTGCAAAATTTTGTTAGGGACCACAATCCCGATATTCTCCTTATTCAAGAATCTAAAATGCCTAAAGATAAAGTAGAAAATCTTAAAAAAATTTCAGCACTGTGGGGCTCATGGTAATAGTTCTGCGGGTGCTTCGGGGGGTATAGTTACTTTTTGGAACAAGTTAATTATTAAAGGTGAGCCCTTAATGGAGAATGGTAATGTGGTGGCCACTAGATTTACTCACATTAGAGACAACTTTTGTTGGATCCAATCTAATGTTTATGCTCCGAATTGTAAGAAGGCTAGAAACTCTTTTTGGCTTGGGTTATCAAGTTTTCGAAGATGTTTTGCTAATGAAAACTGGTTGGTTATGGGTGATTTCAACACCCCCCTTCTGAATGATGAGAAATTTGGGGGATCTCAAATCAATTGGGAAAGTAAATCCGGCCTATCCGATTTCATAAACAACAATGCTTTGATTGACTTAGATTTACAAGGAGCTTCTTACACCTGGTCTAATAGGAGGTTTGGGTCTGACTTGATCCAAGTGAGGCTTGATAGGGCCCTGGTCTCAGGTCAATGGTTTATAAACTTTTGTTGTGCTCTGAGAGCCTTGTTAAGGGTTGGATCTGACCACTTTCCCATCTGTCTTATTGCGGATCCTACTAAGGTGAAAAAGAACTTACCTTTCAGATTCAAAATTTTTTTGGCTTTCTCATCCTCGAATTTTTGAGGAAATACGTAGATGGTGGAATGTTGATATCTCTGGCACTGCTATGTTTAGGGTTGCTAAAAAACTAAAGGAAGTGAAAACTAATGTGCGAAGATGGAAAAAGGATGCTTTTGGTAATCTTTTTGGTTCTAAAATAGAAATCCAGGGTAAAATTCAGGAGATTCAAGTCAAAATCCAGAAATGGGGATACATTGACAATTTTAGAGAAAAGGAAAATGAACTCCTTATTCAACTGCACGATATCATTGCTAAAGAGGAAGTGTTTTGGCGGCAAAGGTCTAGGGTGTCTTGGTTGACTGAGGGTGATAGGAATTCCAATTTTTTCCATTTGACTACTTCTAAACACAGGCCTGCTAACAGAATCAATCTTATTGTCTCTAATGGGACTAGTTTTGAGGAGGAAGATGATATTAGAGAACAAGCTATCCTTTTCTTTAGAAACCTTCTTTCGAGTAATGGAGAGATTGTTACTGAAGCTCAATATTCTATGATTGAAGCAATACCTCAAGTGATTGGTCATAATGAAAATTCCTTAATCACTGCTATACCCTCCAAAACTGAAATAAAGAAAGCTGTCTTTTCCTTTGATGGCAACAAAGCTCCTGGACTTGATGGTTTTCCTTTATTCTTCTTCCAAGTGTTTTGGGAAATTGTTGAAACGGATGTGGTGAATGCTGTCAAGGAATTCTTTGGATCAAGACATCTATTGAAAGAACTAAATGCTACTTTTGTGGTCCTTATTCCAAAAAAACCTGGAGCTTCAGAGTTTCAAGCTTTTCGGCCAATCAGCCTATGTAATTCCATTTACAAAATTATCTCAAAGGTGTTGACCTCAAGAATGCTTTCTGTGCTGCCCCAGATTATTGCCCCACAACAGAATGGTTTTGTGCCAGGTAGGTACATTATGGACTCTGTTGTTACTGTTCATGAGAACTTACATTCGCTAATAATGTCAAAAACTGAAGGGTTTATTCTTAAACTTGACATTTCAAAAGCCTATGATCGGGTTGATTAGGCCTTCCTGTTTAAAATTATGGATAAGTTTGGTTTTAATAACAGAGTCATTCAGTTGGTGAACCAGCTTGTTTCGACAGTTACTTCTGCTGTCATTATGAATGGATCACCATCAAGGTTTTTTCAGACATCCAGAGGCCTCAGACAGGGAGACCCTATTTCTCCTATTCTTTTTACCATTTTGGCTGAGAGTTTAGGTAGGAATATTAAAAAGCTTATTGATCAAAGATCCCTTATTGGCTTAAAACCTTCTTCTTCTCCTCTTATTTGTTCTCACCAGCAATTTGTTGATGATACTATTATTATGGGAAGATCTACGGTGACTGAAGCTAAGACTTTTAAAAAAATCCTGAATCTATATGAATCTGCTTCTGGGCAAGTTGTCAACAGGGCTAAGAGTTTAATCTTTTTCATCAACACTCCAGAGCATAGACATGTTAAACTGGCCCGAATTCTTGGATGCCGTGTTGAGTCTCTTCCTTCAACTTATCTTGGTTTACCTCTTTGCTCTAAACCTCCGAAATCTTTCTGGATTTCTCTGGTTGAAAAATTCAACAAGAAGTTATCAGGATGGAAAGGAGCTATTCTTAGTCAAGCTGAAAAAGTCTAGCTCCTAAAGGCTTCTTTGCAAAATCTTCCTACTTATGCTCTCAGTATATTTAAAATTCCTGCCAAATACGCTGAGGCCATTGAAAAAATTCAGAAAAGGTTTCTATGGTCTGGAGTTGAGGACAAAAGGAGAATGCCACTTGTTGGTTGGGGTTTGGTCTGTAGACCCAAATCAATGGGGGGCTTGGGTTTAAGGAAAATTAAAGTTTTAAATGTGTCCCTTCTTGCTAAACAACTTTGGAGAACTCTTACATTAAATGGAGAATAGCATGATACCTTAAAAGCAAAATATTTCAATAACTATGAGTCTTTAAATGAAATTTTAAACTCTTCTTCTTTACCTTGTGGGTCTGTGTGTTGGAATGATATGGGTAAAGGAAGAAAGCTTTTAGAAATGGGAACTGGATGGTTGATTGGAAATGGAAATTTAGTCAGATTCTGAGAAGATAGATGGCTATTTAAAGATCCTTTAATTAGCATAGAGAATTATAGTAAATGGATGAATGATTGCAAAAAGGAATTTGGAGTCTTGGTTAAGGATTACTGGAGGAATGGAGGTTGGGTTGATTTGATGACCATCAGTCCGGATCTGGGTCCTATTCAGTTGGCTTTCAGAGCCCTTAGACCAGCTCAACACCAGGTGGGGGATCTTGTTGTTTGGTTAGATAACCCGTCTGGTATATTTTCAGTTGCCTCTGCCACTTCTTTGTTAGACAGTCCGAGGGAGCTTCCTCCTTTTTGGGCCAAGGCTTGGATTAATCATTTGACCCTGAAAATTAACATTTTCTACTGGATAATGCTACAGAATAAGATCCTCACTTTGGACAATCTTGGAAAAAGAGGAATTCAATTACCAAATAGGTGTTTTATGTGCAGGAATGAAGCTAAGACTGTTAATCATCTTTTTCTCCATTGCCCTTATGTGTTGAATATTTGGGATAAATTATTGGGGCTTCTTGAGATGGTGTGGGTCTTCCCTACTTCTGTTGAAGATTTCTTCATTCAATGGAAAGCTCCTTCAAAAAATCCATTTGTGAGAAAGCTATGGTCTTTCATTTTTCCATTTGTTTCTTGGAATATTTGGAAAGAGAGGAACAATAGAGTTTTCAGGGATAAAGAGATGAAGGAAGGGGATGTGTATGCTAAAATTGTAAGAGCAATAAAGGAAATTTTATCTTTAATTCCTGGAAAAATGTTTGAGAAAGCTATTTGGTCTCCCTTTGATGCTGCTACAGCCGAAAAGTGGAATACAAATTTAAGTGGGATAAAAACTCTTAAATCTGGAGTTTGTGGGAGAGATAATGCTATCTGGTCTATGCCGCCATTGGGTTGGATTAAGGCCAACTTTGATGGTGCGACCAAAGGTAACCCAGGTAAAGCTGGTAGTGGGGGTGTTTTAAGGGACAACACTGGGGCTTTTATTGCGGCTTTTGTTGTGGACATTGGAAATCAAACAAACCATATGGCGGAAGCTGTTGGGGCTTTTCATGCTGTCAGCCTAGCCGTCAAGATCAACACAAAAAATCTGTGGTTGGAGGGTGATTCTTTGAATATAATAAATTGTATTCTTGGACTTACCCCCCCTCATGGACCATCAAAAAGTGGATCGAAGACACGCAAGCTTTATTAAGGAAATTTGAAAAAGTGAAAGTGTCACATGCCTATAGAGAAGCTAATATGGTGGCGGATTTCTTCACCAACGAAGGGGTTAAGAAAGGTGGGGAGAACACGTGGAGGAAGAATGACAACCTCCATAATGAAGTGAAAGCGCTAATTTATTATGATTCAGTGCATGGGAGAGAAGGCAATCTTAGTCATGATGAAATGGATAAAGATCCAGTACATCGATTTCATTAGATTTGATGGGACCAACGTCACTTTCTTTTTTAAGAAGAGTCTGCGGCACGCTTTCTGGGTGTTCGACAGAAATTGCCTAAACGGGACCCAAAGCAACCACTCTGAGTGGTATTACAGTGGGCTGACTATGGGTGGAGAAAGGAAACGCGTGGAGCCGAGCAATTTCCAGGAGCATAGAAAGAATACTAAAGCATGGGAAAGAATTGAAAAGGGAGGTTTAGTCCCTTATATGGAAAAGCTCCATGGTACGGATGAAGAGATGCTGGACTATTTTGTCAAAAATTGGAAAAATGGAGAGATCGTGTTGTTTGGAAGGAATGTTAAGCTGAGTGAGGACTTAATTGGTGAAATAACAGGTCTCTCGACTGAGGGTGTTAAATTCTACCGTGATCGACATTTCTTTGATGAAGCGGTTATCAAGTTTCCCAAAAAAGACAAGGAGAAAGTGAAGATGGTCAAGGTTGCTAATAGTTACTTTGATGTGGGGTCCATAAAATCTATTTGGTGGAAAGTTTTAAGAGTCATCATGGAATATATTACGGTTGATGGACGCTTTACCAGAGCCTATGGTTACCACTTTGCCATTTTGAATCATTTCCGTCATAAGGTTCGTATATCTCTGCCTTTCTACTTATTTTCCTCTTTGAAGAATTGTCTCGATGATGTGGAAAGAAACCCTAGGAGGAATGCTATTATCCACCCTGGTCTTGTTAGGCTCATTTTTGAGCATTTTCAAAATCTTCCTGCATTGCCTAAAACTATAGAGATTGAAGAGTTGGATCATGAAGAAACTGAAAGTAGTAAGGAAATTGAGCCCCGGGCCCCCCTGATTGTGCTCCTGTTGGCCTTGATACCTTTGCTCCCCCATCTTTGTCCAGTCAGAAAAATCTAAAAGTTCCTGCCCCGTTGTCTTATCCTATACGACATCCGCTACCTGAGGACCCTAGTCCGGATTTGGCTCCTCTACATTGTCTTAACTCCCAGCCATCTCCTGGGTGCCCCACTCCGGGTTTGTCCCCTGGTTTTAAAGGTAACCCTGTTATGAAACTTGTTTCGTACTTTGGAAATTCTATGGAGATCATCTCTGAGAAGCCCTTGGTTAGTAAGGATTCGGCCCCTAGTGCCCTTGTTTCTGGACAAGTTGGGAATGACCATTTTGAAACCCCTATTCAGGATGAAATTAATTATGTCCTAAAAATGCTCAAGCCTGAGGAAATGGTTAGTGTTGCAGAAAAAAGTACAGAGGGTCTTTTTACCATTCTCAAATGGACCCAGAAAGAAGTTTGTGATTTGAAAGGCCGTATTACTGTTCTCAATAATAAGGTTATGGAACTGGAGCAGAAGATCAGTTGGGACAGAAGAGTTAGTGAGGAACAGGAAATTCCTTTACCGAGGAAAAGACAGCAACTACAGGAGGATAGATTGACAAGTATTGAATGTAATATGTTCAAGATTGGACAAAACATAAGGGCCACTGTTGCAAACAACCACAAAATCGCAAGGCATAATACAATCATCATAAATGCGATGGTGGAAAAGCTTGAAAAAAGTCAAAAGGGTTCGCTGGTGGTGGATTTGGATGTGAACAGAGGCGGCAGCAAATCGGCCGGTGAAGGTATTTCGACTCGTACCAGAGCAAACATAAAAAGGAAAACCCCGACTTCTTCACACATGGTTCAAATCCTTAGGCAGGGGTTACAGGATATGCAGAATGTTGAAAAAGAAGCTGAGGAGTTACTGAATAATTTGGAGTAACTTGGTGTTTGGTTTTTTGGTTTTTTTGGGTGGTCCTTTTTTTGGACCCTGCTGTCTTTTGTTGCTATCATTTCCTTTTTGGGACAGCTGGTCGGTTGTTGGTACTTTTTATGCTTATCTTTTGTTTGTTTGAACTTCGTGGTTTCAGGTCCCTGTAAAACCTATTTTTTTCCTTTTCAAAAACAAAGAGGATTCCATATAAATTATCTATACATGGTAAATCTACAAAAAATTAGAAGATCCTTAATAATAGGATATATAGGGGTGTAGCTCAATTATTATTATTATGACTACAATAGTTAAAAATGATTATATTATGACCCTTATGTTGCAAGGTGTGCACCCTTGGTCTCCTTGTGTTGTGCAATGCAATGCTTGGGTTCGTGACATGGATGAACCACCTCCTACAGATTCATTAACTCTAGCGATTGTATCAGGCATTAACAGGTCAATCTTTTGGTGCAATGACTATCGTCTGTGCAAAAATTGGTATTAGAGCCTGGGTCACGGGTTCAAACCCCTTGCTTACGTTGGGGGGATTGTTGCAAGGTTTACGCTCTTGGTCTCCTTGTGTTGTGCAATGCAACACTTTGGTTCGTGACATGGCTTAACCACCTCCTATGGATTCATTTACTCTATCGGTTGTATCAGTCATTAACAACTTGATACTTTGGTGCAACGGCAACCGTTTGTGCAACACCTTACCCTATAGTATGTATTGGGTCATGAGTAGTCAAATTGTGGCTATATTAGCTCTTAAATAAATTAAATAATTATCATTATATTCATATATATGTTTATATGACTTCCTAGGATTTATATGTAAGTATCTAAGTTGGCCTAGGTGGGATACAATGCATAAGTATGGTATATAGGAGGCATAGGTTAGTTATTATCATCATGTTGAGTATTGTGTTCTTACTAAAGAATATTGGAGGTATCTCCCTCAAATTAGATTAGGAGGTTTCCCACTCAAAGTGTCATATTATTGTCAAGTATTTTTAGTATATTTTATATTATATTAATCTCTTTTGCATGTTATTTTATTACAAGTGGTATCAAAGCATGATCTTTAGACCATGAAGATAAGATGTTTTCTCAATTTTGGAAGTCATTTTAGGAAGCACACATGTCTCTCATATTTTGGTAATTTTTTGTCTAATGTTTAAAGGAGTTTTGAAGAACATATTGAAGAATCTATAGTCTATATTTTAGAGGATTTGGATTAGAATTAAGAAATCTATTCCAAAATTAGGGTTTCTACCATATTATTTTTGGAAGAGTATCTCTCAGATCATGGTGATTTTCTTCTTAATTTTTAAAGGTTTTTTAAAGAATATATTTTATGATATATAGTCTAAGTTTTGGAGATATTGGGGCATAATTAAGTTATTTATTTAAAAATTAGGGTTTCAAAAAATTCACTATAAAGGCTGCAAACTAGCTAAGTTATTGGAGATTCTTTCCACTAAAGTGAGATCTCAACCTTGAAGTAATAAAATAAGAAGAAAAAAGGACAAGAAAGATAACATGAAGTAGGAGAAAAAGAATAGGAGAAGGAAAAATAACAAGAACAAGAAAAGGAGCAAGAGCTAGAATAAGAAGAAAATAAAGAGAAAGAGAAATAAAAAGAACAAGAACAAGAAAAATAATAACAAGAGCAAGAGCACTATAAAGAGTAAGAAAAAGAAGAAGAAAAAGAGAGACAAATAACAAAATACAAAGAGAGAAAGATAACGAAAAAGAACAAGAGAAAAAACAAGAAAAATTACAAGTACAGGAAGCAGTAGAAGAAGAAGAAGAAGATAAATGAGATGAAGATGAACAAATAGGAAAAGAAAAAGAAGAAGATAAATGAGATGAAGATGAAGAAATAGGAAAATAAAAAGAAGACAAAGAAGAATATTTTATGCATTGAGGATAATTATTTTGTAAATAGCGGGGAAATTTTATGATCCTTACCCTATAGTGTGTATTTGGTTATGAATAGTCAGCTTGTGGCTACCTTAACTCTTAAATAAGTTACATTTAATCATTATTATAATCATATATAGGTACTGAGGTCTTACTAGGAGTTATACTTAAGTATCTAAGTCATGCTAGGTTGTATCCAAGGCATATGTATGGTACATAAGAAGCATAGGTTAGTTATTATCATTATGTTAACTATTGTGCATTCTTATTGAATAATATTGGAGGTATCTAGGGCTCAAAATATATTAGGAGGCTTCCCCATCAAACTGGCATATTATTGTCAAGTATTTAAAATACGTAGGAGGTATTTTCCACAACGTGTCAAATTGTGATATTGCTATGAGGATTCAATTGTGTAGTTTCACTTGTAAAACCACACAGTTGAATCCTAGTATAGCAATATCACTATTTTAAATATATTTTTATATTATATTCTTATCTTGTGCAATTTATTTAATTATAGAAACTCCTACATCATTGAATCCACAAAATATTTTGAGGGATAGGCCAAAAGGATTCACTCCAAAAGTGTAACTTGTGTGAATTAAAATTTTGCATGAGAATGAAAAGAAATTTAGAAAATAACTTTGTTTAAACCTGATATTCTTTGAATGAAGGTACCTTCATTTGAAGATATTTTTAAAATATTTTTGTACATAGATATAACATCTTCATACTGCATAGGAATATTTTAATAAATTTATAAGTTAACAAAAGAACCTTCAAATGAAGATCATTTTAGATATCACTCTCCTTCTAGCCACAAAATTATGTAGATAATTTTTTGTTTCATATCCTTAGTTGAACCATCAAGTTGAGTCACTAGAACATAAGTTTCTATAATATTCTAGTCATCAATGCAAGCTTTCCAAATAGTATAATTTTGAATATATTTAATCTTAATTTATTTATTTTCTATTTTCTATTGAATATAGGTTTCTTGCCAAATATCTAGTTCTATATTCCACATATGTGAAAAATAGAAAAACAATTTGAAAAAAAATTACACTTACATATTGATGTTTTTGTTCAAGTAAGAAGGGATTTTGAAAGGGCCTTGATCCCTTTTGCAACAAGAAATACTCAATAGTAAGTACATCAAAACAAGGAACAACAACATGATGAAATAGTAATAAGGAACAACTTTCGTAGCCAACAAAACAACAAGGAAGAACATGCAACAACACCATCATAACATGCAAAAAGGTCACTCACAAAGCTGCAAAATAGCAACCAACAACAACAACTACCCCATGGGTGGAAAAACTAGACAAACATCAAACCATAACAAGTAGATATGAATGGGTCCCAAACTCAATCAACCTTCAAAACAAGCCTCATGGCTAGCAATACAGGCCAACATGCCACCCATCAAATTGTAAACACAACAACCTTTAACAACATCCATCCCAAGGGTGGCGAAGACAACTCCAACATTAGTTTTCAACAATTCTTGAGACAACCATCTCATAGAAATTCTACCATTCGAAGAAACAATTTTAGAGCCATAAACAACAAAAGAGCTAGAAGAGTAGATAAATACCGCCATCTAGCAAGCCTCTCCACCTATATAAGGAGAAGTTACCAAGAGTATCCTAACCATTGCAACAAAGAAGCTCTGACACATCCAAACTCAACATCAATAGGAGTGGCCTCCACCTCAATAGGAGTTGCTTGAGAGAGAACCTACTGAAGAAGCATGAGAAACCCACCACACCCGCTAAACCCTTCTCCACCTCCATAGGACAGGTCTCCACCTCAATAGGAGACCCAATTTATAGAGCCAAGAAGATTACAAATACTCCAACAAAAAGAATAAACTTAGTAACCATAAGCAATGAAAATACAAGGGTCTTCAATATGAACATTGAAAGCAACCTCACCAAAAATGGAAAACTCAAAACCTGAGAGTCCTCATCACCTTTGACAACCATTAATAAGTCACTAAATGAGTAATTGTTCCAACCAATTGAACACTGAAATCTTCCTTATAGAGCATGTTTAGCTTTCCATAAATAACATCCAGAACAACTCCATCAGGAGCTAGAACAACCATTTTCTTAGACAACATAATTCAAAAATTCACCAAACTCCAAACCTCCAGGGTCAAAAGAGCAGAAAACCCACATGACCACAACAATACAAAAAAACTATCAAGCACACAATGCTTGATGGCTTCAAAGAAAGAAGTATGAATATTTGAAATAGGGCAGAGCCCCCTTCAACCCCAAAAGAGCTTGCAAAGAGGACCCTCTAACTTTGCATGGATAGTGACAAAAAATAGTCCAAAACATTCAATAATCACTAAGCATTTCCAATAGAGCCCACACTCCAAAGGGAAAAAAGGAAAAGGGCTAAAGGGACGAAACATAACCCACCAAGAAGAGCATTAGATTCGTAACAAAATCCATTACACCCACCAAAGGCAGAAAGAATGGCATGAAGCCACTTGAGGCGAGGAAAAAGGAACCCTGCACACCCTGAGTATAATAGAAATTAGAAAAACCAAAAGCCACAACATTTCCTATGACCATTGAAAGGAGAAGAAGAAAGTAGTGACCCAAATAAGGGAGCTACAAAGTAACACAGTCGATGGGGGGCATGATAGTTACTAAGCAACAACATAGGTGCTTGAAAAGGCCAAACAAACCAAGGGCAAGAGAATACTTGGGAATAGGAACCACCAAAAAAAAGGCCATAGCAAGAAAGATGAGCACCTCGGTCACAAAACCTCTCAAACGGTGAAATGACAGAGGTCCCACAACCTCCACTAAACTAGCAGATGAAACAACAAGAGACAATGAATAAGCCAATGCCAAAACCATGACAAAACACCGCCAACACCCACAAGAGTGTAGGGATCAGAGCCACGCCAAGGACTAGAAATAAGACCATACTTGATGAAGCCAAATAGCAAGCTCGCGAAGGTGGAATAGACAAGTAAAGAGGTTTGCAAAAAAATAGACACTCCATCTAGAAGAGCAAGAAAATCCCCTAAAAGGATCAAGCAGTGAACCTCGAGAGGGCCAAGGACCATCTTAGAAAAGCACGGTAAAGCTTCAACTGAAACAACATAGGAAAATCAGAGGAAAGGATAAGAAAGCCTCCCCCAAACACCCAACCTAAAGAAAATGAGATGAAGGCCTCCAAAAACCAAAAGGAATCATCATCTTTAACCGAATATGCATCACCCTTTCCCTTCTCTTCAGAGGAATTCAAAAAACTCGACCCACTCCTTTTCCCTTTCACCATCTACATAGATACTTAGATATTGATGTTGTTTCAATAAAAAATTTTAATTTAAATATATAGACAAAGAAATATGTATTATGAAATAAAACTATATCTAAATTATATTTAATCTCACATCAAAAATTAACAATAGATTGGCTCTACTAGGGTTTTCTTGTGTCTGCGGTCATTCTTGGCCCCTCTTGTGTCATACTACGCTTACTGCACAGGAATTTTCTCTTTTCCTGTGTATATGACTGCATTTACTACATTTTTTTGTTTTAATATGCTTTCAACCGGATATAACCTAGAAGTTCATACTGGTGTTGGTGTTTCGACGGCTCTGCTCAATGGATCCTCCTCCAAACAAATGTCCTTGAAAATTTGTTCCAAAATTGCTTCACAAGGTAAGTCGTTTGACTCCCCAGCTAATGTGGTTTTACCTTTGCTTGATTTTGATTTTTCTTGTCACTGGCTTGAGCAACACACCCTTGTTGGGTATTTTGTTGGGAGGAATCCCTATGAAAGTGTGCTTAAAGAATGGGTCAGCAAGGCTTGGGTCTCTCATGGGGTCTGCCTTGATAGGGTCCAAAATTTAACCAAGGGTTTTTTTTTGTTTTGTTTTGTGGAGGTCAGTCATGTTCAGGCAATCTTAAACCATGATCCCTAGTATGTTAGGTCTTCTCTCTTGGTTTTTCAAGCATGGACTTGGGACTTCACTGTCTCAGATGACACCAAGTTGCGGGTCCTGGTCTGGATTGAATTTCCAGGTTTACCTTTTCCTTGTGTTCCTTTTCTGATCATATTACATCCTCTCCGGGGAGGGTCATTTATATTGAGCTAGATAGGTTTTTTTCAGGCCTGACCCCATAAATGGGTATGTGTTGAAGTGGACCTGTCACAAGATTTGAAGGAATCCATTGACATTTAAATTGGAGCTCTCTGGCATACCCAAAAGGTCACTTATTTTAATCTAGGCCTAACACGTGTTATAGGTGTCAATCTGCAGACCACAAGATTAAGGACTACCCTTTGGCAGTGCCTCATACACCTTCTCAGCCATGAGAATCTAAAAATCCTCGTCAGGTGGATAATTTTGTTGCCAAACTTGATAAAAAAAATGGACCATGGTTACGAACCATAAAAATAAGTCCAGTGGCTTTGGGTCAGCTTCCAAAACCCTTGAGCTAGCAAAAAATGTTTCAAACCCTTCAGCGAAGGCGAAAGAGGCTCCAGTCAAAGTTGATAATATTCTAGCGTAGCCTAGGCCGAAAGCTATGCCTCAACCTCCTGCCATTATGATAGTGCAACTGAATGCTTCTCCTCCCATGTCAGGAGCTCAAAGGTGGTCTCATAGTCCTCCGCCATTGGAAGAAGGTGAATTTATGTAGGAGAAACAAATATTTTCTTCTCTGAATATTCAAATTGGGTCAGTTCTGCCAATTTTTTGCAAACTCGCTTCTCTTCTCTGAATGAAGAGGAGTCAGACTCCGATGAGATGGAGGAGTTTCACTTATGAATTTCCTCTCATGGAATGTTCGAGGTTTGACAGACCTCTCCAGAAAGTATTCTGTTAGGGATACTTTGAAGAAATATTCTGGTATTGAAGTGCTTTGTCTCCAAGAAGTTAAAATTTTTGGTTTTTTGCTCGCGTTGGCTTGTCACTTTATTTGGCCAGCCAATCAAATGTTTTGTACCGATCATGAAGTTGGGCATGGTGGAGCTATCACCATTTTTTCCTCATGGTGGCACGCTTGTGTGGTCGACCACGGGTCTGACCCCACACATCGGCTCATTTGGATCCTTCTCAACATTGATAATCATTCCTTTGGGATTATTAATGTTTATGCTTCTAATGATGTTGTGGAATGATCTATGCTTTGGCATTGGATTGTTGATTCATTTTCAACTGCTACTTGGTTATTGTGCGGGGATTTCAATATGATTGAGATGGCCTATGATAAAGATGACACTTTTCCATTCGAATGGGCAGCTGGTGAAAGGGAGGTGTGGTTTTACATTCATAATAAATTGGGGCTCTTTGATCCCATTATTGGTCGCCGCCATTCTCATTCCCTCTGGCACACTTGGTGTAATTACAGGGTTGGTTTTGACAGGATATTTAAATTCCTTGATCGTGCTATGACCTCGGCTCAATCTTTTTTCTCTTTTGACAACTCTTCGCTCCTAGTTTATCTGTTAGTGGATGTGACTTTTCCAGATCATTTCCCCATTTATTTTCATATTGAATGGGAGACAAGACAACCTCGGGCTTGCAAAATTCAATTCTTTTTTAACACGTCTCTGCTGTGTCATCAATTCATGATGGCCCACATTCACAGAGTCTAAATTTTGGAGTGTAGGCCAACTCACAATACAAGTTGGATTAATTGGTGGAATGATGCCATCACTCATACGACAATATTTTTGCACATTTATGGGTGCCAACTAGCCATTTTTCGTTGGCGGTCTTATTAGGCTACCATAGTTGACCTGCGCTCAGCTATCAAGGCTTTGGTAGCTAGCCCTTTCTCCCCATCATTACAAGTTAGGGTGGCAGAATTAAGACACAAAAAGCAAGTTGCAGATAGTTATGTTGCTAGAGGTGCGCAAATCAAAGCCATAATGCACTGGTTAAAAATTGGAAATCGTGCATCTAAGGAGTTTTTTCTGGCCCTACGTTGTAGGCACTCATCTCTAGGCATTAAAAAAATTAAAGATGAAATTCAGGTGCTCTTTGAGCTACTTGATATTCTCCAGGCCTTTGTTTGACATTATGAACAAGTTTTCACTACTCAGAAGTTTATGCCTGAGCGACAACAAGCCCTTCAGGATTGTCTTGCTATTGTGCCAAATAGGCTATCTTCAACCCATAACACCTTTTGTGAACAATTACTCACAATTGAAGACTTAAAGGAAGTTGTTCATTCCATGGTTGATGACAAGGCCCTGAGGATTGATGGTTTCCTTTATGAATTTTACAAGGCCCTTTGGGACTGTGTTGGGCACAACTTGCATAAAGTCTATCTCAAGGCTTTTCATTCCAAATCCTCGAGTAATTTAATAAACAAAGGAAATATTAAATTCATACCTAATTCTAGAGATCCTGAGGATATCTGTAATTGGCGGCCTATCACGCTCCTCAATGTTTCTTAAAAAATCATTGCCAAAGCTTTGGCTATGAATATCCACCATATTTTTCCTTAGATTGTGTGCTTAGAGCAAATTGAATTTATCAAGTCCAAATTTATCCTGGACAATATCATTGTTGTGTGGGAAGGCATGGAGTGGACCAGCGTTCAAACCAAAAAGTTATTTTTCTCAAAATAGACTTTGCTAAAGCTTATGACCACATTGAATGGCCTTTTATTCTAGCCATGTTGAAAGCCTTGATGTTTGGGCCTAATTTCATTCAGGTTGTCCAAATGCTCTTCTCAGATGCCTCTACTTGTATCACCATTAATGACCACCAATCTCCTGCCTTTGGGATTTTCTGCTTCATTTGGAAAGGATGTCCACTTTCTCTTTGTCTATGTGCTTGTTGCCGAAGGATTTGGCTATCGCTTGGCCAATGCGATTTCTCAACAGTGTGTCAAAGGAATTACTCTGCCTAACTCCAAGGATCAATTGGTTAATGGCCATTTTGTTGATGACTCTTTCCTCATTCTTCTTGAGGAAGAGAATAATATTAAGGCGACTCTTGAATGTCTTAACATTTTTTTCCTGAAATATGGTTCCTCCATTCAATGGAATAAAACTTTGTGCTACGGACAATCTATATTGCCCAATCCTCACTGGATTCAACAGTATGGTTGGAAACAGATTGGGCCAGGGGAAATCTTTCAGTTTTTGGGAATTCCCTTTGCCTTTGAGGCTTCTCGAGCTAAGTTGTGGCAAGATGTCCTCTCCAGGATTGAGCAAAAGTTGGCTTATTGGATTACCAAGCCTTTTTCTCTGGTAGGGAAATTCTAAGTGTGCTCCAAGATTTTAGTGGCCGCACATGTCTACTACTCCTCTTGTTTGGCCCCTTCAAAAGTTTCCTATGCCAAGCTTGAAAAGTTACTTCAGAACTTTCTTTGGGCCTCTGCGGAGTCCCACAAAGGGTTTCACCATGTTTAATAGGAGTTTTGCTACCTTCCTAGAGACTCTAGAGGACTTGGGTTACTCTCCACTCAACGACAAGGGACTGCCTTGTGTGTGAAATGAATAATTCATGCTCTTACTGGAGATGAAGCCTAGAAGATTCTCCTCAGGCATTAAATTTAGTCCAGTTTTCCTGTTCACGGACCCACTTGGAAGGGGATTGGATTTCAAACCCTTATAGTCATGAAGGAACCCATTAAAATTATGGGGACTTTCATGGCCAAGAGCATTTGGAGAGCCTAAGAGGTGGTTAATCCCTAGCTCCATTGGGTTGGCTCTGGTTTCCATGATAGGTTTTCTCTTTATCAACAGAATGTTTGGTAGTCACCTCTCTTTGCTAGTAATGGTCAACCACTGGCTAAGTCGTCTTGGCTTAAGGCGCTAAGATTCCACAAGAAAGACATTCAAACTTTACAGTAGGTGTTTCATAGACCCATAATGCACATCATGTCGTGGGAAGATTTTCATGCCCTTTATAGGCTTCAAAACTAGGACCATGATACTTATGATGGTTTGGTGAATGCTATTCCTGCAAAAATGCTTCATAAAATAGGAATTCATGGGTCCAAGCCCTGGTGGAAGGATTGGAAGTGGTACCCAAACACCCCTTTCAGGAATTACAAGCCTAGGCTTGGTTATAGATGGCTTTCACCACACTTTCCTATGATTGAAAGTCTGAACTATAGGTGGCTTCTTCAATCTCCCACTCATGTCTAGCGAAAAATATGCTCTACCACTTGGTATGCAAGTGTTGAGCCGAAACTTTCGCACTTTGCTTGGTGTATTATTTTCTAAGGCTTACCTATGGGTTCTCGACTTGTTCACTTGGGGGGTCCAAGACCCTCATTTCCCTTTTTGTGGGCAAGCTAAGACTTTTAAGCATCTCTTTTGGTTTTGCACCAGAGCTCAGTAGTTTTGGAATTGGATTCATGACTTCTTTCATCCTTTTAGACTGGAGCCCTTCTCTTGGCATATGATTCTACTGGGAGACTTGCCTAGACTTCTTGCTAAATATAACCGTCTTTGGCACACTTTTAGGGTGGAAATCCTCTTCAATATCTAGAAAGACAGAAATGCCTGCATATTTTCTAATACACAAATGGATAAAAATATTTCTTTATATTCTAAAGCTATTATTTGCTCTAATGTGCTCTTGTAGATTCAAGTTCAGGCCAACAAGGTTGCACTTGAGGTGTCCATCACCTTCAGATGCTTTTGGATAATTGGGGCAATGCCCCGTGTACTGTTGCTCAGGTGCCCGCTTTGCCCACTTCCTCTTGCGGTCGGTCACCCTCTCTGGGCCGACAATAGAGTGGCTCTGCTCGCCCCAGTGGCTCTGCTCGCCCCCGCTCTCAGCCTTCTCTTTAGTGTGGTTCCCATCCTCCTCGTCATACTCATTCTCCTCTTCTATGGGCTAGCCAAGGGTGGACCTTTGGAGGAGTAGCGGTGGTAGTTCTGGGTGGCCCTCTAATGATACTCCTGCTACTGGCTCTAGTTGGCCAGACTCTGGTAAAAGATTTTTGTGTCTGGCGCTTGCAATCTCACCCTAGTGCGAGGATAAAGATAAAGATAAAGAGAAAGACGCTGATAATGGATGGGGTCCTCCTCCTGACGTCACTCTAGACCTTGCTGATGTATGGGGGAAACACATGGATGACAAAGATCCTCTTGGCTCTACTGGCACTGCTCTGGCCGCTTGATGGCCATTTTTATTTTATATGTTTGTAATGTTTATGGACTTTTGGGCTAGGCCCAAGTGACTCTGGTATTTTGTTTTTTTGGGCTCTGCCCATGTGACTCTTGAGGTGTGCCTTCTTACCGCTCGCCCTTTTTTTGTGAATATGTAACTTTATCTTTATTATTAATATAGATAGTAGCTGCCTATTCATCAAAAAAATTAACAATAAATAAAATATATGACTTTTAAAAAAAAGTGTGCACATTATATATTATTGTCATCAATCTATGTTTAAGAATTTATAATTTTATCCTCTTGTAAAATAAGTTATGCATTATGGAATAAATGTCACTTTTTAAAATGCTATTGACTATATAAAAATATATATATTTAAAAATTATGTATTTTAAATAACTTATTTAGAATCTACATATGAAATCTCAAAAATCAATTTTCACATCATCTTCAAATTCCTAATGGTCTAGTTTCTATAAGTGACAAAAATATATATATAAAAAAAGATTAAAAAAATTGATTTTAATGTCCCAATTTGACCAAAAATGGAACACAGTACTGTGAGATCAACATCCTTCACCTTTTCTTCAAAGGTATACCAAAGGGTTAGAAAAATGGAAGAACACATTTTGCACCAACAAGAGTTACCTTCTAATATTAAGGAGAACAAGAAAAATACATAGAACATAATAACGAGGTGAGTGGATTAACACAAAATTTTAACACAAACAATACTAACTAAGCTAGCTATAAAGCCCGAGAAACCATGTTGTCGCCTATGTTAATTTTATATGCATACACAAAGAAGCTAATAACTAGGGAAAATATAGAGAACTCCAAGTAATAAAGAATTAATGGTATGTCAAAGTTAACACATTGGAGGATGAAGAATTTGTGCAACAATATCTATAATTGCTTAGTGTCGAGGGTAATACTTGCGTAAAGGGGAGGGAATGCTATGATCTTAATCTTATAGTGTGTATACAAATATGAGTATTAATATGATGACTACCACTAATTTTAATTAAGTAATATGATCATTAATATAGTCTTATATAGGTAGTTAAGCTAGCATAGGTGGCATCACTATCATATCTATGAAATATATGAGATCTAGTGGTTAATTTATGATCATTGTATTGTGAATTATGTTCTTCTTGGAGACTTTTTGGATTTTTTTACCAAGTGAAGTGAGTTATTATTCTGAACTATTATCAAGCATTTGTAGCATATTTCATATTATATTCTTCTCTTACGTAAGTCATTTCATTACATGTCTCATACATGAAATAATAGGTAAGTAGAGAAGGATTATACCAACACCAATCAATAAATATAGATCAAATTTAGTACAACATCAACCAAATACAAGTAGTCTAATTGAATAAGAAGAAATAGGATAATATACATGATAATGGAGTGGTACTACAATCATGCAAATTGTAGAGCATGCTCCTATCTATAGTAGGAGATCCTCAAGAATATTCAATAATTATAGTAAGATTATGGTAATTTCTTACATAATCATTCCAGAAACCGTCAATAGGATGTTTGGTACTAGATACAAATTAACACTTCATTTTGATTATTTATGCCTGCGCTCCATTAAATTTTAAATTTTAAATTTTACTTCATCCTGCAAGCCTCATCCTTTCAGATTGAGATTCCACTCTTCTCTTACCTTAATTCTCAAACCTAAAATCTAAGAGGGCCAATTTATAAAAAATAATCTTAATAAAAAAGAGGCATAAATAGTGGCATATATCATGGAGTCATAAAAAAGATCACTTACATGGGAATAATTAATCCCATAAAATATAATGAAAATTACATTCTAAATTTCAATATTGCATTTTCAATAAATTTCAAACACCCTAAAAATCAGCGTTTCCATCATTAAAGAAACTTATATTTTTACTGATTATTAAACTTCTAAAATACCTTTTAGATAATAACAATGAGGATAATGCACTTTTCACATCACATAAAGTATAAGAAAAAATTTCTATAGTTCAAGAATAATATATTTTTTTCTTAAAAATATGAAAAACCAACAATTAAAAGTACGCTATTGACTAATTTACAAATTATCTTACTCCGAATGTAATCCTACACAAGAAAATCCATATGCATATGCAATCTAGAAACATATGAAAAAAAGATTTTCATTTAAAGAAAAACATATTAACAAAAAGAAATACAAAAAAATAAAAATTCAACAATAAATTTTTGTATTTTTGAATGAAATCCACAACAAACTCTCGTTAGTCCTCTTAATCAATAAACCCCAACTAGCTTTATCCCCTTTTTAACTCTGAAACAAGTTAATTGTGGGCCTTACATCCTTTCCTAAAATGAAGCTTCTTACTAAAATCTGCAAAACAAATATAGTAAAGGGATAATATTCTATATATAGTATTAAAATAAAAACAACATGATAAATTTAGTTCCAAGAAATTTGGAAATTCTTAAGGAACACAATTCTATAATTAGCAAATTAGCACATTAATGTTATTTTATTGCATCATTCACAAAATTTTCTAATTAACAAAAAAATAGATTAAAAAAGAATGTAGAAAAAATTAAACAGAAAACAAAATAATTTACGTGGTTTAAAAATTTGCCTACGTCCACGGGAAAGCATGAGATGAATTTGTATTAATCACAACACTAAATTTTACATTACAGACAATCCAATATATAATATGGACTTTGCAACCAACTAACTGTGTATTTCCAGCCTTGCATAATAGACTTGCATGAGTCATCACTAGGAATTGTTTATGGTGGAACTAATTTCTTGTTTGCATTGACAATTTAGAATGAAGACAATAACAAGATTTCACAGGACTTCACATCCCAACAATCTCCCACTTGAAGTCCAAACAATACTATGAACAATCTTGCTTCAAGAAATCTCTTGCTTTCCAAGGTCTATTGTCATAGGCTTACCAATCCAAGAGAAGCTCTATAGAACTCTAGCTTCTCTTTTGAAACAAATTTTGTAAATACATCCGCAGGATTCAAATTCGTGTGTATCTTTTCCAGCTTGAGCTTACCCTCTTCAAGAACACTTCGAATATAGTGATATCGAAGCTATATGTGTTTCGTTTGTGAATGAAATGCTTGATTTTTGGCCAAGTGAATGGCACTTTTACTAGCACTGTACAATACAAATTCCTTCTATCTATTACCCAATTCAAATAGTAATCTTTGCAACCACAACATCTCTTTTTCTCCTTTTTGTCATTGTAATATACTCTGCTTCAGTAGTTGAAAGAGCCACTACTTTCTACAACCTGGAAATCCAGCTAACTGCCGCTCCTACCATTGTGAACACATACCCTGTTGTAGATCATCTTCGATCTACATCTCTAGCCATATTTGAATCAACATATTCATGCAATTGTGCATCTTTAAGATATCTCAAAATCCATTTCACTGCTTGCCAATAATTTTTTTTTGGATTATTCATGTATCTACTGACCACTCCCACTGCTTGGGAAATATCTGGTCTTGTACAGACCATAGCATACATTAAACTCCCAACTGCAGATGAATATGACACTATTTCCATGTATTATTTTTCTTCAAGTGTCTTGGGACACATCTCGGAAGATAATTTAAAATGCTTTGCTAGAGGTGTCCTTATTGCATTGGCATCCTTCATGTTAAATATTTCTAGTAATTTTTC
The DNA here is from genome assembly GCA_007258455.2 of Sequoia sempervirens. Lineage (NCBI taxonomy): Eukaryota > Viridiplantae > Streptophyta > Pinopsida > Cupressales > Cupressaceae > Sequoia > Sequoia sempervirens. Next base: position 44,248,320 of record VDFB02000007.1, on the reverse strand, counting down.
AATGCATTTCTCCTGTGACAATATAAGTTCCCTTTTCTTCCCGTCTTTGATAATTCTCATTCCAAGGATTTGCTTTGTAGCTCCCAAATCCTTCATTGAAAATTTCTTAGATAACTGCTGTTTCAACCTAGAAACAACAACCATGCTAGATCTTGCAACTAGCATATCATCAACATACACCAATAGCAATAAAAATTCTCCATTATCAAAGAACTTAAAATAGATACAATGGTGAAATTCACATCTAGAAAATTTCTGCTTAGACATGAAAGAATCAAATTTCAGATACCATTGTCTAGGAGCTTGTTTCAACCCATATAAACTACAATTTAATCTGCAAACTAGTGCTTCTTTACCTTTTTCCTCAAAATCTTCTGGTTGCTTCATGTACAACTCTTCTTCCAAGTCACCATGAAGAAAAGTTGTTTGACATCAAGCTGTTCCAACTCTAGATCACGAACAAAGTTACTAAACCCAACACTACTCTAATAAAGGTCATTTTCACAACCGATGAAAATATCTCTATCAAATCAATGCCTTTTTGTTGAGCATATCCCTTGACCACCAATCTAGCTTTAAATATTTTCTTCCCACTTGTTTTGCAACACTTTTTGATTGGGTGAAAGGGATACTAAATCCCATGTGTGATTTCCCTTAAGAGATTCCATCTCATCTCTCATGGCTTCCATCTATTTATTGCTATCGTTATCTACACATGCTTCTTTAAACGTAGTAGGTTTAGATTCATCAGAAAGCAATAAATATTGAATAAAATCTTTATACTGGTTGAAGGCCTATGCTCTCTAGTGGACCTCCTAATTGGAGGAATCAATTCTTGTGCATTACTAGTTGGAGGAACATGTTATTCATTATCTTGGAAATCTTGTGGCTGGTCATGTGTTTGAATTTGCACTGGTGGTTGTGGCTGGTTTACAGTCACCTTTTGTTTAAACGTATCACTACCATTTGTGATATCTTCTAATGGAATATACTCCTTAGGTGATTTGACTTCTTGTAAACCTGGCATTACTTTTTCATTAAATATCACATCTCTACTTCGTGTGACACACTTAGTAACTGGATCCCACAACCTATAACCATATGTTTCTTCTCCATATCCAATGAAGATACACGTTTTAGATTTCATGTCAAGCTTAGTTTGTTTCTCTTTTGGAATATGAACAAAAGCTTCACATACAAACACACGCAAATGATCATAGGAAAATTTCTTACCTAACCATTTTTCTTTTGGAATTCCAAATTCAAGTCGAGTGGATGGTGCTCTGTTAACAGGTACACTGATGTATTTACTACTTATGCCTAGAACTCTTTTCCTAGTCTTGCATTTGAGAGCATGCTTCGTGCTCGTTCCATAATGATTCTATTTAATCTTTCTGTAGCACCGTTCTCTTGTGGTGTAAGAGGAACAATCTTGATTCTTTAAATACCATTCTCTGCATAGTATTGATCAAATTCTTTTGAACAATATTCACCTCCATTGTCAGTTTTAAAACTTTTAATCTTAAACTAGTTTAGTTTTCAACAAGTGCTTTGAAGGTTTTAAATATACCAAAAACTTCAGACTTCTTTTTCATCATATAAACCCAAACCTTCCTAGTGCAATCATCCAAAAAAGTAACAAAATAAATGGATCCTCTAATAGATGCTACCTATGTGGGGCCGAAGACACCTGAATGCACTAGCTCCAATGGTCGTGTCTTTATCTTGTGTTCCTTTAAATAGAGAATCTTGTCCTCTTTTGTTTGTCGTAGATGTGATGCTCACATAAGTCCATATCCACTTCTTTCAAACTTGGAAGTTGGTTCTTCAAAACCTCAAGTCCCTTCTGGCTCATGTGTCTGAGCCTTTTATGCCAAAGTTTTGTTGCGCTATCTGCTACTGCCAGTGTAGCGCCCACTTCAATCTGACCCTCTAGTACATACAATGTACCAGATTTGCTTCCTCTTGCTATGACCAATGCTCCTTTTGTTACCTTCCATGCTCTTGCTCCAAACGTAACATTATATCCAAGAGAATCTAATTGCCCAGCTGAAATCAAGTTTCTTCTGAGTTGAGGAACATGTCTCACATCTTTCAACAACCAACTATTACTGTTCTTCATCTTCAATAGAACATCTTCTTTTCCAATGATACTACAAGGTTCATCATCGCCGAGATAAACCTTACCAAAATTACCAACTTGATAATTTCTAAAACAATCTCTTGAAGACGTTGCATGAAACGATGCTCCTGAGTCAAGTATCCAAACATCTGCAACAACATCACTTGAAGATAAAATCAGAGCATCAACATCTTCTTTAGAAGTTGTATTTACCTCATTATCTTTAGATTGATTTTCAGCCTTCTTGTTCTAAAGGGTCCAACAATTTTTCTTCAAGTGGCCCTCCTTGCCGCAATGCCAATAGATGCCTTTTTTGCCTCTAGATTGGGATCTCTCAGTAGACTTTGATCTTTTCCTTTGGTTATCCTTGCCTCGTTGTTGTGTTCTTCCTTTGTTTCCAATTACTAAAGCAACACCTGATGAATTACTTTGATTTTTTCTTCTCATATCCTCACTGAGAAGAACTCCTACAACATCATCGAATTTTAGCACGCCCTTTCGGCTAGATGTGGAGTTACTAACAGCCATAACAACTCCTTCCCAGCTATCAGGGAATGAACATAATAACAAGATGGCCTTTATCTCAGCCTCTACTGTAATGTTTACTGAAGACAACTGACTAACCAAAGTATTAAATTCATTTAGATGATTTTTTATAGAACCACCTTCTTGCATTTTTAAATTATACAATTTCTTCATTAAAAATACCTTGTTCAATGCAGAAGGTCTCTCATACAACTCTGATAGACAATCCCAAAGCCCTTGTGCTGTTGTTTGTGTTGAAACATTGAACATAACATTACTATATAATGAAAGAATGATTGTAGCCATCCAGTTTATCCCAATCTTCATCCTTCATGTTAGTTGGCTTTTTTATTTTCCCTTCCAATGTAATTGAAAGGTCCTTCTGAATGAGGAGAGCTTTGAGTTGCAATTTTCACATTCCGAAGTTTTGGCCTGAAAATGTTTCAATTCTCCATTTGTTCGTCTCCTCCATTTCTTACATTTATTTTATTTTATTTTTGTGCTAATTTTCTTACTTAGATATCAGTAAACAGATCAAATTAAAAATTTCAATGTTTACAATCAAAGTACTTACAATTTTATTTCAGATCTGCAATCCATGCTTTCTGCAACTGTTTCTCCTTTGGCTGCGAGATCGTAGTACTATAACTCTTTTCCTCTGCTCCTTTCACGGTCTTTGACACATATTCTACACTTTGGCTTCTGCAGTGATTTTTCTTGCTAGACGGCACCTTTTATCTCTTTCTGCAGTGACATTCAACTCTTTTGGCAGCGACCATTCTTTTAAACTCTGGCGGTTCTATTCTCCAAGGCAACGATTTACAGGCTTTGACTTGAATCTCCTCCAACAGCCTTCTTCAATAGATTGGAATAGCAGACCACACAAAATACCCTCCAGGCCTTAGCAATCGATTTAGCTCTGACATCAGTTGTTATTTTATTGCATCATTCACAGAATTTTCTGAATAACAAAAAAAAATTCAAAAAAATGTTTATAACAAAAAAATAGATTCAAAAAGAATGTAGAAAAAAATTAAACAGAAAACAAAACAATTTACGTGGTTCGGCAATTTGCCTACGTCCACGAGAAAGCAGGAGATGACTTTGTATTAATCACAGCACAGAATTTTACATTACAAACAGTCCAATATATAATGGACTTTGCAACCAGCTAACCGTGTATTTCCAGCCTTGCATAACAGACTTGCATGAGTCATCACCAGAAATTGTTTACGGTGGAACTGATTTCTTGTTTGCATTGACATTTTAGAATGAAGACAATAACAAGATTTCACGGGACTTCACATCCCAACAAATGCTCTCCTATCCGTCCAGTCACGATGGCGTAGAAAATCTATATATTCGTGAGAGATCGTAGTTGAAAAACATTGTTTAGATTGTAGTTGAAAAGATTGGAACAAATGGAGAGCCCATTGAGATTGTTGCTCTGCATCTCCCTAACCATGGCATCTCTCTGCGCTGCAGGTAAATCAGATCAATGAAAGCTTGCAAAAATTTCGCGTGCTATATTTCTACGAGAATATCTCTAATCTCTTGTTTGTTGTGTATAGTGAATGGAGAAGTTTTATCCCAAAAGACCATAAAGCTGGAGAACAAATGCTCGTTCCCCGTGTGGCCAGGAATAGCTTCATATAACACACATGAATACGACATACCTGCAGGGTTTCGGCCGCTGCTGAAATCCGGCGAGTCATATTCAATCGTGTTTCCTAGGCCATGGGCGGGAAGCATATGGGGAAGGTTTGGATGTTCCTTCGATCAATCAGAGCGAGGATCTTGTCATTCCGGCGACTGCGGAGGATATCTACGCTGTGAGGAAGCTCCGGGGCAGCAAAAGTTTTCAACGCCAATTACACAGGTCTTGTTTGGGAACGGCTCTTCTGCTGTTAATTTGGAGCACGGTTATAACCTCCCGATATCAGTGAGTCCTGTTTTAGAGAGCTGTGGATCGCAGGAATGCAGTGCATTTGTTGGCGACGTTTGCCCCACAAATTTACAGATGAAGTCGGAAAATGAGGTTGTTGGCTGTAAAGGTGAGTGCAGTTTATATCATATGACATGCAGTCCGCCCGAGTTCGAATCCGCTTTCAGGAAAAGCTGCCCAAATGTTTTTCCTCTCCAAGAGAGAATATGGTGCTCCTCTAGCACTAATTACATCATTTCTTTCTGTCCCGCATAGTGACCGGAATTCCGACGAAGAAGAAACTTCGCCATGACTTAAATAAAATTGCTGAAAATTCAGCATATAATATATATAAATTGATATAAATTTGATATATGTAAAGCCCCAACTCTATTATTTTGGTAGACATTCATAACTGTTAACACTAGTAATTCATTGTGTTGCTTAAACAATTATTTTAATATATTTATATGTTGAGTATGTGGATCTAACCTTATATGACAATCCTTACCATATCAATCATTCTAATCCCTTGAATAATCATTGATTAAGTTGACAATGTCTTATAAAATTGATTTGAGAATTCTTTATATAGAAAAATCAATTTAAAAGGAGAATAGTGAATTTCAAATAGAATTAAATAGACTAATGTTATATTGTTATGATGCAAAACCACAAACTATTAAAACTCTCACCACATTTAGTATGCCTTCATAAAAAATTTAAGTTTTTGATAAACCTTCATAATTGTTAACACTAATAATTCATTATGCTGCTTCAACAACTATTTTAATATTACTTATATGTTTGGCATGTGGATCATAACCATTATGTGACAATCCTTACCATATCAACAATTCTAATGCCTTGAATAATTAATGATTAAGTGAGCAATGTCTAAATAAAATTTATAAAATTGATTTGAAAATCTTTTATATAGAAAAATTAGTTTAAAAGTTGATTAGTGAATTTCAAAAAGGATTAAATAGATTAATGTTATATTGTTCATGAAAAAACTCACACACAATCAAATCCAGAAGCAACATTATTACATTCAAAATAGATTGTGGAAATCTCAGATGCCCTTCACAAGGAAATTATGTTTGAAATCCAAACAACTTGAGTTGTTGAGGATTAAGCTTACAAAAAAATTTGCAAACCTTGCATTCCTTAAAAATGTTGTGATTCTCAGTTGATCCCGTCTTTTGTTAAAATCACCCACCACCTCTGGAGCGGCTACACCAAGCATATTTTCTTCAGAGCCGGCCTATCTCTCCTTAGAGCTGCAATTCAATCCACCAGAAGGATGATCAATCTCCTAAACTCCAAGCTCCTTCCTCTTCATCTTGAACTCGCTGCGTCCCTTCGTCCAGACCTCTGGATCCGCCTCGATACAACCTCCTTTGCTAGGGCTGTTGGACGAAAAGAAGAGTTCATTGCAAGGTAAAAGAAAAAATTCATTACGCTTCAGAATAAACACCAGAGGTCAAGACGTCTCCAATCTCGGTTTTTTGCACCTTGGCTTCTTCAGCTTTGGTTCCAGCTTCTTCGTTCCTATGCGGCTCTTCTACTCGCCCTCGATCCCCTTCTCTTCCTTTCTCTGTCCTAGCCACCTTGTCTCAGACCTCTGCTCACCCCACTCCAACTCCTTCCTCATGCTCTCCTTCCTCACGCTCTTTCTCACATTCTCAAACTCCAACTGCTGGCCCCAGCTCAGGCGATTCAGCTCCCTCCTCACGCTCTCTGCCTATCGTTTTCTCCTGCACACGTAGCAATGGAATTTCAATAGCTTTTCAGCCATGTCTTCCTTCGATGGCGCCGATCACCAGATCCAGCTTCTCATCCCCCGTTTTCCTTCCTCGTCCTGCCTCAGCTCCTCGCGCGCTTGTGCAGAATGGCGGCAGTTCTCCAGCGGAGTTCAGCTAGTCCAACGTTCACTCTCAATTTGAGCGCCATCAACGTTCTCTTTGCAACGACTCCTCTTCTGTGCTGTCAAGTACGCCAACCTGCAATGCTAACTCTTCTCAGTGTGTTCTGATTCCTTTCTCTTTTCACTCTGATTTCGTCTTTGGCAAGCTTTGTATTCCTCGAGCCCCTCAACCTTCTCACTGCCAGCCAAACTCTGAAGGCACCAATGTTGCTGCGGTTTGCGCCAGCCCCCCCTCTCATGTGCATGTCATGGAAGTGAGGAGTACCTGCGACCTGTTCAGTCCCTCTCACAGCAATCCCAATGTGGGTGCCCTGTTAACCCCTCGGTCACCTCACTCTCGTCCCACAATCTCTAGTCAACCCCAGCCTTTTCAACCTACCCATGAATCGACGCCATTCTCTAATCGTGCGTCGCACTCCCTCACCCCTTCAAATGTTCTATCGGTTTCTGATTGGGAGAATAAGTTAGTCGTCGACTTATGTAATGCCACCTTAGACCCCCTCACTTTTTACTTCCTAAAAAGTGAGGGGGTCTAAGGTCTTAATTTTTATTTGGCTGGTCGTTCCATTCCCCATGTTGACTTTCTAATAGACAATGAGAATGCGGTCGACGAAGAAGTCACGTAGGATTGTGCAGCAGCTCTTAGGCATGCCCAACCGTCTAGAGTCTAACATTTCTAAAAGCGAGACCCTAGCCTTCAATAAATTAATGAAAAGCAATGATCTAATCGCAAAAAAAGGAAATGCTACACTCATTTTTAACTAGTATATATATATTATTTATTAATAATATATATAAAATACGTCCAAAGATATTCTATTTCTTAGAAATTTCAAAAATAAAAGTGTAATATACGCCTCGAGAAGAATATCTCTCGACATATTTTATATATATTATATTTATATGCTAGTAGCATTCATAGAGGGATAGGGATGACAAAATTATTATTATTAGGGTTAGGGTTATCGTTAGGGTTACGATAGGGTTAGGATTAGGGTTAACATTATGAATAGGGTTAGGGATAGGGTTGGGGTTAGGGCTAGGGTTAGGATTAGGAATAGGGTTAGGGTTAGGATTGGACATTATGTTTGGGATTAATATTTGTGATAGGGTTTGGGCTAGGGTTAGGGTTAGAGTTATTATTAGGATTAGCATTAGAGTTAGGTTCAAGGTTATGGTTGAGGGTTGAGGTTTAGGGTTAAGGTTAGACAAAAAATGAGGGTTAAGGTTGGGAATAATTTTATTAGTGGGAATAGGGTTAGGGTTAGGTTTAGAGATAAAATTGGTTTTAGGGTTAGAGTTAGTATTAGGGTTAGGATTAGGGTTAAGTTTAGGATAATGTTTAGGGTTTAAAGTTAAGATTACAATTAGAGATAAAATTAGAAATTGGATTGGGGTTATTTTCACAATTAGGGTTAGGGTTAGGATTAGACATAGATTTAGGATGAAGGGTATGGTTAAAGTCAGGGTTAGGGTTAGAGATAGAATTAGGGTTATGGTTGGGGTTAACGTTAGTATTGGGATTAGGGTTATTCTTAGATTTTAGGGTTAGGGTTAGTGTTATTATTAGGATAAGCATTAGAGTTGGGTTCAGAGTTATGGTTGAGGGTTAGGGTTAGGGTTAGAGATAGAATTAAGATTAGGGTTGGGGTTTATGTTATGATTAGGGTTAGGGTTATGGCTAACATCAGAATTATGGTTAGGATTAGGATTAGAGATATGATAAGGTTTAGGGATAGGGTTATGGTTAGGGTTAGCGATAAAATTAGTATTAGGGTTAGAGTTAGTGTTAGTATTAGGATTAGGGTTAGGGTTAGGGTTAGAGATATAATTACGATTAGGATTGGGATTGGGTTAACATTAAGATTAGGGTTATGGTTAGGGTTTAGGGTAGCATCAAGATTAGGGTTAGGATTAGGACTATAAATAAAATTAGGATCAAGGGTAGGGTTAGGGTTGGAGTTAGAACTAGGGTCAGGGTTAAGATTAAGAATAGAGTTAGGGTTTGAGGTAGAAATAGGGTTAGGGTTAGAGTTAGAAATAGAATTAGGATTAGTGTTAGAGTTATTATGAGTGTTACACTTAGGGTTAGAGTTAGAGTTAGAGTCAAGGTTAGGGTTATAATTAGAATTATTAATAATTTCAGAAAAAAGGGTTATGGTTAGGGTTACATATAAAATTAGTATCAGGGTTGGGGTTAGAATCATGATTGGAGAAAGAATTAGGATTAGGGGAAGGGTTAGGGTTAGATATAGAATTAGGGTTAGGGTTAGGATTAGGATTAGAATTAGGATCAAGAATATGGTTATGGTTAGGGTTAGTGATAGAATTAGGATTACAGTTGGAGTTAGTGTTAGTATTAGAATTAGGGTTAGGGTTAGGGTTAGAGATAAAATTATGATTAAGGTTGGGGTTAAAGTTAGAATTAGGGTTTGGGTTAGCATTGAGATTATGGTTAGGGTTAGGATTATAGATAAAATTAGGATCAAGGGTAGAGTTAGGGTTAGGATTAGGATTAGGACCAAGTTTAGGCTATCCTTAGGGTTGGAGATAGAATTAGGATTATATCATATGGATTAGAGTTAGGGTTAGAGTTATAGTTAGAATTGGGATTTGGATTACTGTTAGAGATAGAATCAGGGTTAGTTGTATGGGTTCAAGTTAGAATTATTTTGATATAGTTAAATGCGTTCAAGTTAGGGTTATAGCTAGGGTTAGGGTTAGAGTTATGTTTAGGGTTATAGTTAGAATTAGTGATAGTTATAGAATTGTGGTGGGTATAAAATAGTGTTAGTGTCAGGGTTGGGGTGAGGTTTACAATTAGAATTATTGTTGTATAATTAGGGTTAGTGTTAGGGTTAGAGATAGAATTGCAATTATGATTCAAGTTAAAATTATTTTGAGTGTTAAGGTTAGGGTTAGAGTTACAAAAAGAGTTAGGGTTAGGGTCAGGGTTACAATTAGAATCAATGTTAGTTTTAGAATTAGGGCTAGGGTTCTAGGGTCTAATTCCAACCTCTACCCTAATTATAATCCTAACCAATATCCTATTTCTAATGATAACCCTACCTATAACCCTAATTATAATTCTAACCCATTTCATAGTCAAGGTTAGGGTTATAATTAGAATTATTAATTATTTCATAAAAAGGGTTAGGGTTAGGGTTAGATATAGAATTAGTATTAGGGTTGGGGTTAGAATCATGATTGGAGAAAGAATTAGGATTAGGGGAAGGGTTAGGGTTAGAGATAGAATTAGGGTTACGGTCAGGGTTAAGATTAGGATTAGAATTAAGATCAAGATTAGGGTTATGGTTAGGGTTAGCGATAGAATTAGGATTATAGTTGGAGTTAGTGTTAGTATTAGAATTAGGGTTAGGGTTAGGGTTAGAGATAAAATTATGATTAAGGTTGGGGTTAAAGTTAGAATTATGTTTAGGATTAGGGTTTGGGAGCAGCATCAAGATTAGGGTTAGGGTTAGAATTATAGATAAAATTAGGATCAAGGGTAGGGTTAGTGTTAGGATTAGGATTAAGACCAAGTTTAAGCTATGGTTAGGGTTAGAGATAGAATTAGGATTGTCATTTGGATTAGAGTTAGGGTTAGAGATATAGTTAGAATTGGGGTTTGGATTACTATTAAGATAGAATTATGGTTAGTTGTATGGGTTCAAGTTAGAATTGTTTTGATATAGGTATATATGCATTCAAGTTAGGGTAATAGCTAGGGCTAGGGTTAGGTTAGAGTTAGAATTAGTGATAGTTATAGAATTATGGTGGGTAAAAAATAGTGTTAGTGTCAGGGTTGGGGTTAGGGTTATAATTAGAATGATTGTTAGTTGTATAATTAGGGTTAGTGTTAGGGTTACAGATAGAAATACAATTAGGGTTCAAGTTAAAATTATTTTGAGTGTTAGGGTTAGGGTTAGACTTACAAAAAGAGTTAGGGTTAGGGTTAGGGTTAGGGTTACAATTAGAATCAATGTTATTTTTAGAATTAGGGTTAGGGTTAGGGTTTAATTCCAACCTTTACCCTAATTATAATCCTAACTAGTATCCTATTTATAATGCTAATCCTACCTATAACCCTAATTATAATTTAAACCCTTTTCATAGTCATAATTTTAATGAAAACATTAATTCTAAGTGTAGCTCTAATTAAACCCTAGCCTTAACCCTAATTGAACCTTAACCATAACCTAACTCTAACCCTAACTATAATTGAATCCTAACCCTAATTGAATATAAACCCTAATCATAACTCTAAATAAATCCTAATTGAATGTTAACTCTTATTGTGATTGTAACCCTAACCTTAATCCTAATTGAATTATAATCCCAAACCTAACCCTAAGCTAGACTTTATTAGAACCCTAACCCTAATTGAACACCAATTGAACCCCAACCCTAGTTGAATCTTAATACTAATTAAAACCTAAACCTAACAATAATTAATCCCCAACCTTAACCACAATTCTAACTCCAACCCTAATCCTAATCTAAATTTATAACTCCTAACTCTATGCCTAACCTTAACATGAATATAAATCCAACTCTAACTCTAGCCCTAATTGAACACAAACCCTAACCCCAAGATTTATCTTTGAATGCTAACCCTAATCATAATTTTTTTGAGATTAAAACCTAATTAAAATTTAACCCTAATTGAACCCAAACCCTGAGCATAACCCTAATGCTAACACAAATTTATTTTAGAAGCCTAACCTTAATTTAATCCTAACCCTAACCCCAACCTTCACTGTAATGTTAATCCCAATATTTATCCTAGAATCCTAATTGAATTTTAATTGTAACCTTAAACCTAACCCTAACCCTAACCCTATTTGAATTCTACCTTTAACCTTTATCATAATTCTAATCCTAGCCTGAACTATAACCCTTATTATAATTCTAACCCTAACAATAATTCTAACTCTATATTTATAATTCTAATTCTAATCGAAACCACTAATTTTATTTGTACCACTAATTAAACCCAAACCCTAACCCTAATTGAAACCTAACCCTATTTGAACCCTTACCCTAACCTAACCTTAACCCTAATTATGCCTAACCCTAACCTTTAGCCCAAGCTTTATCCTATAACCATAATATTAACCCTAACCCTAATATAAGCATACCCTAACCCTAACCCTAATTTAACCCTAATCAAGAACCTTAACCTTAACCTTAATTGAACTCTAATTGAACCTTTTTGAACTATAACACTAACATAACCCTATTCCTAATTTCAATCCCTAACCCCAACCCTAACTCCAAGCTTTATCTAAGAATTCTACTTGAACTCTTACGCTAATTAAATCCTACTCATAATCACAACCCAATTTTAAATAATAATAAATACATTAATTTTAAAGTTAAGTGTAAATGTAATTCTTAATTACATTAATTTTTTAAAGATATATATGCTAGTTTTAAATATATTAATTTAAAAACTTATTTTATGTCTCTTCTTTGGCAGAGTTCTTTGCCTATGGGGGAAGGCCCCTATTAAGACCTCTTTTCTTCAAGTTACTTAGGCTCTTGGACTGACCTTTATTATTTGGCACATCTAGCCGGAGAGGAATCACATGATTTTTCAAGATGTGAAGTTGGTTGTCCAACATTTGTGGTGAAAAATTCTTCATTCTTTGGGAGAAACTATTTTGGCTAAGTGTGACTTGGTTGAGGGTGTGGATCCAGGAGATGTTGCCTATTGCACTCGTCTCAACCTTCCTTTTCAAAGGGGTGTTACTCCGGGTGCTGGACAGATCATGAGAAATAGATGTCGTCATACTCTTTGGAAGATTAATAGGGAGGGGTGTCGGTGTCCTCAGGGTGTGTTGAAAATAAACACTGATGGTTATTCTCGCGAAAATCCTGGTCATGCTAGTATTGGAGGTGTTGGGCGGAATAGTTTTAGGATTGTTGAGTTTATCTTTTTTGTTTATAAGGGTTGGTATACTAACAATGTGATGGAGGCTCTTGCCATTTTGTGTGTTGTGGAGCGTGGTTGTGCTCTTGGGTGGAGACAGATCATTTGTGAATCTAATTCTCAGGTAGTGGTGACTTTGCTGAAGAGGCAACAATTTGAGGATGTTAGTTGGCATTTGGCTGTAATTATAAAACAAATTCTTAATTTGTGTGCTTCCTTGGATTTTGTTACTTTATGCCATATTCCTAGAGAGTGGAATGGGATTGCAGATTGTTTGGCTAAATGGGGCTTTGATCATTTGCAAAATTGAAATATTGTGGAAAGGGGTCAATTACCCCTGGATTTGTCTCAAAAGTTGGACCAGTTACTGGAGATTGATAGGAGGGTGTAATGCTCTTGCTTTATTCTTCTCCTTTTTGGTTTGAATAAATTTTTACCCCTCTTTTAAAATTTAATTTTATAATTTTAAATTGATTTTAGATGTGCACTTATTATGAAAAGCTCTGAAGTTGCTATATTTCTATACAATAAAATCTTTAGTAAAACCTTAATTTTATAATATTTATTTACAAATATATTTTAATTTTGAATGAAATAGAATATGAATGATTTTTCCTTATTGAAATGTTTTCAATTTTTCTTAAAATATTGAATATTTTTTGTGTAATAGTAGATTTAGGAAATTTCATTTTTATTTAATTTAGAATTTCTAAAAAGATCAATTATTTTTCATTCTATTATAATTTCATTTCTATTCTTTCATAAAGATTTTCAAATTTTTTTAATTTTAAATATATTAATTTATAAACTTTCTTTTATATAATTTTTTTAGAAAAATACTTATTTTTTTAAATTTAGAAACTTCTTTTTATGTCTAATAATTTAACATAATATATTCTTAATATATTATCTTTATTTCTAAAAAATCAATTGTTTTTCATTTCTGTATAATTTTATTTCTATTCTTTCATAAAGATTTTCATTTTTTAAAATTTTAAATATATTAATTTAGAAACTTGCTTTTATATAAAAATTTAGAAAAATACTTAACTTTTTAAATTTTAGAAATTTCTTTTTATGTCTAATAATTTATCATAACATATTCTTAATATCTTATCTTTATAAATAATCATTATTTTTTAATGAAAAAGACTATTTATTTAGAATTTTGAAAAAGATCAATTGTTTTTCATTCCTTTATAATTTTATTTCTATTCTTTTATAAAAAAATTCATTTTTTTAAAATGTTAAATATATTAATTTAGAAACTTGTTTTTATATAAAAATTTAGAAAAATGCTTACTTTTTAAATTTTAGAATTTTTTTTTTTATGTCTAATAATTTAACATAACATATTCTTAATATCTCATTACCTCTATAAATAATAATAATTTTTATTGAAAAAGATTACTTAAATAAATTTATATAACAAATTTCAAGAGATATCTTGTTTTAAAAAGATTTTGAATTTTTTTTATTTTAAATATATTAATATAGAAAGTAACTTTTATATGAAATAGTAAATTTAAAATATTTATTTTATATTTAATTTTTAAAATTTAAAAATTCTAATTATTTTTCTTATTATTTATCTATATTAAATACTTCAAGTGAAAATGAAATTAATCCATAATGCTTTTATTTCCAACACAAAAGTTATAATACTTGAATTGACATTCATTTAATTTCTATGACAAATTCCTAAAAGTTCATTATAAAGCTAATTTCTCAGACCTGCATTTAAATTGACAAAATCTTGATTGAAGAAGAAAAAAAATGATTAATTGCAAACTTAAACATAAAGAAAGAGAAATATTGCACATGAAGGAAGACACAAAGGAGGATTCAAGCAAGACAAGGAATGACATGGATAGCCAATATCACATAGTAACCCTGAATTAACATAAACATTAAAAAAGTCTCTTCTTCAACTACATCCGGAGATTCATCAAGAATAATCAGATCAGATCTGTAGAAGCCCCTTTCTTTTGCCCTCTTTTTTATTAGAATAGAATGTTTTTCAATCGATTCATTTATTATCTTCACAATATACAGAAAATCACTGCAATTTATAATGGAATGTTTCCCGTCGGCAACTGAGTTGTAGCTTTATTTGATAATTAAATCCTATTTTGTTTTTTATTTTAATAACTATTTTTATGTACAGGGGTTTGTAAACGTTGGAATCAAAGACAAGGCATGCAAATATAATACCTGATTGAAATGAAAAGAAATGGTAAAGGCACTGGTAGACATGCATGCAAAATGTGGAAGGTTAGACAACCCATGCAAACTCATGAAGGAACAGATATTCTCTAAGCCATAGATCACCTCCAAGAAATCGCCCTTGACTTTGGAAACTATATTTAGCCATCAAAGGAACAGATATTCTCCAAGCCATAGATCACCTCCAAGAAATCACCCTTGACTTTGGAAAGCCATCAAATTAACAGTACAATAGAGAAATTTAAAGAAAGATGCATTCAAATAATTTAGCAACGAGACTGGAAAATGAAAAGAAAGAGATCTAAGGAGATGGGCACCGAATATGCTTGACAGAATTAATTCCTAGTACAATGGTTTTGTCGCTGGATCTTTATCTTCTTTTACTCCAACAATGAAATGATATGTGTAAATGTTAACAATACAGTTCCTTTAAATACGATTGAACCATTTCTAAATTAAAGCTAACATAAGCAAAAAAAAAACGTAAAGCCAAACCTGCATAGAAACCAAAAGACCGCGCGAGTGCTATCGAAGACAACAGATCTTCTACCCTTGCACCTATGGGGTTCCAAAAATTCACAAAGTTGGCATTCCCTTGAAACCCATTGTTGACACAATGGGCTCTCCCACGTACAAGTTAGCTTCTTTCCTCCCCAATCTTCTTTCCTCACTTTTAGGTAAATCAAACTCCTTTATTAAGGATTCTAACCATTTTTTTCAATTTATCTAAGACATTATATTGGATAATAATGATATTATTGTGAGCTTTGATCTAATCTCTCTCTTCACCAAAGTCCCTATCCCCGACACCATTGAAATTGTCAAGCGCAAAGTTAATGTCGAGATCACCTTCTTGGTGCAATGTTAGTATCATCTATCAATGAAAAAAAATCTATGAACTAAAGACTTACCTTCATTACCTAGACCTATTGAAGCATTGCACCACTCAACGATTGATTTTGCATTTGTCAACTTTGCATGTCTTTATTCTTTAACTCTTCTCATGCTATGACTCTTTTGATACATGCTCTTGCACCATCATGCTCCCCCTTTCCATGTCTGACTTCATAAAAGTTCCACATATGTTGAGCACCTATAATATTATGCATCCTACTCAACCAATAGAACATTGAAGCGAGTTCTTGAATTATGATGCACAGTTATCTTACCATATTATATGTTGACTGTATGAAATGCTCCTTCTAGCTAATTCATAGTAGAACAACTGAAAGCAACCTTGCATGAACTCTGTAGAATATGTGTGATCATCACTAATGTACTCCTTCAATACCTTCTCATTATCCTTTGTACTATTAGCTACATGAACGAATGTTTTGTGCACAAATATAGAAACTTGCGTGGAGTTGTAATATTGTGATAGCACCTGACACTATGGTTGTAGACTGGAGTTATTTGCAAAGTCGATGATTGAAACAATGCTACCAAGTGGAAAGGTGTCTTTGCATAACTTGAATTGCAAATCCAACCATCGAGCTCTATGGGTATGCCTTGCATACTCATACGCTATACTATCACAAAATGTAGACATAAACTGATACATTAGAATCTTTTGAATAACCAAATCACACATTTTTTCTTCTTTACTATATTTTGTATTGTAGGTCATTATTTTATACTTGTCAAACTCTACTATTTTGTGTCCAACCACATGTTTTCTTTCCACATGCTCTAAACATATTGGCATACATTGCAAGCCACCACAATGTTGACATGTGTCATCTTAGCACAATTTCCTATAGAATATTTGATCTTCCCCTCTTTCACATAAAATTTTTGATAAGTCTCTTGAAGATGTTGGTGGGTGGGGTATGTATGTCACAATCCTGTAAAACATTGTTAGTATGCAAATCTAAACATATAGAGAGATAAACATCAAAATGGTTAGAGAATTCAATATGTAATCTACAACAACAAGTAGTGCATGTGATTTATTTTGACATAAAAAGGTTTTACCATTTCAAAATATCTTTAACAAATTTTAATTCGAGGATACATCTCTAGAAATTTACCAAAAAACTGTGTTTGAGTCGTATCCAAAAAAAAAATTTGGATGTGGCTCACGGTTTTGACTATCAATTCTCCTTCTTACCACATCCCTGGGTAAACCTACAAAAGTGGTTTACAATTCGAGTGAAGAAGGAAAAGTCGCAAAAAATGACCCCATGTAAAAAATAATCATTTTTGGGGTTCAAACGAACCAAAAGAGGGTTTGCTAGAACCTACGTTTGAGCAAACCCATTAAAATGTAAGGACCCACCATTCCCGCCAAAAAACAAAAACAAAACCCTTTTTGAAAGGGGGTTCGCTCGAACCAAGATTCTAGTGAACCCTAGTTCGAGTGAACCCCCCATGGTTCGCCCGAACCCCCCTTTTCCCCCCTTCTCCTCCTTAGGCACAAAAAAACTCTAGAATTTTACGCTTCAAAGCTCGAGTTGAAGATGAAAATGAAGGAGACTTCACAAACCCAACTAAATGATGGTAGTCCTCAAAACGAGCTATCAAAAAAAAAATTAATATGTTTTGGTTTTATTATGTATTTATTTTTTTAGTTTCATTAAACATAGGGTTTTCACATAAAATCAAGCTCTTTGTTCTGCACATGTGGAAAAATAGCAGATTATCATAAAAAAATTGAAAAATATGAGTGCACTAGATATTGAAGCCCTTGATCCAACAAAAAAAAAAAGAATTTCAATACATACAAAAAAAGTTACGCATTATACGATTCACCTATGTCTGAATTGTAATCAATTTGACTTCAAAACTTGATTAAGGAAAAAATATTCAATAAAACACTATCTAACCAATTTGAAGCACTAGATATCGTAGTTACAAATCTAAATTCAAAAAATTTAAAATTTTATCCTTCATGGAAAAAAAGTTATGCGTTATACAGTGAGCATCACTCCTTAAAAATGTTGTTTACTAAAAAAACTAGTTTTCGAAGGATATAGAAAAAGAAGTGCAATATGATTCCAGAATTTAAAAAATATATATATTTAAAATCTACAAACAAAATGTCACAAATCACTAGTTTGCATCATCTTCAAATTCCTCATGGTTTAGCCGCTATAGGTGCCCAAAAGTGAAGATTTAGTTAGAAAAAAATTATTTCAATGTCCAGTTTGGCCAAAAATTGTAAACCGGTATTGTGGGATCACCCCCCTTTGATTCATAGATACCCTTGTGTTATTCTCCCAAAATTCTTCAATTAGTGATCTCAATGCTTCAACAATTGGTTTATCTTTTCGTGATAGTCTCCCCAAGAATGCCCATAATTCATTAGCATCGGTGTCCTTAATTCTTTAGCACCTTCCAACAACTATTGATAAAGTTTTTCTATTAATTATCAATGTTTGACTCATCTTTCTAATGAGACGAGATTTCCTCATCCGTCGTGTTATTCAAAATAAGATTTCAAGACATGTTGATCACAATAAATGAGTTATGAGAGCATATGAAAAATATCCCCCACTCACATCTAGCAGACCATTTGATGTGTTTTGGTACTAAATTATGGGGTACAAGATCTTATTGGCTAAAATGTCGAGCTGAATTAACTAACCTCTTGCATCAAATTAGAACACCAACTATTTTCTTTACTTTGAGTGCAGTAGATATGTATTGGTCAGATTTGCATGCACTAATGCCAGGAACACAACCAACGAATCCACAAGAAGCACAAAAGTGGCAACAAAAAAATGTTTATGACTATCCACATATTGTGGCATATTACATGCACTTGTGATATATAATGTTTTGAAAGGAAATGATGCATAAGGGAATGAAAGAAAAAGATTATTGGTCAAATGAATGGCAACATAGAGGATCACCACATGTGCATGGATTTATATGAATATTTTGTATCAAGTAATAAGTAAATTTTTTATATATACTAACAAATGACCTTTTGTTTGTAGGTATAATGCACCATGGCCATTACATTAGATGGATCAAAATTATTTGAAGACCCAACCAGCAGATAAAATATATGAACCTACAAGAAAAGATGATCGGGTGAATACACATAATTGTAACATACTTCAGTTATGGAGAGAAAATGTAGATTGGAAACAAGTTCTTTCAAGACATGTAATGAATTATATTGAAAAGTACTCAACAAAAGTTGAAAAGAGTTTAGAAACATATCACCAAATGTTAATGTGACTTGCAAATATTGAAAACCCACATGAAGCAGCATCAAGAGCATATAGAATACTTCTAGCAAAAACTCTCATTGAAAGAGATATTGGAGAACAAGAAATATTCCATATATTATTGGAATTGTCATTGATAGAAAGTAGTAGGGTATTTGTCACATTAAATGTTTCAAGATAGGTGTTCAAGCTAGTGACAAAAAATGAAGAAAATGATGATGAAAGTCATCTAAAACATTTTTTCAAAGTATATTTGGATAGACCATATGCAATGGAAAGTGTTACACAGTTTATAGATGAAGTTAAATCTTGAACTTATAATCCTAGGTGGAGAAGAGATAAAAAAAATGGGAAGCAAGGACTATGGAAGCTATTGTGAGAGTGTTTCCAAAATTTACCACCATACCTACACAGTAATCAAAAAAATGGGTTGACTTTTGTTGGTTAGAATTATTGTTGTACAATCCATTTCACAATATAGAAAGAGATATTGGACTTGATGAGACTACAATTTTATCAAATTGGGAGTCACTCAACTATAGTCCATGGCATTTGGAACAAAGGAATGCTATAGATGAAATTGAAAATTATGATGATTCTTAAGATGATGATGTTATACCTAATGATCATACTACAATTGAACATGAGCGGGACATTGTCTCAAGACTACATCGTGGACAAATTATGGATGTAAGAGAGATAGATATGTTGGGTAGAAGAGATGTTGATGGACAAACTCTATGGAGTATTGAATATATGTTGCAAGAATGATGGCACGTTGTCATTGATTTCAATAGGAAGTCTATTGACTGGTGTTGTCATTGATGTCAACTATGGGATGAAGATGTTAAGGAAAATGAGAAAAATGTGAAAAGAGGAAAACAGGTTGTGCATGTGTAGTTAACACCTAGAGGAAGTGTTGTGAGTACATGGAGTTGTTCTTTTGTTGTAGATTCTGAAGATGAATTGGAATGAGCTATGATGATGGTTCTGGTACTTGGTTTCCAAGTGCTTTTGAGAAAATTTAATAAACAGAGTAAACTATGTTGTGAAAATGATCATATCGTGCTTTGTATTGTGCTCTATGTTATTTCTGTGTTGATGCTATACCTATGCGGATCTTACAAGTTATTCAAGGATGACATAGGTTACTATATTCATAATTTGGGTTTCTGGATCATTGTACTGTGTGAGATATTTTCACTAGTGTGTGAATTAGTTGTTCAATGGTGTTTTTTGTAGTCTAGGAGAAATGTCCATTTGCTTCGTGTTTCTCCACTATTTGGATTCGGGTTGTGTAGATTTGGGAAGTTTCTTGTAATGTCTTTATCTTTCTATGATAAAGTTTTTACTTGAATTGGTGTTAGTACAGTGTGAGTTCCATTTATCAGTGTGCGGAAAAGGTTTATTAGTTATCCTGAGTTAAATTATTTGTTGATGCGAAGCTTGGTTGAAGTATTTGATGAATCTTAAGAATTTCATATATTGTTTTGGATTGAATTCAAGTAAATTATGTTGTTTGAAACTTCCAGCTTGATCTAAGGAAGAGTGTACTTAATGTTTATGGTGTTTTGCACGGGTGTTGGTTGACCTTGTGTTTAACACTACTTGTGAGGCTTGTGGAAGCATATTGAAGTGTGTTAAGATCTATTTGGGTCCTAATTAATAACTTATGTAGATCACCTTTTGTTCCTATCCACCACGGGAATGTTTAAATACCGATGTATTTTGAATTTGAATGTATAATGACTAGTTGCTGACATTGGAGAAAGTTTTGAGGTAGAGGTTGATATAACTATGAATTGTATTGATGCAAGAGGAAGCAAGGAAAGTGAAAGAAACAAGATATATGTGAAGAGTGATGCAAGTAAAGTGTATGTGATGCGAAATTGAGCATAGTAGTGTGAATTTCATGTTAGGGTTCTTGAAGGTAGTGAGTTGAAGGCATCCAAAAATTTTCATGTGTGACTGTGAAAGTGTGCAAGAAATTGTGGTGGACTCTTTGTTGCAATGAGAATTTTTTCTTTGTGTAACATTCTTCTTCTATCTTCTTGTATTCTTTCTATGGCAGTGAGCCTTGGTTGTGAGCCTTTTTGGATAGTGTGTCATATCTTGGCAGTGAGCCTCTTTGTATCAATTTTGCTATTACTTATATTATAGGTAATCCTCACCATGGTTTTTCCCTCATTGGATTTTCTATGTAAATTTGGTTTTCTTATGTGTGTGGTATTGTGATATCAGTTTATGTTATCTGCATTTCATGTTTAATCAATTTAACAAAATAAGAGTATATTGAATGCTTGTGGATCTATTTACTTTTGAGGGTTTTGAAGGTTCAATTTGCTACAACTAATTCACCCCCCTTAGTTGTCTTGTTCATTTCAAAAATTGGTATCAAAGCAAGGTTCCTTGAAGAAGATCTTAACCACTTAAGGTAGATCCAAGATGGTGAACAAGATTCCTTTGGAATACCCTAGATTTGACGGCACAAATTATGCATTTTGGAAAACATAGATGGAAGGATATTTGTGCGATCAGGGATATGAAATTGAGAAGGCTTTTCAAACTCCTTACACTCCACCTCTGAATGGTCTGAGTACAAGTGTAAAATTCAAAGTGCATGAGATCAATGCTAGAGCAAGGTACATTATTACTAATAGTCTTTCAAAAATTTCAAATTAGTTAGTTATGGTTTTGAAGACTGCTAAAAAAGTTTGGGATAAGCTATAAATCATTTATGAAGGAGATCCAAAGGTCAAGTAAGCAAAGTTGTAGAACTTGAAGGAACAATTTGAAATTATGCAAATGTATGAGGATGAAACAGTTAAAGGCTACATTCAGAGAATTGATGAACTAGCAAGTGATATGAGAGGTCTTGGTGCAATAATTAAAGAATCTAAAGTGGTGAAGAAAATTATCAGATCTCTTTCAAATTGTTACAGTGAAAAGGTATCTGCTATTGAGGAAACAATTCACTTTGATAAATACTCCAGAGATTAGTTGATTGGCACTCTGACTACATTTGAAATGAGAAGATTGAAGAAAGGAACAAAAGTAGAGACTACTTTCAAGGTTGTGAAATTAGAGAAGGTTGAAGAATCAGGTGAAGAAGATCTTGATGATCTGGAAGATAACTTTGTGAGAAAGATGAAGAAGGCACTAATAAGTATCACTTAGGTAAATTACCTTTCAAATGTTTTAGCTGTGGTGATATAGATCATTATGCTTCTAGATGTCCAAAAAGAGCTGAAAGCAATAAACATAGAGAAGGTAAAGGAAATAAATGGAAGATGATTAAGAAAGCTTACTATGTGAGAGAAGATGTTGGTATTTCTAATGATGAATTTGATTATGGAGATATTGATGATAATGAATTTCTTTTTTTGGCTATAAAAGAAGAATCTAGTTCTACTAACCCTAAAAGTTGTGTTAACAGCGGTTGCTCTAATCATATAAATGGAGACAAAAGTAGGTTTTTTAAACTTGAAAAATATGATCTGGTGGATTAGTTAAATTTGGAGATGATTCAAGAGCTAAGATTTGTGGAATAGGTTCAATCAGTTTTGATGGAAAGCATAATATTGACAATGTTTACTATGTTAAGGGATTGAGACATAATCTCTTGAGTGTTAGAAAAATGTGTAGTAAAGGATACAATCTTGCACCATGTTTAAGGATGAAGCTTGTGAGATCTGGAAAGGATCCAAAACTATGATTGCTACAGGTAAGAGAATAGAAGGAAACATCTATCAGCTTAAGGGTGTTGATGGTCATTTTTTTATGTCATAGGTTAATGATGGTTATGGTACAAAAGGATGTGTCACATGAATTTTAATAATCTAGCAAGAATTAGCTCAGTTCATGTTGTCAAAGATTTACCTGAGATCATAAAACCTATAAATGTTGGCTACGAGATTTGTGAATTTGGAAAACAAACAAGGGGTAGCTTGAAGGGAAAGGAACAATATGCTATCAGACTGTTGGAATTAATGCATACAGATATTTGTGGTCCTACAAGGGTGAGAAGTCTACAAGGTGATAGGTACTTTATGCTTTTGATTGATGATTACTTTAGAATGACATGGGTTACTTTTCTTAGAGAGAAATCTAATGCATTGGACAAATTTAAGGAATTTAAAGCTTTGGTTGAGAATGAAACAAATTTGAAAATAAAGTGTTTGAGGTACATGATAGAGGTGGTGAATTCACCTGTAATGAGTTTAACATGTTTTGTGAAATTCATGGAATAAAGAGGCATTTGTCTACCCATAGAACTCCTCAGCAAAATGGAGTTGTTGAAAGGAAAAACAAAACTATTCAAGAAGCTTCAAGGACTATGATGAAAGAGGAAAATCTACTGGAAGTCTACTGGAGAGAAGCTATTCATACTACTGTTTACATACTTAACAAAGTTCAAGCTAGAGATAACAACACAAAGACTCCTTATGAGCTATGGTATGGAAAGATTCCTACTGTGAAGTACTTTAGAGTATTTGGAAGCAAATGTTATATCAAAAGAGATGAAGAAAACTTGGAAAATTTTGATGCAAGGTCTAATGAAGGTATTTTCCTTGGATATTCTATTAAAAGTAAAGCTTATAAATGTTACAACAAAAGGCTGAGAAAGTTAGTTGAAAGTGAAAATCTTAATGTTGATGAAAACTTATAGAATTCTATTGTAGTAAATGGATATGTGTTAGATGAGCTTGATTACAAAAGAGTAGAAGGAATAATTGATGAACAAGAGGTACAAAATGAAGAGGAAGAAGTTTCAGAGAAGAACCCTAAAACTCCTAAGTATGTGCAAAAGAATCATTCTGAAAATCAAATTATTGGAGACAAGAGGAAAGTGTACTGACAAGAAGCAAAGCTTTTGAAGTTGAGGTAAACTTTTGTTTACTTTCTAAATTTGAACCTAAATCAGTGAGTGAAGCATGTAAGGATGAATATTAGATGAAGAAAGTGGAAGAAGAACTTATGTAGATAGAGAAGAATCAGACTTGGGAATTAGTCCCTAGACCAACAAACAAAAATATAATTGGAACTAAATGGGTGTTCAGGAATAAGTTGAATGAGAATTGAGAAGTAGTACTGAAACAAATCAATACTTGTGTGTAAGGGTTACTCACAAGTAGAAGGCATAGATTTTGAGGAGACTTTTTCTCCTATGGCTAGGATGGAAGCAATCAAAATGTTTTAGGAATTGGCAACACATAAAGATTTTAAGGTCTATCATATGGATGAGAAATTTTCTTTTTGGAATGGAGAATTGGAAGAAGAGATTTATATGGAACAACTAGAAGGTTTTCAATTATTAGATCAATCAGATATGGTATGTAAGTTGAAGAAGGCACTATATGGTTTGAAGCAAGCTCCTAGAGCTTGGTATGCAAGATTGGATCCAGGTACTTGAAACAACAAGGTTTCAACAAGGGCGCCACATATAGTAATCTTTAATTTAAAATTAAGGAGGACAAGATCTTGATAGTGGTTGTATATGTTGATGACATTATCTTTGGTGGAAATGAGGTTATGTGTAATTAATTTGTTGAAGTCATGCAGAAAGAATTTGAGATGTCAATGCTTGGGGAGATGAATTTATTTCTTGGGCTACAAATTAATCAAACTGATAAAGGGATTTTTATTTCATAGTCCAAGTATGTCAAAGAAATTTTGAAGAAGTTTGGAATGAATGACTCCAAACCGGTATGTACTCCTATGGTGACTAGTTGTAAATTAAGCAAAGATGATGATTCGCCTAAGGCCAGGATTAGAGCAAGTATAAATCTATGATTGGTGGACTGCTATATTTAACTACTACTAGATTGGATATCATGCATGCAGTTTGTCTTGTTGCTAGATTTCATGAAGATCTTAAAGAAACGCGTGTTGCAGTTGTGAAGAGAATATTCAAATATTTAAGAGGTACATCGAAATATGGTTTGTGGTATCCCAAGGATACTAATTTCACGTTAAATGCTTATACAGATGCAGATTGGATTGGTTGTACTGATGACAGGAAAAGTAAAAGTGGTGGTGCATTCTTTCTTGGATGTAGGTTGGTATCATGGCTAAGTAAAAAACATGATTTAGTTTTTTTATCCATTACAGAGGTTGAGTATATTGCAGTAGCATCATGTTGTACATAGGTATTACGGATGAGGCAAGCCTTGAAGGATATCATATAGTTGTATTTGATGAACCTATATCTATCTTCTGTGATAATAAAAGTGCAATAAACATTTCAAAGAATTCAGTGATGTATTCAAGGACAAAGCATATATCTATTAGATATCACTTTTTGAGAGAGAAGGTCATGGAGAATGAAGTGAAGATTGAGTATTTTCCTACAAAGGATCAAATTGTTGACATATTTACTAAGGATCTTCCTACTTGGATACTTTTGAGTATCTTCAAGAGAATTTGGGGGTTATTTCCCCTCCTTTCTTGAACTAGATGTATATAGAGGTGCATCAATCTAGTGGATCTATGGATCTATCTCTTTTTTGGACTAATGGTTGGTGGCTACCTCTTAGGGGGAGTAGGTAGTATCATGTGTTGTCATTGTGATTGCCAATTTAGTTGGATTTACTCTTAAGGGGAGTATTTAGGGCAGGTAATTTTGGTTTAGTGTCAAAAAGGGAGAACAATGCAAAACATTTTATCCCTTGCCATTGATGTCAAAGGGGGAGAGAAAGAAATGTGAAAAAAAGAAAACTTATCTACTCATGGGGAGAAGATCATCTAAAGAAAAAGAGAGAGAGCGTTCAGAACTATTGTGTGGTCTTTGGTGGCTTTTCACATCTTATGTTTCCATCAATGACAAAGGGGGAGATTGTTGCAAGAATGATGGTGTTACTGATTGGTGTTGTCATTGATGTCAATTGTGGGATGAAGATGTTGAGGACATTGAGAAATTTGTGAAAAGAGGAATTAATAGGTTGTGCATGTGTAGTTGACATGGCTAGAGGAATTTTTGTGAGTACATGGAGCTATTCTTTTGTTGTAGATCCTGAAGATGAGTTGGAATGAGTTGAGATTGTGGTTCTAGTACTTGGTTTCCAAGTGTTTTTGAGAAAATTTAATAAACAGAGTAAATTGTGTTGTGCAAATGATCATAGCGTGATCTGTATTGTGCTCCACATTATTTTTTTGTTGATGCTATGCGTATGTGGATCTTACAGGTTATTCAAGGATGACAAAGGTTACTATATTCAAAATTTGGGTTTCTGGATCATAGTATAGTGTGAGACATTTTCACCAGTGTGTGAATCAGTTGTTCAATGGTGTTTTTTGTGGTCTAGGAGAAATGTATTTGCTCCATGTTTCTTTTCTATTTGGATTCAAGTTGTGCAGATTTGGGAAGTTTCTTGTAATTTCGTTATCTTTCTATGATAAAGTTTTTACTTGAATTTGTGCAGTGCAGTGTGATTTCCATTTATCAGTGTGCGAACAAGGGTTATCAATTATCTTGAGTTAAAGTATTTGTTGATGTGAAGCTCAAGGTTGAAGTATTTGATGAATCTTAAGAAGTTCGTGGATTGTTCTAGATTGAATTCAAGTAAATTATGTTGTCTAGAACTTTCAACTTGATCTAAGGAAGCGTGTACTTAATGTTTATGGTGTTTTGCATGGGTGTTGGCCAAACTTGTGTTTAACACTACTTGTGAGGCTTGTGGAAGTGTATTGAAGTGTGTTGGGATATATTTGGGTCCTAATTAAGAATTTATGTAGGTCACCTTTCATTCCTATCCACTGCGGGAATGTTTAGATGCTAACCTATTTTGAATTTGAATGTATAATGGCTAGTGGCCAACATTGGAGAAAGTTTTGAGGTAGAGGTTGATATAAATATGAATGGTGTTGATGCAATGGGAAGCAACGAAAGTGAAAGAAACAAGATAGATGTGAAGAGTGATGTGAGTAAAGTGTATGTGATGTGAAATTGAGTAGAGCAGTGCAAATTTCATGCTAGGGTTCCTAAAGGCATCTAAAATATTTCATGCATGACTACAAAAGTATGTGAGAAATTGTGGTGGATTCTTTGTTGCATTGAGAAGTGTTTCTCCGTGTAACATTCTTCTTCTATCTTGTTTTTTTTTTTGGCAGTGAGCCCTAGCTGCGAGCCTTTTTGGACAATGTGTCTTATTCTACCAGTGAGCCTCTTTGTACCAATTTTTCTATTACTTATATTGTGGCTAATCCTCACCATGGTTTTTCCCTCATTGGGTTTTCCATGTAAATCTGGTGTTCTTATGTGTATGGTGTTGTGATTTTGGTTTATGTTATCTGCATTTCATGTTTAATCAATCTAACAAATAAGAGTATATTGAATGCTTGTGGATCTATTTATTGTTGAGGGTTTTGAAGGTTTAATTTGCTACAATTGATTCACCCCCCCTCTCAGTTGTCTTGTTCATTTCAATAATATCAAGGAGAAGATTACACAAATAAAGCAATAAAGTTTATTAGTACCATGAAACATAATGGATTACTATTACTAGATGATATGATGTCAATTATATCATATGGAACCTTAGGTACTAAGAAAAAAAGAGCATTTGATATTATTATGTCACATTATTATCAAGAGGAAAACATCATTCCATTGTGCATGATAATTCAAGGAACAACTGGAACAAGTAATCATATCTAATTCATGCAATTCGTTAATCTTTTCAAGATGCATCAAAACCACAACTTTCTCCCCTAATATTACTAGCACCAATTGGAGTTGCAACTTTTAACAAATTGGTGCATTGACAATCCATTCAACACTAATTCTAGTTAAAAAAAATCATTGAATTAGAAGGCATAAGGCTCACAACCTTTCAAGAAAAGTTGCAACATATAAGATACATATTAATTGATGAAATGAGTTTAATTGGACAAATTTTTCTTAAAAATATTGATTCAAGACTATGCCAAGATTTTCTAAAAAAATAAAACTTGAGTTTTGGAGGAAGATCAATCATTTTGGTAGGAGATTTGGGACAACTACCGCCTATTAGTGAAAAACCACCTTATGATAGTAATGTACATGAAAAATTATTATGGGAGGAATTTAAGATAGTTGTTACTTTGGATAAGGTATTCAGACAAGAAAGTGAATGTGAGGGTTAAAATGATGAATTAGATGTTGAATTATTAATTGCAAAGGATGCAAGATTCATGTTAACATCTAATCTATGGATAGAAGTAGGCCTTGTAAATGGAGCTTTAGGATACATTTGAAATATCATATACAAACCTAGAAGTGCACCACTAAATCCACCAACATATGTCATGGTTGAATTTGACAATTACTCAGGAATTCCATTTGAAGATGCATCTTGAAATATAATTCCAATTGCACCAATAAATAGGGGACACACATGTCAATTTCCATTATGATTGGCTTGGGCACTAACAATCCACAAATCACAATGATCGACTCTTTCCAAGGAAACAATTGATATAGGACCGAAAAAAAGAACATGATTAAAATTAGTTCTTATTTTACATGTTAAATCCTTGGATGGACTCAAAATCTCACCACCACTCTCATACGATCATTATGAAAATTGAAAACAGGGAAGCAGCTCACCAAAAGGAGAGTTGAGGAAGAAAGATTCAAATCTTTGGAAAGCACAATAAGTTTTTGTAATGCATATATTATTATATATCATTCTTTTATTAAACTCTAATTATATAGCATGAAGATTATATTTTTAGTTTAATATTCAATGTCTCATTCAATATTTGCAAAGGATAAAAATACTTTTTTCAAACACAATAAAAACATGCTAAAGTAATATTTTACATGTTGCACTACAGATGCTACTAGCTTAGATATCTTAAATACATCTATCTAAAATATGTCAAGAGATATCAATCTTGAGGTGCCTATCTATTCTAAAAACCAACTATAGGCACCTCGAGAGTGATATCTCTTGACGTATTTTAGATAAATGTATTTAAGACATCTAAGCTAGTTTATATTGTTTACTATTTAATCATTTTATTAATGTTTTTAAATATAAATGTTAGGTGAAATAAGAATATTGATATCACTTAAAAAATTTACTATTTTATCTATTATAATTACTTGTTAGTAAATAGCTAGCATGTCCTTATTAATAATCATTAATCATGTAATTATTTTTAAATATAAATATTAACAAAGTGAAAAGATTAAATTTAAGTTGGAAAATAAATATTAATTATGTAAAATAGATATTATATTTAAAAAGAAAAAGAGACAAATACAATAAGTATGGTTACATAAAGGGGATTCACATAAGAGGATGAAGATAAAATACTTGAATATGGAATTTGAAATATTTTATGATTGTAGGTTAATAAAAATATTTGAAGATAAAATACTTGAATATGGAATTTGAAATATTTTATGATTGTAGGTTAGTAAAAATATTAGAAGGGTTAAATAAGGTAACTATGTTGATTTTAAGGTAGTAATTTAGTTAATAAAAATAATATATATTGGATTTAATAACAATGATATGTTTAATTTGAATCTAAGAATAAATATTAATAATATTATTTGATTAAATGATAATTATAATATTAATGTTAAACATGATTAGTTAGTGATATGATTCTTTTTTTTGTTAGATGGAAGTAATTTTTGTAAGGTAAATTGAGATTATAAATAAATAAATAAAATTGTTATTTAAAGTGATTTTTTTCTTTGATAGAGCTTAATGTTTGAATCAATCAACAATAACATCTTTATTATTAATATTTAATTGTCTAAGAAATAATAGAATTATCATTGGTAATGATTAAATGGGAAAATCAATTTTAACTTTTAAACATTGGTTAAACATGATCATTAGGTTGGTAGACGTGTGGATCAGGCCAACATTTGGTGGAAGAGGAAGAAAGATGACTGGAACTCTGGAGGCCCACCATACTAGATTTCGGTATTCAACCGTGAGAGCAAAAGAGAGAGATGATATCATGTATCAAAACATTAAGCATGCATTCTTCCAACCAATGGAGAAGGAGATGATTACTTTGCTTCATTTTCATTTTCCTAACCATATCACGGCGTGGGAACCAAGAAGACCAAGGATGTCCAGTTTTATGTGGAGTTAATGGATGTGGTCCAAACTTTAGGAGGGGCAAGAAGGTCAATGTATAATCCTAATGAAATTGAGGAAGAACAGTGAGAGAGGGACAGGAAAAATAAAATCAATACAAAATTTCAAGGATTTTTCAAGTGAGTAAGAGAGCTATGGGAGCAGCCTCATCTAAAATATTTTGAACTAGAGTTTGATATACCATTTAGAGAGCTTGGTTTTCATGGAGTTCCTTTCAAAGCCTCTGCTTTATTGTTCCTATGGAAAAATGTTTAGTAGAGTTGGTGGAATTACCTTTCTTAGTAATTACTATTAGTGAGATAGAGATTGTTAACCTTGAGAGAGTATGACTTGGGAAAAAGGCATTTGGTATGGCTATTATTTTCAAAGACTTCAAGCGGGATGTACTCTGCATTGACACCATTCCTCAATATTCACTTGATGGAATCAAG
Source organism: Sequoia sempervirens (assembly GCA_007258455.2). NCBI lineage: Eukaryota > Viridiplantae > Streptophyta > Pinopsida > Cupressales > Cupressaceae > Sequoia > Sequoia sempervirens. The sequence goes on along the minus strand of VDFB02000007.1, from coordinate 44,217,944 downwards.
GAATGGCTGAACTCCATGGATATAAAGTATTATGAAAGCAGAATGAACTTGAACTAGCAGCCAATTTTGAAGACTATTACTGATGGTCCAGATAAATTTATTGAAGATGCTGGTTGGGAATTTTTGAATATGGAAGCTAGTGATTCTGATTCTAATAATTCAGAAGAGTCAGATCAAGGATATGAACCCTTTGATGTAGAAGAGGAATCAAAATCAGATGAGGAAGGTTTAGACTTGATGAATCTTTTGTGGAGTCATAGGAGGATGAAGAAGAAGAAGATTTTGAAGAGGAGGAAGGTAGAACATGGGATGAATTAGAAGCCGAAGCCAGAAATGAAAATAAGGAAAAAGGAGACGAGTCTAACAGTGAAGAGGAAAGGCGACAATGAAAGGTAAAAGCTATAGGGAAGTCTCAGGCACTTGATATAAGAGATTCAAGAGGAATGCCTACCAAGAGGCATAAATTCAGATGAATTGAGTTCATCTACATCCTTCTACTATTTATTCATGCACATAAACGGTCATCTTGTAATAATAAGATTTGAGCTCTATTTACTCATCCTATGCATCAATAAACAACTCAACACAAGAGATGCAAATTGACATATTAACACAACAATATCCAACTAAGTTATTGAAACTCAACTATTGATACCTCGTTCTCTATCCAGATTACAAAATCGTTCCACTTTTTGTTTTGTAACATATTCTTTTCAAATTGCTTTGGATGGCAGACATATTTCTCCTCATTTCAAAACATGGCACATGGACTAGTTAAACTAATTAATATGCAATCATTTACTTTTTCCAACGAAATAAAGAAAAAATATCATCTAACATATTAAATATACTTACAAATGTACAGATCAAGGCCTGTAAACCTTTCTGGCCACTGCGATGCGTGGCACGAAGTTTCTCAAGCCTAGCCTTTGAGGCCTTGTCCAGAAACATATACTAATTCAATTTAACTATGCACAAATAAAATTTAATTATCATTTAATAAATTTGATATAATCTTATGAGAAAATTAAAATACCTACATACTCTCCCCACCGGACTTCCTCTGTGCATCAGACTTCTCATAGGCTTTTACAAGCTCTCTCCATACTTGCACACTTACATAAATTGGCCTTTTTTTCTACCTTAGCTCAGGAGGGATTTTTTTATCTTCTTTGTTTGGTTGCACCGAAATCTCTTACAGTTTTGAGACATTTGTAGCTTTATCTTCTTTACAGACCAACCTGTTCCAAATTCATTCTCCATTTCATGGATAACTGCTTTTTTTAGGTGCATGGGTATCTTTGAGAATGGAAAATGTAGATGGTCTTTGAACCGTTGAAGGCATGATTCCTTCAACCTACTCACAAATTTTTCCCAACATCAGTCATTTGGACTTCCCCTGAAACCACCTTGTATTCTATCTTCATATTGTAGCTACCAATGCAAGATTGAAAACATGGCGTGGTGGAAGAAGTCTGTGTCCCAAGAGTGGAAGTCTCTGCTCCCTGTTCCACATTCCTAGAGTTTACTATCATTGATTTCCTCCTAGATATTTTACTCGATCCAGGACTGGTTGGGGAATCAATTGATTCCCTTTGACACAATTGATTTGTTTGCAATGTTTCAAGGTCGTTAATAGATTATTTTTCTATGTATCTGGCAAGTGTTGTCCAGTCCACATTAACCAATTTTTTCACTGCCTCTAGCCCCAATATGGAAGCCAATTCCTCTTTATCTTTGTCAGTCTCATGTCCCTATATATATATATATATATATATATATATATTTAAATTATACTTCTTTTAAATTTAGAAATAAAAAACTAAAAAGTAAAATTCAAAGAAACAATGGAAACATTTACGAATCTATAAATTGACAATGAATTACCTCATTGTGGCCAGAATTTGCTGACAATGCTTGCTTCCCTCCATTGCTTGGAATTTTGAGGCGACCTAGGGAAAATCATTTTCGTCTAGTCTATGGAGGAAAATGAAGTACACTTTCAGGTATGAAATTTTTCATCCAGTTTGTGGTATGAAAGTTTTTTTTTGTGGGAAAATATGTTCGTTGGGTTTGCTTAGTGTTGATAACCTAGGGAAATTATGTTCACTCGGTTTGCTTAGTGTTGATAACCTTATCATGAAAACTCTTTAATAATGCAATCTTGCATGAATTTTTCATGGCATCGGTGACTAATGTACGGCTAGGAAAAACCAAGCGGTTTCTACATTTATTTTTAGCAGTTGCTCAGCAGTGACCGACCCAATTCCTATATTTTCCAAACAGTTCACTATTTCCTTGATACCCAGGTTAGGGAAAGAATATGGAGGCATCCTCACTTCATACTATAATATTTTGAGCCAAATCACAAATGGGTAGGGTAAAAAAATTTGTTAGTTTCTCAAAGGTTTTACAATTTATAATGATGGGACAATTTAGAGGTTGCCTAGACCGGTTAGGCCATGAACCAATAAACAATCATGAATTCAAATGCAATACAAAAAATAGTAAACAATCATGAATTCAACCAAGAAAAAAAAATTGTAACCTTACCTATGGTGTCGCAAACTAAAAAAAAATTCTCATCAGTTGCTGGTAGCGCCCTACTCTCTTCCTTCACGCAGTGTTTTTCCCTTTTTTGTCGTCTAATTTCTTCCTTCATGCGGGAAAGTTTTAAATTTTCAATTTTGATTCATTAGTCAACGCTTTAGTCGGAATTAGTTAAAGCCAAATTTAGCACCAACTTTTGGTTGTTAATGTAATCTTTTTGGGACGTATAAGGCAGCATCAAGTGTGCCTAATTTAGTGCTTATCATTGTTGTATAGTGACTCTTTTTATTGTTGTGTCTTACAAGATCTAGAGTATTGGAAATAATTCCAACTCCTACCTTCTTTTTGTGACCACCGCTATCCTATGGCTCCTTCATTAGCTTAGTGTGGTAGCGGTTTTTACTGTGGTCCCACAAGGTGCTTCCTCCTTCTCGGCGGTAGTGTGGTGAAAGCTTATGTGGCGGCACACGAGTCTTCCTTCTATTCCTAGTGGTGTTGTGGTTACTCCCACAGTCCCACAAGTCTTCTACCATTAGCATGCGGTAGTGCAGTGACTACCACTGTCCCACAGTTCCTTCATCAGCTCAATGCGGTAAAGCGGTTTTTACTGCGGTCTCGCAAGTTGCTTTTTCCTTCTCGGAAATCAATGCTAAGATGAGGGAAATATGATATATTTTGGATGGATATGATGGAATTGGTTGATGTTTCATGTGAAATGATGGTTGAGGAAGGGTCTCCCAAGTCTAATCTAGGGATGCAAAGGTCAAGTTTGCAAATTGAGGTGTCAAGATGGTCAAATGGTGAAACCATAAATATGCATATAATCTTCCCGATATTCACTGTATATGTATAAAAATATAGCAGCAAAAAAAATACAAACATATGTAAACTTGGAACCAAAACATGTATGTAAACTTGAAATATAGAAATGAAAGGTCTAACTATCAATTGTAATACATTAATATCAATAACATGACTTTACAAAATAAATGTGCATACTTACAAATTAATCCAACAAACCATCTGGGTCTACTCTACTCTTTATTGTGTCAAGTATTACCTCATGGTTAAACTCACACACCTTCCACAATGTCTTGTTCAAAGGTCTACCCCCATATTTGATCAAATGAACATTGGATGCCATAAGAAGTTCAAGTAATGAAGAATCTTTTGATGCATGTCAAAGTCTTGTAAGATCCAAACATTAACACTCTTATGTGGGTACCTTCTAAGCCATGTTCCAATAACAACTATCAATCTTGTAGGGTATTCGATGTTTTCTCCATCTGTAACTATGGCCTCCAATTTCTTTTTGGCCTCAACACAATGACACAAGCAATAATTTGTTCCCTCGTCATTTTCTTCATCTGCAATAATTGCATAAACATGTCTTGCATTGATATGAGTAGCAAATTAGATGGAATTAGTCAGCATTACAAAAACACTAAAAAGTAAGACACCATTAGGAATTTCAAAAACTATGTAAGTAGATATATTACCTAGTTGAATCAGATCTGATATGTGATCAAATTCAATCGATAATTCCATTTGTGTCAGTTTGACTCACACTCATTCCAAGCTCCCATTGTAATGTATGAAGAACAAAAGCATGTCATCTTCTGCGTATGGATACTCCATGAACCTGCATTTGAGCTTCTGAAAGAGTATAGCTCACTTGATCCTGTCAGTGTATAACAATCCTCATATGGTTGAATTTAGTATTATCTATCAATGAAAAATATATATGAACTAAAGACTTACCTTCATTACTTAGACCTATTGAAGCATTACACCACTCGATGATTGATTTTGCATCTATCAAATTTGAATGTTTTTATACTTTAACTCTTCTCGTTCTATGGCTCTTTTGATACATGATCTTGCACCATCATGCTCCCCCTTTCCATGCCCAACCTCACAAAAGCTCCACATATGCTAAACACCTGTAATATTATGCACCCTGCTCAACCAATAGAACATCTATGAGTTTTTGAATTGTGATGCACAGTTATCTGACCGTATTATATATTGACTATATGATATGCCCCTTCTAGCCAAATCATGGTAGAACAACTGAAAAAAAACCTTGCACAAACTCTATAGAATGTGTGTGATCATCATTGATGTAAAAGTGGTACTCCTTCAATACCTTCTTGTTATCCTCTGTACTATCAATTGTATGAATGATTGCTATGTGCACAAATATAGAAACTTGTGTGGAGTTATAATATTGTGATTGCACCTCACACAATTGTGGTTGTAGACTGTAGTTCTCTACAAATCCAACGATTAAAAAAATGCTACCAAGTGGAAAGGTGTCCTTGCATAACTTGAATTGCAAGTCTAACCATCAAGTTATATGGGTATGCCTTGCATACTCATACACTATACTATCACGAAATGTAGACATAAACTAATACATTAGAATCTTTTGAATAACCAAATCACACCCTTTTGCTTCTTTACCATTTTTGTATTGTAGGCCACTGTTTTATAGTTGTCAAACTCTACTAGTTCAATGTTTCCAACCTCATGTGTTCTTTCCACATGTTCACATATTGGTATACGTTGCAAGCCACCACAATGCTAACATGTGCCATCCTAGCATAATTTCTTGTAGAATATTTGACCTTCCTCTCTTTCACATAAATTTTTTGATAAGAAGTCTTTTGAAGATATTGGTGGGGCATGTATGTTACAATCCTGCAAAACATTGTTAATATGCACAAATCTAAACATATAGACCAGGATGAACATCAAAATGGTTAGAAAATTCAATATGTAATCTACAAGGACAAGTAGTGCATGTGTGGTTTATTTTGACAAAAAAAGGTTTTAGCATTTCAAAATATCTTTGAAATTTTTTAATTTGAGGATACATCTCTAGAAATTTACCAAAAATTTGTGTTTGAGTCATCCAAAAAAATGTTTTAGATGTGGCTCATGGTTTCGACTATTGATTCCCTTCTTATCACATCCTTTTGATTCAGAGATACCCTTATGTTATTCTTCCAAAAGTCTTTAATTAGTGATCTCAATACTTCAACAATTGGTTTATCTTTTCATTGTAGTCTCCCTGAGAATGCCCATAATTCATTGGCATCGGTGTCCTCAATTCTATGGTGCCTTCCAACAGCTCTTAATAATTTTTTTTTATTAATTCTCAATGCTTGACTCGTCTTTCTAATGAGACAAGCTTTCCTCATTCGTCATGTTAGTCAAAAAGAGATTCAAGACATGTCAATCACAATCAATGAGTTACAAGAGCAAATGGAAAATATCCCCCACTCACATGTAGCAGACCGTTTGATGTGTTTTGGTACTACACTATGCGGTACAAGATCTTATTGGGTAAAATGTCAAGCTGAATTAACTAATCTCTTGCATCAAATTGGAACACCAACTATTTGAACTTTACTTTGAGTGCAGTAGATATGTATTGGTTAGATTTTCATACACTAATGCCAGGAACACAACCAACTAATCCACAAGAAGCACAAAAGTGGCAATGACAAAATATTATTGACTATCCACATATTTGGCATATTACATGCACTTGCGATATATAATGTTTTGAAAGAAAATAATGCATAAGGGAATGAAAGCAAAAGATTATTGGTCAAGGTATGAATGACAACATAGAGGATCACCACATGTGCAAGTGTATTTATATGAATATTTTGTATCAATTAATAAGTAAAATGTTTATATATACTAACAAATGACATTTTGTTTGTAGGTATAATGCACAATGGGCATTACATCTAGATGGATCAAAATTATTTGAATACCCAACCACAGGAGATAAAATATATGAGCCTGAAAGAAACAATGATCGAGTGAATACACATAATCATAACATACTTCAATTATGGAGAGAAAATGTAGATTGGTAACCAGTTCTTTCAAGACATGTTGTAATGAATTATATGGCAAAGTATGCAGCAAAAGTTGAAAAGAGTTTAGAAACGTATCACCAAATGTTAATGTGACTTGCAAATATTGAAAACCCAGATGAAGCAACATCAATAGCATATAGAATACTTCTAACAGAAAATCTCATTGAAAGAGACATTGGAGCACAAGAAATATGCACTATGTTACTGGAATTGTCATTGGTAGAAAGTAGTAGGGTATTTATCACATTAAATGTTTCAAGAGAGGTGTTCAAGCCAGTGACAAAAAATGAAGACAATGATGATGAAAGTCATCTAAAACATTTTGTCGAAGTATAAATGGATAGACCATATGCAATGGAAAGTGTTACACTTATAGATGCAGCTAAATCTTGGACTTTAATCTCAAGTGGAGAATAGATAACAAATGGAAAGCAAGAATTGTGGCAACTATTGTGAGAGTTTTTCCAAGATTTAACACCATACCTACACATCAATCAAAAAAATGGGTTGACTTTTGTTGGTCAAAATTATTGTTGTACAAGCCATTTCACAATATAGAAAGAGATATTGGACTTGATGAGACTACAATTATATCATTGAATTGGGAGTCACTCAACTATAGTCCATGGCATTTGGAACGAAGGAATGTTATAGATGAAACTAAAAATTATGATGATTCTTAAGATGACAATGTTATACCTAATGATCATAATACAATTGAACATGAGTGGGAGATTGTCTCAAGACTACATCATGGAAAAACTATGGATGTTACAGAGATAGATATGTTGGGTAGAAGAGATGTTGATAGAAAAACTCTATGGAGTATTGAAGAGCAAGGAGAAGATTACACAAATAAAGCAATAAAGTTTATTAGGACCATGAAACAGAATGGTTTAAGTTATTACCAGATGATATGATGTCAAGTATATCATATGGAACCTTAAGTACTAAGCAAAAAGAGAATTTGATATTATTATGTCACATTATTATCAAGAGGAAAACGTCATGCCACTGTGCATGATAATTTGAGGAACAACTGGAATAGGTAAATCATATCTAATTCATGCAATTCGTCAAGCTCTTCAAGATGCATCAACACCACAACATTCTCCCCAATTATTACTAGCACCAACTGGAGTTGCAGCTTTTAACAAATTGATGAATTGACAATCCATTGAACACTAAGTCTAATTCTAGTTAATTTTTTTGTTGAATTAGAAGGCATAAGGCTTACAACCTTTCAGGAAGAGCTACAACATATAAGATACATATCGATTGATGAAATGAGTTTAATTGGACAAAATTTTCTTAAAAATATTGATTCAAGACTACACCAAGCTTTCCTAGAAAAATAAAACTTGAATTTTGGAGGAAGATCAATCATTTTGGTAGGATATTTTAGAAAGCTACCACCTGTTAATGACAAAGCACCTTATGATAGTAATGTACATGCAAAATTATTATGGGAGGAATTTAAGATAGTTGTTACTTTGGATAAGGTATTCAGACAAGAAGGTGAATGTGAGGGTTAAAATGATGAATTATATGTTGAATTATTAATTGCAAAGGATGTAAGAGTCATGTTAACATCTAATCTATGGATAGAAGTAGGCCTTGTAAATATATCTTTAGGATACATTTGAAATATCATATACAAACCTAGAAGTTCACCACTAAATCCACCAACATATTTCATGGTTGAATTTGATAATTACTCAGGAATTCTATTTGAAGATGCATCTCCAAATATAATTCCAATTGCACCAATAAATAGGGGACACACATGTCAATTTCCATTACAATTGGCTTGGGCACTAACAATCCACAAATCACAAGGATTGACTCTTTCCAAGGCAACAATTGACATAGGACCGAAAGAATGAACAAGACTAACATTTGTTGTTATTTCACATGTCAAATCCTTGGATGTACTTAGAATCTCACCACCATTCTCATACGATAGTTATGAAAAATGAAAATAGGGAAGCAACTCACCAAAAGGAGAGTTGAGGAAGAAAGACTCAAATCTTTGGAAGCACAATAAGTTTTTGCAATGTATACATTATTAGATATCATTCTTTTATTAAACTCTAATTATATAGCATGAAGATTATATTTTTGGTTTAATATGAAATGTCTCATTCAATATTTGCAAAGGATAAAAAATAAATTCAAACATAATAAAATCATGCTAAAGTAATATTTTACATGTTGCATTATGGATGCTACTAGCTTAGATATCTTAAATGCATCTATCTAAAATACTTCGAGAGATATTAATCTCAAGGTGCCTATCTATTCTCAAAAACAACTAAACTATAGGCACCTCGAGACTGATATCTCAACGTATTTTAGATAGATCTATATTTAAGATATCTAAGCTAGTTTATCTTGTTACTCTTTTATCATTTTATTAATGTTTAAATATAAGTGTTTGGTGAAACAAGAATATTGATATCACTTAAGAATTTTATTATTTTATCTATTATAATTACTTGTTTGTAAATAGTTAGCATGCCCTTATTAATAATCATTAATCATGTAATTATTTTTAAATATAAATATTAACAAAGTGAAGATTAAATTTAAGTTGGAAAGTAAATATTAATTATGTAAAATAAATATTATATTTTAAAAGAAAAAGAGACAAGTACAATAAGTATGGTTACATAAAGGGGATTCACATAAGAGTAGGATGAAGATAAGATACTTGAATATGGAATTTGAAACATTTTATGATTGTAGGTTAATAAAAATATTAAAAGTATTAAATAAGGAAACTATGTTGATTTTATGGTAGTGATTTGGTTAATAACAATAATATGTATTGGATTTAATAATAGTGACATGTTTAATGTGAATCTCAGAGTAAATATTACTAATATTATTTGATTAAATGATAATTATAATATTAATGTTAAACACGATTAGTTAGTGATATGATTCTTTTTTTTGGTTAGATGGAAGTAATTTTAGTAAGGTAAATTGAGATTGGAAATAAATAAATAAAATTGTTATATAAAGTGAATCTTTTTCTTTGATAGAAGTTAATGTCTGAATCAATCAACATCTTTATTATTAATATTTAATTGTCTAAGAAATAATAGCATTATCATTGGTAATGATTAAATGGGAAAATCAATTTTAACGTTTAAACATTGGTTAAAAATGATCATCATTATAAGCTTATTGATTAAGTTATAATGTTGCTATGTGATAATTAATAATACTATCAATGATTAAGTTGGTATGGTTATCACCTCTAAGAGTTATTTGTTGGTGATAATATCATTGACATTTAAATTGTGATTAATTAAAATAATAATAACATTATTGTTAAAGATTTATCATTGTAGGATTTAATAAAAACATCATTAGAGTTTAATTGATAGTAACAAAGTTACCTTATGGAGAATTGGGTAATAATTATATCAAAGATGATAATAGATGTTATGTTGTAATTTTATGCTAGAGCAACGTTACTCTCGATAGTAGAACCATTTGTGCTATGTCTTAAGACATGTGCGAAGGATATCCACAGACTGCTCTCTCTATCCTCCCTCCTCACTCCCAAGCGACACATATGTAAGAAAGTTTGTATATCATACTCATGCATGATTGTGTCTTTACCCAATATGCAAAATTGTGAGCATGAGAAATATATCTTTATTGCATTTCTACTGCCATCAATATTTCAAAAGCACTATGCATTTACACTTCAATTGGATTACTGGTATTGTATGAACTGCATTAAATCTTGTCTCTTGTGTGCACCTGCAGAAGAAATACTTGTTTTATCTTGGTCTACTGAACTGCTTGCATTTGAAATGATTGGCATTTACAGACTACACTTCCACGTTTGCAAGTTTTTTGAGACATCAAGCTATACACTATTGTATGATTGACAATTAGAGCTATTGCACGTTAGCATTAACTGATATAGTGATGTAATTTTCTTTTTTTCTTTCATGTCCATTTCAACTGCACATAAAAGCACAGAGTGTATGGAAATATTGGAATTATATAATTTTTTTAAGAATAAACACAGAATTTGGCCACTATGACCTGCCTTGAAATTTGAACTTCTAATGAACCCTGAAAATGTCATTATACTGGTTTAGAAGTTGTTTAATCTTATTGTGTCATAGAAAAACTTGTGGTTGTTATCTACATATTCTTTGCACAAAAGTATTTTCAGCATTCAATCCTACTGTTATGGAAAAATATAATGAGGATAATAAAGTATCTTAAGTCAAACTGCAACATATGAACATTTCAAGAAGAAAAGCTTTGAGTGGCTTTGTAGATAGTGCTAAAACATCCTTTAAGTTATGATTATTTATGGTATTCAAGTCACACATAAAAAAAAGTCCTTTTTATTGAATTCCAAGTCAAGTGTAATAATAAAATTATATTTTTTGATTTTCATATATACCAATATTGTGGATTGTGTTTTCTATTTGGAATTTGAAAAAAAACACTTTGTATTTAATCTTAAAATTTATGATTATTTATGTTATTTAAGTCACACATATAAAAAAAGTCCTTTTTATTGAATTCCAAGTCAAATGTAATAATAAAATTATATTTTTTTATTTTCATATATACCAATATTGTGGATTGTGTTTTCTATTTGGAATTTGAAAAAAAAAAAACTTTGTATTTAATCTTAAATTTTATAGACTAGGAAGAAATGAAGCACAATATGATTGACTAGTCATTGGCCACACAAACAGACCTACAAAGTTGCAACTTTGACAAATTTTGAAAATGTAGAATACACATTATTTTCCTTCACATGTCTCAACTAGTTATCTAAATAGCAGTGAAATTTTGTCACTTAACCTGACTTTTTTAAATCTTGCAGATCTTGGGCATTGAAGTGAAGCTGGTTACATTTTGTTGATGAACTTCTAAATGAAAGAGATGATTTTAGTAATTCTTTTTTGTGTTGTTATAATATGATGTTGGGATGGACTGTGTTGAATATTAATTATAGATTAGAAAATACTTTTTTTTGAATAATATAATTTCTATTATAATTTATTTAGTTCCAGATATTATGTTTTTCAGTTGTAGATTACAAACATATTATGTATAAAATGTGATATAATTTATAATTAGACTAAAATTATGATGAAAGATCAATATTGATTCAAGTGGATCATGAAGATAATGTAATGTAGATTTTATAATATTATTAGATTGAACTTTATGATAAATAATTAATGTGGAATTAAAGTGAAATTATTTTAATCATAAATTATTATTGTGTTGTGCAAAAAATAATATATATATTTTTGAAGTTTTAATTTTTTCTCTTAAATGGTTTTTACCTACTTTATGTTATATGTGTGTTCATGAGCCAAAATGATCATTTTTTGCACATGATTTCAATGATTTATCACATCTCCCTAATGATCAGTTTCTTAGGAAATTCATGTGTAAAGAGTTTGAGTGTTGTAAATCTCTTTCCTTTAGGAATTTTTTATTTTTAAATGTTCTTTGTGACACAAGTATATCTCTTTCCCTATTGTTCTTTCTTTTTGTGTATCATGGTGTAGCATCATAAATTGTCACCCATGACAATTTCAAATTATTTTTTGATCCCCCTTAAGTGCATGGACCTAATTGTACACCTAATTTCCTAAATTACGTATTTCATGGCCTATTTTATCATTTTTCAACAAATTGTAAGTAGAAAAACAAAACACCGATTTAATAGACTTGGGACCTAGTCGCCTAAAGCAATTAGGCCCCCCTATTTTTCCTCCAAAATTGAATATGTTGAAGGTGGCATTTTATTATTTGAAGTTCAAATGTCTAAAGTTGGTTGTTGAGATTTAATTTTTGAGAAATTAGAATAATTTAGTATAAATACCTAGTCATTTCACTATTTGAAAACTAATAAGGAGAATTAAGAAATTTATGATCTAACATTTTTCAAGAGCATTATCAAGCAAGTAAAGAGTAGTCATTTAAAATTTATTGTAACAATTCAATATCCAAGCATTATGTCAAAGTGTATGTGAGTTTGTTTGTGTTATCATCCTTGTAGGTCTTCAAACAAATCAAGCCAACAATAATCAAGCTTTGAGGAGATCTTGTATGACTTCGGTCCTTCAAGGAAGTCATTTTTGGGTGGTGAGTTGAAGTTCATTGTTGATTCATCATTCCTTTATCATTGAGCTTTATCCTTATCATTGATATTTCCATTGTGGAAGTGGAAACACTAACACGAAATTTGACTAAGGCAAGCCCCTAAATGGCACAACCTTCCTTCTCTCTTTGAATGTGTAGGTTTCAGATTTGAAGAAGATTGGGAGAAGCTTGAAGTTCAATTGCTCATTGTTGTAATCAAACCCTACACCTTGACAACAAACAAAAACTCAATTACAAAAATATCTAACAATGATCCAATAGTGCGACAAGTGGAAAAAGAAGGCTTAGATCTAGCATTAGAGGACTGTGAAATTAGATCCAAAATCTCTCTACTGGGACATAGTCACCTAGGGTAACTAGATCCTCAAAAATCAGCTTCAAATTCATATTCTAGGTGCACAGTACTCTACCCAATCTATTTTTGTAGTATGAATTTGTCTATGACTTTCTGTGTTTACTATATTTGTATCAGAATAGTTAATTGCATCATTAGCCTAGTCAAACCATTGCATTTCATTTCTAATTTTATTCTAGATCTGGTCAAGAGCAAGTTGACTCACCTTTTAGGTTGCAAGTTAGTCTTATACCTTGTCCAAATTCATCAAACCCTCACAACCTCAACCCTTTAAATGAAATAAGGAAAGGTGCCTAAAACCTAGAGTCAAATCCTAGAGTATCCAGCTTTTCCTCCATTTCATTTTGGTGAAATTGACATGTTAACATTGCAAATATTCTAAAATCTAAAGTAATTCATCCTATATCTAGGTTTAGTATTGCATTGTTTTACATTGTTCATTTAAGCATTCATTTTTGCATCATAAAAAATATAAAAAATCAAAAATTTATATACAATGTTACATTTTAGTTTACAATAGTGTCAATTTCAATCATCTTAGGTCTAATTACATTCCAATTGTATTTAAAATCTACATTAGGTCATTCAAATATGAAAATAAACCTGAAATTGTTCATTGCATTCATCTAGGAATCTTGCATTTAGCTCAAAAAAGTGAAAAAACGCATTATTTTATTTCAAAAAGGCATCAACATGATCATTTTCAGATTTTCTCATCTTAGAATCAATCAAAAGTTACATCATATATCTAGAAATTATATTTACAATTCATTTATTACTTGATCATTTTGCAAAATTATTGTACACTTGCACTTTGAATTACATAACCATAAATTGGGTAAATTCTGGAAAACAATTCACTGTCAGACCTATATGCACACATAACTGGGTCCCTTAAATAGTATAACAGACAACCAAACTTTAAAATCTGTAACAAGTTGTGTAGGACATAGTCACCCTAGGTGACTTAGTCCAAATATTTTTGGCTATTTCTATTAGACTTATGTTTTTGTGTTTTATGTCTACTTCTACTTTCTGATTTTTGCTTCTTAGTGATTTTCTATGAAAATTTGGTAATTTAGTGTTCATAGTGGGCACATCTAGTGTTTTGAAACTCGTATGAACTTCACAACCTGGTGTCCTATTGCTAATACTTTGGTGAGATGCAGTTGTAGACTTATTGCATCTTATGTTGTTGTTATATCCACTATGGATCTCAAGTCTTCCAACTCTTTCATGTAAGGTATTGCCAATGCCATGCCCATTTCGGACTCTATCCCTAATCCAACTATACCAATGACAACTTCACAAACAAGCACCTTTATGGATGTTGAGACCACTATTGTGCATGTTCCTAAAGAAAAACTAAAACAATTAGACAAGGACTTAGAAGGATTGCAAGACTACTCAAGCACTAAATCTTTAGTGAGACAAACAATGCCTATAGTGGACAATCTAAGGAAACTAATTAATGATACCCAAGGATTAGAGGTTTTGCATAGCCTAGCTCATATAGTGGATGCCAACATTCCTACAATGGCTAGTTGTGCTCAAGCTTTAGGATACACTCAAAGCCAAGGAGGAAGTCAAATCTCCCTCCCACAACTATACCCTTTATTCCTACATATACATTGCCAATTGTAGCTTAATTGATGCAACATAGAAAATTATATACACTTGCAATTTCACATTATGCTTTGGCCCCCTAATTTATTGGACTTAATTAAGCTTATAATTTCCCAAATTATTCATTCCAAAGCCTAATTTTTACCATTTTCTGAAGAAGGACGAGTATTAAACAAATGAATCCAATCATTAAATTATCCATGACTTTAAGTGTCTTGTAAATTTGTGCCAAGACCTAGTTTCCCATAGGTGATTCGGTCCCCCTTTTTAGTTGGGACCCAAATTTAAATATGTTTTTGGCAGTATTTTAATATCCAAAATTCAAATATGAAGTGTCGGATTTTGGAATCTAGTTTTCTGGAATTTAGATAAACACCTATAAACACATAGTTATTTTATCATTTAAAATGTAGCACGCATTGAAGAAAAAAAAATATTGCCAAGAGCATTATTGAGCAAGTCAAGAGCAGCATTCTCAAAGTTTATTACAACAATTCAAGATCCAAAATTATGTCAAATTCTATGTGTGTTCATGTTCATGTTTTGTGAAGGCTAACATTGTTGTAGATCTCCAAATTCAAGCATTCAATCATTATATCAAGCAAGATCCAAATCCTTGAAGTGATGTGTATGTCTTCAGTCCTTCAAGGAAGCCATTGAAGGGTGGTGAGTTGCAACATTTTTTTTATTCATCATTTTCTTTGATTCCATTAAGGTTTATCATTGACATTGCCATTGTGGACGTGGGAACAGTAGTATGGGGTTTGACTAAGGCAAGCCCCTATATGACACATCTTCTCTCTTTGTGAATGTGTAAGTTACGGATCTGAAGAGGATTGAAGGGAGCTTGAAGATCCATTTTTTGATGTTGTGTTTATTGTCATCAAAGTTGTGAAGACATGAAAATTGAATTGTAGAATTTACAGACGACACTCTAATAGTGGGACAAGTGGAAAATAGAAGCTTAGATCCAGTACTAGAGGACCCCAAAAATTGAGAAAGACACACTAATTAAGACCCAATCACCCAAGGGTGACCCAGTCCTATTACAATACTCAAATCCAAATTTTGGTGGTAGGTACACATCGGTTTGCACTTTCTAGGTCCACTTGTAGAAAAAAAAATTAGTCTATTTATCTTTGAGAAATTGTATTTGTTACTTGATTTTTAGCTTTCGACTGAAATTAGGTAACTTAGTGTTTATTATTTTTGTGTCTTTTTGTTTAAACATTTAAAAGATAAGCCATAGTCTACTAAGTCATCAATATGCATGAAAGAGATTGTCAAATGAAATAGATTACATTGTATTCCAATGTTGCAATTACGACAAATGAGAAAGAGAACCATATGTGTTACAAATGTAATCTTTATTGATAATCATGAAAGTGTACATGTCCCTCAAGAGCCAAGGGACTAACTTTACTCATTCAATGAAAATAAAGAATAGCATATACATGAATAAGTAAATAAATACAAATGTGCATATAAGGAGAGAGACCAGTCATCACCTGAGAATGACTAGTTCTGGATGTGTCATCTTTTCATGTTGTTTCCCCGAGCTGCTTGTGTCTTTCCTAGCTCCATAGTGCTCCTAGTTCCTACATATAGCAATAGCAATGTTGTTAGAGCAATGCTCTAAGAAATGAATAGTCTCAAACCTTACATGAACATTCACCTATGCATGTATAAACTAGTCTCCAAATGCATTCAACAAGCATACAAACCTTGGATGTCCTGGAGAGCAATGAAGTCATCAAAAACATCCAAAATATGCATTTTATTTTTCTAACTTGTTTGCTTCATGTGCAGATACAGGACAAGTCTTGTTACTGTTCTTATTCAATTAATTATAGCATGTGGGGTAAATGTGGTACCCACAAGGGTAGAGCTCAACATGCTACCCTCTGATGTTTTAAGAGGGATAGGAAATTGAGAAACTTGATCAAAGATATACATGTTGTTAATGCATTAAATCAATATGGAATCACACTATTTGAAAAAAATTCATTATCAAATTCAAAAGATGAAACACATAATTTGAACTATCAAGAGTTTATAATTCATACTTCATAATGAATTAGTCATATGGCTTCCATCATGTCAAAAGGAAAGTACATTTTTCTGGATATGTCTTTCAATCATCTTAAGTGGATCCATGATCCATTTTATAAAACAAAGTAAATGATTTCATAGATGCATCAAGCTCAATTATGCATCTCTTAAATAATGAAGGAGAGATCAAGGCATGCCTAAAGCTATCATGAGGCATGTGGGGCAGCAAGAAGTAATAGTCCAAGATGTTGTTAGGTCCCTCTCACCTTAACCCTATTGAACAGTCACACATCACATAGGATGGTGAGCTTTCAGGTCACTAAGATAGGTGGCATGTGTCTGCCCACTAGGATCAAAGTGAGGAGACGGTGTTATGTATTGCACATGATCAAAGGTAAACAATTGTTGAAGAAGACCAAGTAAAAAACTTATGGGACAGTAAGAAATGGTTGGGGAAATCATGAAGCAACACAAGGTGACACCTTTTTGAAGCCAAAGGCATGGTACAAGTGAATATGACAACAAATTTTAAGAGTCTACAAGGGGCGGTCCTAAGGGAATGAACTGGACAGCAACAATGAATACAACCATGAATGCATGCTACAAGATAGCTAGATCATCACGTATGAAGAGAGTGGAGGCATCCTTATGAGATATGAAAAAGATAATAAAGGGAAGATCTCAGTCATTGAATGTTATAGTGCAATGCATGGATAACACTAGAGAATGTGAACAAAGTTCAAATGACATCCAGTGGCAAGGTATGGTGCTAAGAGAGTGATATAAGGATGAAAAATGCATATGAGATTGCCAATGAAAACCACTATCAGATTAAAGAAAAAGAACATTGATGTTAAGATACATTGAAGTCTACAGGAACTCAAGGAACTATGCATTATTCACATTGAACAAATCCATGATAATAGAGCTCTTTTTAGAGGTATGAAAGAACCAATCATGCTATAGGACAACAAGGTTCAAAAAATAAATGAATTTCAAAATGCAACACCAATGGAACTAACAAAGTTCAAACAACATGATCATCCTTTCATCTTCGATGGAGACTAAAGAAAAGATGTGTTTGTCACATAAGAGGGGTTTCTCATTTTGAACACAGATGTTCCCCATTGTTACAAGAGAGGAGGGGTAGAGTTTATGAGTGTGCAATGATCATGATAATCCTACAGTCATCAAGATCAAATTAAAGATACTCATCCCATGTTAAGGGAAATACTATGAAGCATAAATAATAGTTAGGCCTTGAGGGTTCATGATCCTTGAAGGGTAATGATAGTGTGTGGTGAGAAAATAGGCAATGACCTAGAAGCTAACATTCTGTGAGGAAACACAAAATACACTCAAAACCATGGGCACAAAATCTTGTCATAAACACTGCAATATTGTTCTCAAGTCACTAGAAAGAGAAGACCAAGACAAGTCACTAAAGCCATTTAATGGAATGAAAAAAAATGATAAAAAAAGGCATCATTGTCTACTATGGAGAAACAAAGTACATTCAAGAGGCACAAAAGAACTACAAGCAGATAGTGTACCTGATCAAGCTGCCATGACAATGCATAGTTGAAGCTCTTAAAGTATAGAGTGCACCAAATGGGGCAACCAAGTGAAAAATGGGATTGGTAATAGTATAACAAGACAATCACATTGAGAAAGTAGCCACTTCATGAATGCCAAGAACAGTATTTCCCAAAATGAAGATGGGTATATGCAATGAACCACATGGAAGCAAAACACATCAAGCAATGCTTATGCACTATCACATCAAGATAGAGGTGAGTACTTTTAGTCTATTTTATGCCTGTAAAGACAAATGTGTGCATCTACATTAAATAGACTGTGGTTTCAATACATGGGAGACTTTTTGGATGCATGAGTATAATTTATTGAACACTCAAACCATGATGAAGAGAAAAATGCACAGGATATGTTTTTAGTCTTAACATATTAGTCAATTGAAAGCACAGTGCATACAAGAGTAGCTCATGTTTACAAAGTGTGCTGACCCAATTACAAATAGTACAGTGATATTTGTTGAAAATGATAGTCCTAGACTATCAAGGTGAGTTGTTTTAAAGGTTTCACTATCAAAGAGTAATGGTGTACAGATTAGTGAGATAAATGTGGAAGAGGTTAGTGTGACTTGTAGTCACAACCAGAAGCTAAGGGAGACATGACAGTCATTGTCAAGTGTAGTGTTCAAAAGCATGAAAAGGACATGATTTGAATCAAGAGAATCATGGTATTCATAATAAAGGACAACATTGAAGATTGTGTTTATATGCAAAGTTTAGTGCATCTGATATAGTGTCTTCATTCAGGAAGAATAAACAAATTCAAAGCAAAAGCAACAAAGGCAGCCATTTGACCTCTTTGAAATCAAGTATTCATCACTATGAAAAAATGACAAACATTTATTTCAAGAAGTCATAACATGAGTTTTTTCCATCCTAAGATATCAAGATTAGAGCTTCCATTGAATGATCATTTTAGTGCTTACAAAGTATAGCAATGGATAATCACTCAAGAAATGAAAGTTTGTAAGCATAGGTAATAAATGTGACAATGTGATAACCAGTGATCTTGCAAAGGACAATTGAAGATCCTAATCACATAAAAGAATCTTCTAGCTTTCTTTATTAAAAATCTAGAATTGTTTTCTTCTCAAATGAAGAAAACCCACTTGGGTTTTTTATAAGAGATTGCAAAAACGGAGGTGAAAGGGTCTGGTTTTGTCACAAATGGAAGAACCCATATGGATTATCATAAGTTTAAGAAAAAAAAAAGGAGAAATGCATGGAGATTATTTTCTAGAAAAGAACAACAAAAACATTTAAAAGCTCATGTATTCCTTTTTAGTTGTGGAAAAACTCTAAGTCATTTTCTTCAAAACACGAAAACTCACTTGGGGTTTTACAGAAATTGCAAATTTTTCTATAGGTCAAAGAGCCCACTTGGGTTTTTCTCAATTAAAATACAAATATATAAATTTTTAAAGGTTTTCATGAAGTTTTTAAAAGCATATCAGAAAATTATGATGTCATTTTTCACTATGCTACAGTCGCGGCCAAAAGTTGTCATTTGTCTAAAAAATGAATTACCCATCTAGGTTATTTTATTATAAATTGAAAATGCAGAGCCATTCAACAACTATAGTGAATAGTTTGAAACAAATGACAAGTATGAGAACCCTATCCCATTCTCTTGGTTGTAGCCTGAATGGTAAAATTTTCTTCACAAGAGCAACGAAATATGATGGATTTTCTTCTTTCAATACAAAATGCAGAGGGAAACAAATTTTCTTTTCTTTTTTCTTCACGGAGATAGGCTCCGAGAATACCCAGCGACTCTTTTGCTCAAAATCACGAAGAATAGGTTTAGGTGGAGCTTACCTACAGCAAAAAATTGCTCATTTTTATTGATGGTCTGAAGTTAATGCTTAAAAATAACCTAAATTCGAGCTTCGCCAGGCCACTCAATAATAAAATAAAGGCAGGGAATAACAACAAAGAAAAATGCTTTTTTAGCGAGGAAATGAGTCAAAATACTCTGCCAGAAACAGGCCTTTACACACATCAAATGAAACACCAAAAGGGTGAAAAAATGCCGTTGTGCTGCAAAACCAATTTACCTACTATCACCTCGTTTTCATTAGAAATTATCTAAAATCCATCAAAAATGCATTGCCTTGCAGTTTTCAAACCCTATGGGCGGGCGGCATATCATTTCTAGATACTCAAAGTGAAGATAAATGATTTTGTCCACATTCCATCTTTGTGTTTTAGGTTTTGACCCTCACTACGGTGGCCCAATGGGATTTTTTCCAGCATTTTAAAAATAAGTGAAACACGACTTTAATTGTTAAAGTTATGAGGTGGAATGCCATGACTTAAGAGGCGAAATTTCATACCTTACATATGTCTTTTCCTTGTTCAGGTGTTAAGATGGCTGAAATAAAACATGTGAAAGGAGTGTCAAGTGTTAGCCAATAGCGCGCCACTTTGAAATGTGATGCTTTCATGACTTTCAAAATATGCCTTCCATGAAGTGTGGAAGTCCTTAATGCCACATAGGATAAAATTTGGGCCTTTATTTTTTCCTTTGAAAATCAAAGAGTATTGACCATGTGTGGCCTTGAAGTACAGAAGGGAGGTAAAGTATTGTGAACCAGTGATCTTGACCTACTCTAAAAGATGCAAAACAAGGTGCAAAAAGAAAGGAAAAGAGCACTAACACCTCACAATAAGCCTAGTTGAATTCAAAACAAAGAAATACTCAGAGTAGAATGTTACCTTGTCTTGAATTGATCTTTAGTTTGGTCCTTGATGGTTGATTTTAGTGTGCTTCTTTCGCGTGTAAATTGAATGAAAGTGGATTCAAAATTGAGGGTTTGATAAGGAATGGAATGAGCAAAGTGGGTAATTGAGAAGATGCATACAATGGATAGGATGAAAGCTTCAATGTGCAACAATGGTGGATGAAGGTTATGCAAGTGTGAGAGCTTGGTTGAATGCTTGAGCTTGAAGATTGTGAATGCATGATGAATTAGAATGAAAGAAAAATCCTTCATTTTATGGAGAGAAACCCTTGAGAAATGGACAATTGAGATCTTGCCACCATGGGCAAGATGAAGGGTTGAGATCTTGCCACCATGGGCAAGATGGATAAGGACACATGAGGAGGAAGATGACATGTGATGGGAAGGTACTTGTAAGTACCTTGGAATAAGGATGATGTGACCTCTCAATGATCACATGGGGAAGAGGAGAATCTTGGATAAATAAAAGTGAATTTAAAATTCACATGATTGGAGATCTTACTGTGGATAGAAAAAAGGTTCAAAAGTGCTGAGATTAAAATTACCTTGGATAAAGACAAGGGCCTTAAAAACAGAAACAACACTCACGCTCAGCTGAGAGATGTGACAAGTCAAAGGTTCAAGACTTTGGCCTATGTGAATAGTCTAACAAGTCAAGGTTCGAGCTTGCATGGCAGGAATAAGGAGAGGTCTTGGAAAGATGTGTGAATTCAAGAAAATTCATGGGTAGAACAAAAAGGAGGTGAAAAGTACTTTGGGGGGATGGGGAGAGTTGACCAAGATGCTGATTGGATTAGCTAATCAATGATTATAAGATAATTAGTGGTTAAGGAAGATTAGAAGCCAACTTGCAAAAGTTGGAGGATGTGACACATCCTAATCAAGGATTAGACATGTGCACATCTCTAATGATGAGATTAGGAGGTTGATTAGGATTAAGGAAAAGGGTGTGACATGTGAGGAATTAAATAAACATCATATTTATTTAATTCACTTGATGAAAGGGGGATTAAAGAGTAAGGTATTTAATTGTTAACTAAATACCTTAGGTATTTAGAGGAATTTAAGGATATTAATTAGATAATAGCAATATTACCTAGTCACTGCAGTTGAGATAATCTAGAGGATGTTTAGATGAAAAAGGAAGAAATTTGGACAAATGTGAGACAAATCAAATTTAGATTCTAAAATATAAATAGTCAAATGCTGCTTAGGTTTGTTTTGTTAAATGTTTTTAGAAGCATTTGGATATAACATTACATGTTGCATTTTATTTCAAAGTATAAAGATATCATTTAAGTGATTTGCAAATCAATTTTATTATGTCTTTTTAATGCAAATGTAATGTAATTCAAAGAGGTGGTGGGGCCCTCTTGTATTTTGCTTTGAAATGTAAAATAACTTGATTAAGTGGTGTATTATGAATCACTTAATCAAGTTATTATCTTTAATGTTTTTTTGGAGTCTTGTGTTTTCAAAACACATGCTTCCAGAGTCAAAGGCTAGAAGATAAAGTATTGACTTGCAGACATATGACAAGGTGTGTGGAGTGGGTACATTTAGCCTATTTTGGAGAGAAACATATTACTATTTTGGAGGCTATTTTGTCACACTTTTGGCATGACTATGGTCTTGGCTTGACCTTGGACTATTTGGAGGACTTTTTGGAGTGATTTTAGAAGGTTCTTTTTTGGCCTCATTGTTGCATCCGACCAAAACCTTCTAGATGGACATGTGTGAGGGGATTTGATGGGTTTTTGCTTAAGTAACTTTTTTTTTGCATTTTGGAAGTAGTTCTTTCTTTCCAACAGAGGGATAGCTTTAGTTTTGGAGTTATTTTCAGCATGGAGCAGTATTGTAACTTAGATGGACTTGTTATACAGTAAGTAACTTTGAATCAATAAAATAGAGCATTTTACCTTCTCATTTCATGTTTCATAATTTATGTTTAATCAATGATTGATCCGGTTTGTTTTGTGAGAGTCCCATCTTTCCTTACAAAAACTTCTCTCATGTATTTGGAAGCTGTCATTTAACTAGAAAATCGCGTGTTAACAAGTTATAAGTTGTGTTATTCAATAGTGTTGTTAGTTGTGAGACCTTTTGTTTTCCTTCTAAAAGCCCTATTTAGAAACCTCCTTATAAATTATTTATGTTAAATGCATGTGAAAATGAGTTGTGTGAACAATTTTTTATGATATTTTTTTAAATGTGATAGGTTGTTATTAGGTCTTAGTTGGTTTTGGTGTATCACCTTAGGTATTTTCATTTAATGTTCATGTTTTATGCATTTCTTACCCTTTACCTCAAAAATCAGCAGTTAGGTGGAATTAAAAAGGGAAGCCAACCCATAATTTGGAGGTCTACTTTCGAATAGGAAACACACAACCTGAAAGCAGATCCATGTTACATCCAAACCTGCTAAGTTTTCTTTCATAGCTTGGAATTAGGGGTGTAGATTTAGATCACTAACAATTTTCTCATGCCCGGTGGGACAGTGAACTACTTCTCAGCTCATTTTACACATTCTATTGTTGTTGTTTGTTGTGTATAGTAGTAGTTTCAAACTTTTGGAGGTATTTTCTTTACATACCTGGCGAATCTGAGAAGTTTTACTAGTTTTAGTATGGCCAAGTGCTAGTTAGATTCAAGGAAATCTAATTTTTTCTCATCTTTCAGCTTCTGAATGAATAAACATGTCCATATTTCATGGAAACATGTCATATCACCCAACATATCATGAAAATGCCAATTACCCTTCATTCCATGAAAATCATGCATTTATGACCTCTTACCAGCCATACCACATAGAACAACTTGTTGGTTTTACTTTGAATAACCCTATGACAAGTTACTAGCATTCTCATTATGTTTCCTTCCCTCCCACTCCTGCTCAATCTCAACATGAGCCAATATATGTCCAAAACCAGCCTCAAGCAGGATATTTTGTTCCAAAATAGTAGTCTTGTTCTCATTTGCAACCCCAAAATGATGGTGATATGGGGATTAGCAATATTGACAGTATATTGCTAGATTTTCGTAGGCAGTTGGAGGAGATCAATAAAGAACAAGAGTATCAAATGTAGCAACAGGAGGTTGACATGCATTAGGAGGAGCTAGCCTATCAGGCATACATTCAAGAGCAGGAGATAGAGATTCAAAGGAGACAACATGAGGAATGTCTTGCAAAGTAGATCGTTGTAGAGGAATGCCAACTATGAGACTCGGGCAGCTCCTTCCTTTCCTAGCTTTAGCTCAATTCCTCCTGCAATGATGAATCATCTTGTGAGTAAAGAGATTCCCAAGTACAAGTTCCCTAGCTTTAGATAAGAAGAACTTGTTGAGTCATTGAGTGACCCTACCAATGGGCCTCATGCCCGTAGGTTTCCAAGTTGGAAAGGGCCATATGCTCTACCCTATGAGGTTCCTCCATCTATCATGCAATTGGAACCATGCTCTAACATCTAGAAAGCAAAAGAAGAGCAGGCCTTGGGTCCACACAACTCACTCAATATGGAGGAGACTAGGAGTGTGAACTTGGTGCATTTAGCTATGGAGGAATATAGGCTACAACTACAAAAGGCTGAACAGGAGAAGATTTCTCAAGATTTTTTTTGTAATTTTTTAGCTAATGATCCTCCTGTTCTTGTCAAATATGGTGAAAATGTTCCAACAAGATAGCAAGGTGAAATGGTGGAAAAGGTTGACCAAGAAGAGCAATGTACAATTTGGAATGAAGAAGGTGTGAGTTTTCCCACTCCAAATGCAGTTTTAGAACAGTAAGAAGATATTAGACAAAGCATTGGTGGGTTGCTTGTTGATGAAAATCAACAAGACAATGGAAGCTCAACTCAAGAAGAAGAGCCTGAAATTGAACTCGATATGATTCCCCAAGGTGAGAACTTTGATATCTTCGAGCATGTTTTAATTGAAAAGGCTAATGTTGAACTTTATGAAGAGGTGTGCACAGACATAATCCAACAATTTTGTTCAAAGTTGGGTGGCAAAGAATCAGAAGTTGTCACTCATGATGAACTAGAACAGTAGGTTCGTGAGCTTGAACAAATGTTGAAATGTGAAATTGAGAAGGAGGAATCCATTCTTTTAAATCAAGAGACTCTTCATGAACCTGATTTGCAAGGTCCTAGTTGGTTGGAGGAGCTTCCTTTCTACTATGCAAAACAGTTGGAAGTTGATATTCAAATTGAAGGTTGGATAGATGAAGATTCTTCATTGTTTGATCACTTTCCTTCCTTTGTTGAAGAAGACAAGCTTGAATTAGAATGTCTTTCTTTGAGTGATAATGAGGATTATGAGCAGCTTCCTTTCTAGTGTATAAAAGAGCCTGAGGCTGATGTTTTAATTGAAAGTGTATTGGAAGAAGTCACCTCGTTGTTTGGACATTTTCCTTCCTCCATTGAAGGAATGAGTGATCATTTGGAATAGTGGTATGTCAAGCAAGTGGGTGATCAAGTTCCTTGTTTGTTTGAAAAATAGGAGATCACCAAGGAGATTGCAATCTTTGTTCATTCAAGGGGTTGTCCAATTATTTATTTAGCTAGTATGCATTCCAATACAACACTAATGATCAATCTTGCACTTGCACATGAAGGTACAATGGAAGATGGTATCCAAGATGC